>VXAA01005381.1:541468-599524 GCA_013399115.1 Anseranas semipalmata | reverse complement strand
GGCTCCCCGGGCGCGTTCCCCGCCAGGCGCTGCGGCAGGGCCCGCCCCCGCGCGCGGCCGCTGGGGCTGTGAGGAGAAGTCCGTGAGGCTCGCAATTAGAGGGAGTAATCGGTAACGCGCGGCTGGAACTGCGCTCCGCCCGCCTCTCGCTGACGGGTGATCCGCTCCCCGAGCCCCTGACCTAGCCGAGGCTTAATACTGAAGTAACGATTAATTTAATGACACCGCTTTATCCCGAGGGACTTCACGGGCGGGCTCGTCCCGGCTGTACGCGAGGAAACCTGTGAAAGTGCACGAGGCTTTCTGTGCAACCAGGTACACGGGAATGAGGTCTCACCTCTGCGGCCCTCTGAAATGAATCTGAACGCCCTCCGAATCTGCATGCCTCTGCTCCCAGGTGGATCCCGTTGAACGTCTGGAGCCCGCTCGAGGAAAGATGAGCTTCACTACCTGCTGTGTCTGTAGGAATCTTTACGCTACTCGGATGAGCACAGCACACGTGTGACTGAATTGAAACGGATTTTTTTAACAAATACCTTGGCTTTCACCCAGTCGTCATTCCTGGAAGGAGATATGAAGCAAGAAGTGGAAGAGTTTTCTACGTGGGAAAAGATCGTGATACATCTGTACTGGCATAATCACATCACTATACATACACCAGGACGTTTTCACGTGCATAGGAAGCCCTAGGTATGGTATTAACCTCATTTTAAAACACAGCGAGACTGAGGCCCAGAGAAGGTGAGGCCCTGCAGACTGCGGGAACGGCAGCAGTCCTGGCTTTGCCCATCCAACCTCCCAGGTGTGCTGGGAGTCTGAAGAAACGGAACGGAAATGGCTCGCCCAAGGTCAGGAGGAGCACAATGCTATGAAGATATTATCAGTGTAACGAAGACATTTCCAAGCAATGCATGCAAGAAACATGAGGCTGTTACTGTTTTTGTACCTAAATTTGGACCAAGTGTCCTGGGTGAAGCACAGTGGATTCAGCAGCAGTGACTGCCCCAAGAGCTTGGCAGCATCTCAGCGATACGGTTTCTCACAGAGAAATACATGGAGAAGGCCTAACACATGTCCAACGTCTGGTCTGCTCCGCAGGCTGACCGGGCAGGGCTGGGACAGGCAGCAGGCTTCAAGCTTCTTGTTGCTCGAGCATCTATTCAGTGCATGGTTCACGCTAAACAGACATGACAAGACGATAATTAGAGAAGCACTGCAGTTTGTCAGGTGTCTTGTTAGAACCACATTTTTACCTCTTTTGTTGTTGTTAGGGTTGACTGGTTGGTTCGCTTCGGCATGAGAGAATTAAATTATTTTCTACTTAGACTGAGGCTTGGGGAGGATCACATTAATATGCTCCTTTACCTATAAAGGGCAACAGAATAGCCTGGTGTAGCCTTTTGCTGGTGTTTAATAACCTGAATGATTGTTCTGGACAGGGCTGGTCAGAGCTGGCTTAAGACAGATCAGTTGTGAGAGAAGACCTGAGGACAAGCAGAAACAGCGTGCCATTCCTGGCAGGGCTGTCTTGGTACACAACCAAGTCAAAACTTTGAGTCTGCTGCCCGCTTCAGGACGTGTGACTCACAGCTGACTGTCCCAAACAGTTACTCGGTGTGAGCAGTATCAACAAGTGTCTTTCTTACCTGGATTCTGCACATTTGCCACCTCCAACTCCATCTGCTACTTTTAATACACCCTAATTAAACATCACTAGAGTCTAACCAGCCTTTCTGAATAACATGAGGAAACTGAAAAGAGGAGAGCAGAGGGGCACGTACGCACAGGAATATAGCTTGATGCTACTCCTACGTCAGTGTTCCTCCTCTGTGTTGGGCTGGACAATTGTGCTACCTCAAGATGTGACAGAGGACGTTTTTCTTCTCTCATATCCTACTGTGCAATGACACGAGTGTTCAGTCTGCTGCAAGAAAACACGACATAGGGCTAGGGGCAACGAAGAAAGAGAGGAACCATCTCGTTTGGAAACACCCCAGCTTTTCATCAGATTAGGTGTAAAATCAAATGACACCATCAGTCATAAGGCCCGTGAGCCTGAATTTTAATGGAATTGGGGCTCTTACGCAGATAAACTTCTAATAAGATTTTCAAAGGAAACATTAATCTCTTAGACACTTTCCAAAATCTCACCAAGCACCTGCCTAATCACCTTTAAAATCTGTCTCTCAGAAACAGCTTATCAGAAGGCACAGTGCTAAAAGATACACTTCATACTGCATATTTGTATTCTATTACGTTACGTAACAAATATTTAAGAAATACTATGACAACAACTGCTACCACTACTCGAGCTTTCAATCATCCTCTAAAATCAGAGTTTATATGCAGATTATGATTTAGTATTTCTTGTTAACCTCAGCCAGGCAGCATACATTTCATCTGGTTTCTTCACAGAGGTCCCAGGGACAGCGAGTGCCTTCTGGAGATAGCTTAGCACCAAACTCAGTAACTTCGCTTCACCTTTATGTTCACTAGGTTTCTGCCAGAAACTAGAGTTTCACAGATAATTAAATTGTATCAAACACGTAACTTATTATTTACATTAAAATCACTGGAGTCATTTCCTTTGTAGCCATTACAGCGTTGCCCTAGTGTGGGAAAATACGAGCAGTATTTTCTGAGAGGAGAGGCAGCTCTGTCAGGAAGAATAATGGCTTTGTAAGGATACCTGATTTCATAATTTCCTTCTTTCCTGGGCTGGCTGGTAAAACAGTACGTATCAGCCTCTATCCTCCACAGCTTGTCGTCTTCTTTGAATAGGTGAGGTATTAAACAAGCCTCCCACCCCAGCATTATTAAAAGTGAATGTGCAGACTGTTCAGCAGTTACACAAATCTGTTTGGGAAAGATGCCTCAGGCAGAAGACAGCATGTGGGAGAAGGTAAGAAGTATTTTTAAGAGGTCATCATAACTGTGCAGAGCTCAGTACAGTTTTCCAAACCCCTTTGGGTACATGGCATTGGCTAGCCCTGGTAGCACAGAGTTGGCAGCTGATTTCCACTGCCAGGTCTGAGCAGGGCCAAGGTATTTCAGCCCTGCACAGGAGCAGAAGTGGTGCGGTGCACATGGGCTGGCTCCAAAGGCCGACTGAATGGGGCACCAGAATGACAGCAGCGGCTGAGCTGCTCACCTGACGCCCTGTCCCCATTAAAGAGGAGCCAGTGGCCCTCCTGTCCCCCCTCTTCCCCGCCGAGCGCTCTGCTGGCATCTGCGGGCAGCTGGGGCAAAGTAGGGAGCAGGAACACAGTGTCTCAGCAGCTATTCTGTGCCAGAAGTTGATCTGTGCTCATCCTTGAGCATCGAGATTCAATTTTGCTTACACTGAAGAGAAGCTTTGAGCTGGCACTCTGTAGGTTGCACACAAACATAGAGGAACTAACTTGTAACAGCCTTGAAGATAGAAGTTGTGAGGGTTTTCTATATACTTTCTTTGGTCTGTCCAGCCATTTACTAAAATGAAGCCTTCATGAGTTTGTCCCTGTAGAGTCAAAAGTCTGTTTGGGACCTACCTTTGCTTTCTGATTCACTCTCATATGCAAAAGAGCAAAGAACCCATTTCACTCTAACTTAGAAGTTCTTCCTAAACTGGCCCGCCATGATGAAGTGGGACTTACATAGAATAAATGTGGAGCTGATAATTTTACAAGATTATTCTATGTATTTTCCTCAGTTGCATTAAATAAGGTTTCTGCTGTAAATCTATCTGAAGATGCCAGAAAAGTCTTTGATCAGATTGAGCAGTCATTCACGTTTTGCACCCTTGAGATGATGGGATTCAGACCAAAATTCATTACTTGCTAAGATTAATGTAGCTGACTAAAGCTGCCAAGATCCTTATTAAAAGTTATGAATCCAAAAGGTTTGGGCTGAGGAAAAGTACTAAGCAGGGCACTCCCTTATCTCCTTTATTGGTTGTTTTCTCTTTAGACTCTAATGTAAGGGCTTTGCTCCAGCAATATTATTATTACCAGTAAAGAAGGGAGGAATACTGGGTTGCGCTCCATCCTGACAGCAAATCACATACTGCCACTAAGCACAGCTCTCCTGCCTGCTCTACTGCACCACAGTTGTACTGTTCTAGAGGGAAATTTTCCCTTTGGATCTTGCTAGGGGTTGTTTGGAAGCTTTTGAAGGTAGATTCACTTGGTTGCACCGTACAACCGCTGCACTATAAATTGGTGCTGTGCGAGCAGCTGTGTGCCACAACTTGCTATACCACTGTCCATAGGCTAAAGCAGCCTTGGCGTGGGACTGGATCGTGGTGATGGATGAAGGCTTGGTGAACCGTGGTAGCTGTCTGGAGACAGAGATCTATTTCCTTTATACCCAAAGAGGAGACAACTAAATTACACCATTGGAAGACCAATAGAATCACATATATTGCATCTAAATGCACCCTTTTACTTCCATGTTTTGCTAATATTTTGTGACAGAATAATGAGCCCATCCTATATATAGACTAAAAACATCATAAAAGAAAAAGGCATCGTGCCTCATTTTCGTTCCCCACATAAATGATACTTAGTATAAATCTTGAGGAACTCAGAAACCTCTTTTCAATTTTTCTGAACTGGTGCAAGTCTAATTCACATTGCCAGAGTTCAGTGTCACTTTTGGCTGCATAAATCAGCAGTAAAACAGACCCACCCTTCCTCCTGCACAACGGCTGCTCATCCCTAACCCCACGTCACCCACCCGCTTTGTGCTGGCACAATTGCTGGTGCAGCTGCAAACCGAACAGGCCTAGGGAACTGATCTGGCTGGGAAAAACAAATGTTTCAGGGCCCAAGTTCATTTTTAATTTGAATCAGTTCCTTGATCTGTTTCACTGTGTGGTTGTCCATATCCTTGTGCTGATCCTGTGCAGGGGCAGGACTGAGGTGGGAGAAAGGGCGAAACTGATCTCTTTGATAGTGTTGTTGGCTTCAGCCAGTTTAAAGTGGTTATGAAAGTGTGATAGACATAGCAAACTTTTTTTTTTAAGCAAGGAAGACTTATTTCATTTTGAGCACAGCTGCAAATGTGGTGTTAGAAGGACTATGACAAGCACAGGAGCTGGGCTCACTGGTGAATAAGAGAAGGTGAGGAGAAGAGTGATAGGACCGAGGAATTCAGTGAGCCATTGCTGCATATTAGAGAAGACAGCTGTTGGACCCTACATTATATGGCAAAAAGCAAAAAAACTAGTGTCCTTCTGCTGTTCATGAACCATCAGAGGCCAAAGAATCAAAAGGATCCCTGACAAAAAAATAATAATTGATTCTTCAGAATGCAGGATTGTGCTCAGTTGGTATAAAGAAGCCAATACACCTGGGCACAGGGTATTCCTGCACTCCTGTGTCTTGTTCTTTCCTGTATTCTCCAATTCCACAGTTTTCCTTTGCTTCGGGTGTGGAAGAAACTGAACTCTGGAGAGTAAGTAAATTAGTATTTAATTAGTCATCCCAAGGCAATGACTTCTTAGCAAGTGCTCAATAACAGATAGCCATGAGAATAAATGTACATGTATTGGTTTCCATTTGCACTTTCAGCAGGAAATTACCTTGTAGGTTTCAAACATCCTGGCAGTCACACAGTGTTGGAAAAGGTTGCCCATGTGACAAGGGCATGGAGACCAATTTTAAATTCCATTCTTTTCTTACTTGACCAAAACTAGCCAACATTTTGACAAACAAGTTGAGTAGATTTAAAAGCAACCCCCTCTAAACTTCATATATTATTGCACAAATCACAATCTATAAATCCCCAGTGTACATAAAAACTGCAAAATTAGACAGTTAAAAGTTGTGACCAATCAAAATCAATGTTGTTGGTATAATCTTAATTAAGCGTTCAGTTGAGGTGCATCCTGACACCTGTCTGATTGCATGCTCATATATGTTCTTTCCAAAACACCCGTCTCATTCAGTGAACAGAACAAATAGTGGTTTTCTCCCCTAGGTTCATGCTGCAGCTCACCATTATGAAAAGCATTTTTACAACACTTTGTTGCAAAACTGAGACTTAGCTGATGCTGCTTTACAGCTCAGAGCTCATCTCTTGACACAAAACTCATCTCTCCTTTCCCTGAGAAATGTCATGTCTCTTCCCAAGCATCAGAGAGAAGAAGGGACAGGACCACATAGCTCACCAGCACTTAGGAAAGCTGTTTTCTAAATCCCACAGTCAATGACTCTTTAAAATGGGGGAGGAAAAAAAAAACAATGCAAAGCTAAGGTACCCATGTGCCTCTTCAGACAATCAGGTATAAAGTAGTTTTCAGTGTAAAGCATTTTATCAGGATGCCGAAAAGTATCGCTTTTACAGACAAGGATCAAACGTTCAGCATGGACTTCACCGCATAAAGCCCCCAGATAACTGCAGATAGCAGGAGATAGTGATGCTGCCTTACTCTAGCTGAAAACCTGCAGTCAGAAGGTGGCCTCACAGTCAATGCACAGTTGGTGCAGCACACGACCCCTACAGCTCAGTTGCTCATGTTCCTAAGGCTTTCAGCACCTAGAAGATGGCACTGATAGAGTCTATAACTCTGATTAAGCAAAGCATACACTTGTCAGAGAGCAACCAGATGGAGGAGCACAACAATTTATGGCCTGCAGTGAGACAGTCTTGCACTGTGATCTCATCAAATCTTGAACAAAATAGGTCAGGCTTGGGCAGTGTTTAGATAAGATACACTCCAGGGAAAACACAGATAGTGTAAGAAACAGTTTAGGATTCAGATTTAGGATTCAGCTGACAACTGCTAAGGCACTGTCCCAGTTTTAGGCTGCATTCCCGGATGTCTGAGGTCCCCCTGAGTGGTCCTGGTTTGTCATGTTTGAGGGGCGTTGTACTGCTGGGGCCATATTTCTCATTTTTCAGATGAGAAATAAAATTACAGTCATGCCTTGTGATTGATTAATTAAATAAATCACTCTTGTTTTTGCTTGCGGACATGGCATTTTCAGAGGCAACATAATGGAGAACAGGAGCTCGTTCAGTTTCTGTGATCCTGGTATAACCTGCCAGTCCTCTCTTTTCAAAATCACATTTTAAAGCTTTTCAATACTAGGTCACCAAAAGCAAGAAATTTAAATTGCTTTAAGACTGCTAACATCATGAGAACTTTCTAGCAAGGCATATGCAAAACTAAAGCAAATTATATAGCCTATTCCTTTACAGATACATTCCCTTTCCTTTAAATTCACATTTCCCACCCATTCACACTACCAATTAGCAACCTTTACCTCAACTCATCTCCCCAGATTCTGTTCTAATGTGCGTTCATCCTTACGTTTGCTTGAAGCTCCTTGGTTCCAATCCCGTATCTTTGCCTGCAAAACACAGTATACATGTAGAATTTTATGTATAACTGTCATGCTCTAACAAAACATGCCAAGTTTTAACTTCAAATAATTAAAGATAGCAACAACTATGCTTCCTGGGGAAATAAGTAGTCAGAATATAATTAACCAAACTGAAATTTAGCCAGGACACTGAAACAACACCGGTGGCTCAAGAGGAAAATGCCCGTGAGGATTCTGGTAATTCCAAGCAGTCAGGGCTCCTATCTCCCTCACAGTGTAACACTGCCCGCAGAGGGATCGCTAAGGCCAAAATGAATTTATAAACCTCCCATTCTCTGTATGTTTGTAGTCCTTAGCTGTTATCAGTCTACAAAAGAATTAATTTCTAATTTTTTTTAGTGTGAAAAGCATTCGCATATTTTGTGCTTGCTTTATTTTGATTTTTGTTTTACCTTGCCTTATGTTCATTCATCGTTGACAAAAGTGAATCAGAGAAGCAATGCCTGCCTTATCGTTGATTTGTGGTGTATAATCATGTTAAATACAGATCACTGGTCTTCTCATTACTACAGTGCCATTTATAACAGGCAATTATCCCTGCATGGTGCAGTTCTCATGATCTAGTGATTGTAAATGCTTGTTATCAGTGCAGAGCCAGCTAAATGCTCTGTGTTTCTCTTTAAAGCTGATTTGATTTTCCAGTGCTGTCATCCTTGAAGTTCTCTCTAGTGCAGCTCAGTTCTCAATTTGCACACACCAAGGGAGGTCCTTCTGATGTGACGTGCGTGGGGCAGAACCTGCGTACTGCTCCCACCTGCTCCAGGCAAGGACTGCAGTACAGAAAGAAGAAAGCAGCATGTCCACACTGGGAAATCTCCAGCTATTGCGCTATATTGAAAGGAAGCCCTACTAAATGCAGTGACCACATGCAAATGCCAAAATAAAGGGCAAGGGGGTTGGAAGACAGTGGCATGGTCCACAAAAGGGAAGTGTACCAAAACACTCTAGGTGGTTTTAAAATTAGCTGGAGTAGATGCAAAGAAGCCTAAGTCTTGATGACTTCAGTTCCATAATATGCCACTAATTAGCTCTATGGTGAATAAATGGGAACAAAATAAGGAGTGACAGACTAGGTCAGCCAGTGGTTTGCCAAACCTTGTCTCATCTTTTCTACTTGGGCCTGTATGTGATGCTTTTTTAATTGTCTACGCTATCTTTTAACAGTAATCAGGACTGGAATTGCATTGTGTTACACGCTATACAAACATACACAGAAATATTCCACTTGCTCCTTGATCCTATAAAGCAGGGTAAGAGCAGCTCCTCCCAGCTGGTATCTGCGCAGCTCCTGCTGGCAGGCACATGCCTTCATTTCTTCTCTGCCAGCCATCTCTCTGCCTCCTGACGTCCTAACCCAGTACGGCCCGCATTTGTTTCTGCCCTGCCTCTTCCTGCAGCCTACACTGTGCCTGTTCTGCTTCTGTGATTATTTTTCTCCTCTGGTCTCACTCCTAACATTTTGTTTTCTCTCTCTCTCCCTCCCTCCCACATAATGAAGACCTCATTCATTTTTTCCTCATAACAAAGGAGTATCTTATTTACCCCATTTACATTTTAGAAGTGTAAACAACTGAAAATGCAATGGCCTTGAGTTCCCTACTCCTCCACTGACCAGGGGAAATGTGACCTTAATCTATCAATACGCTGCTCATGTGCTGAGTGTGCTGGAGGACCCAAAATACCTGTTGGAGGATGCCTGCTCTGTTCTGGTGGGTCTTACCAGAAGCAGAAAGCCATCAGTGTGCAGCACTAGCGCTCAGGTCACAGCCCTTCCACACTACCTGGGAGGAACAGAAATGGCTGATAGTAGCCTTAAGCCTGTTAGAAAGCTGTCTGCTCCCGAGCACAGCACTCTAGTCCCTCGTGTAACTTCAGTAATGTGCGTGTCAAGAGGTAAAGAACATTATCCTCAGCAGTTGTTCTGGAAGTTAACTATTCCTTCTTAAAAGGATGCACACGCGCAGGACTATTAGAAGCACAGCAAGTTATTACATCGCTGGGGATCTGGCAAGCGTTAGATCAATGTCGTCGTGTTAACAAAACGGATGGCTACGCTGCACTAATGAGACCACTCCACCGACACGTATTATCAGGGTGCACAAGCCAACAAGAAGAAAGTACCCTGCAGGTACGCAGGTGCTGCTTATGCAGGGGTGCGGCACTGCTCGGCAGCAACATTTAGGAAAGGAGGCCAAGGCTTTTAAAGAGACCGTGCTCCTCTTACCAGAAAAAAAAAAAAACTATTATTAAATAATTCAAATGTTTTCCACTAAAGGCTTTGCCATAAGTAGGAGCGCTGTAGTTCTCTTTGCATCGTTAGTCTTCCTTTCCTTTGTGATCAGTACTTTAATTACCAGGTACGCATCTACCGAGCAGCAGGCGGCTAGGAGGACTTCAGCCCTCTCATCGGCTGGGCCAGCGCAGTGCGCGTTACATAGCTTTCCTCCCATCTCTGTTTAATTAGTGCTGTGTTCCCTCCTAGTCACATTTTGTGAAAGGTTGGAACAAATGACAGCTTAATTCTCATCTGCTGGTCATACCCACTTAGGCACACGTACAGCACACGCCCCGACAACAGAACTTTCTTCCTCTTCCTTGCAGGGCAAGCGGTGTTAGCCTTCTAGCGTTAGCGCGTATGGAAGGAGGCACAGTTACACGCTGTTACCAGCAGGTCTTGTCAACCCAGAGTCTTGCTTTCAGCAAGACAGACATGATAAAATCTTCCCTCTTTCTTCAACAACATGACTAATAAATGTAGAAATTCCCTTCTCCTCTCTCCCCTTGCCAGTATCTGTCTTATCTCTGGTTCTTCCTTAGACATAACTTCAAACGTGAAAGACATGTCTATACTACGAACAGGCAACCTTAATTCTGGCACGAGATCCGGGGCACATCGCAGTTCAGCGCTAGGGAGCTGAAGCTTAAGATCTGGCCCCACCAAAGGCCAGCTGCTGACTCCCTGCTCGCCCGGCGAGGCAGCGCGCCCGGGGCTGGTCTGCTCTGGCTCGTGAAGGCAACCGCGGCTCCGCTTCAGGTGTCTTGCCGCAGCAGGTGCACGACTGACAAAACGTGGCAAGCATTTATGAAACGGGTCAGCCACTGAACGCTATACCCAACAAGTAAAGGAGAGCATCCTGAAGCCTTCCTGGCGTTTTGGCAGCATTTCCGAGAGACCATCTGCAAATTACCAGAGGTGGGTATTGCAAGCACGCTGTAGGCAATAAATAAGAGTGATTTTAAGGGCCAGTGTACATTGACAAAGTAACACCTCTAAGAATAGAAGATAATCGCTGGCGTAAGCTGTAGAGATACTAATAAAATTGAGGAGGACCTAGGGAGTGTCTTGCAAGTATATTTAATTACAAAAATATTAGTTTAACCAACAAAATCCAAAGAATGCGAAGGGCTACAACCATACGAAAACCATTCAGTTAACTTGCTAGTTTACTGTATCCAAAGATCACAACAGCTATCCCTAAACTCAAGCACCCAGAATGCTCCCAAACTCCTGGATGGGCATTCCAGCCACATTTCAGCCTCCTGCGAGAGTGGGATATGGGCATTCATCAGGTCCCACTTCGTCTGTCACT
The DNA here is from genome assembly GCA_013399115.1 of Anseranas semipalmata. Taxonomy (NCBI): domain Eukaryota; kingdom Metazoa; phylum Chordata; class Aves; order Anseriformes; family Anseranatidae; genus Anseranas; species Anseranas semipalmata. The sequence goes on along the minus strand of VXAA01005381.1, from coordinate 588,564 downwards.
ACAGGGGAAGAAACACTGGCACAGTTGCTGAGGGAGAACCATGGCATGCTTTGGCCAGGCCCCTGGTCTAGAGGACTGGGAGACCAAGAGCACACTTGTCACTCAAGCCATTTTTACTGACTCTACTTTAGCAACTCTTACCTACTATTTGCTCCGTCCCACATGACAGCTTTCTATCGGGGAATATTTAGAAGTTAAACCCACCAAAGCTGGTGCTTCTTGAGACCTGACTATAATTCAGTGGGAATCAATAGGAATCGTGCCAGTGACTTTTATAGAGATCAGATGCTTTAGAAGCGATGGATATCTCAATTTTAGAGCCACACTACTTTTTTTTTTTTTTAATACTTTAGGGTTTTCTCAGGGGTGAAATTTTTTATTTCAAAAAAAAAAAAAAGAAAATATTTTTTTAACCTCAAATTTTTCAAAAAAACCTTCAAAAAAAAAAAAAAAATAAAAAAAAATAAAAACTAATATTCTCCCTTATGGGAAAGGCAGTTGTCCAAGCTAAATGAGGTCAGTTTATAGTTTAAAAATAGCTTTTTAAACTGCATGGTTAACCAATCTACCTCAAATTTTAAAGCATTAGGCAACCACATGTTACCCCACAGTGAATGACCACTAGCTAATTCCAATCGACTATAAAGCAGCACTGTATTTTACACTATCTGTTTATATTTTACAGAGTTGAACTTGTGGTTCTGCCAAACCTGGGGTCATAGCAGAATAGGAATTTGGTAAGAGTTTCAAACGGATCAAAGAGAGGAAAAAATACATGAAAATTCAGAGTTTGGCCAGTGACAAAAGCAAACTAGATTTTTTTTTCTGTTAAAAAAAAAAAAGACTGTGTTGCCCTTATGAGCAGAAATAACAAGATGAAGGTAGAGAAAAAAACTGTTTTTCCAGACTGTCACAGAGGTAAGATATTGTAAAGCCTTGAAATTTTGCTGTCTCTAGACTTTTTTTAACCTACTGTTGCTTTTGTCTGTGCATTAAGACTTTTCCTCTCACCCAGGAAAAGCAAATACCAGGATCTGTGCTTTGCAGCTTCATGCTAGAAGAGGCCACAGATGGGGAAGCAGTTTGATCAATGTGGGAGGGATCAGCCCAAAATAACAGTAAGATATATTATACCATCAAAAAATGGCATGCCTAGAAGGAAAGTTTTGAGCATAAATTAATACTGACCTTAGCCAGAATAACTTGCTCTCTTCAACATCTGCAGCTGTGTAGTTACTAGGGAGTTATCTGGCTTCATGTGCTTGTTTCACATCTGTCAACTAAATCAGAGATAGAAATACAAAAGTCTAGCACAAAGGGACAGTATATGGATTTGTGACACTCCCTGAAGGACTTGGGGTCCTTAAGCTAACAAAGATATTACAATGGGACACAGGTATAATACTGTGTGACGGGTATAACATTGGTCCAATACTGTGCCTGCTCCATTGTGTCATCGAAAAACTGTGTCTATTTTCCTCTGATGAGCTCTCTGAAACTTCCAAACATGGGTAAACAGAACTACAGTATATGAGACAATAAGTTTGGCATAGATGTATGAAACTTCATACTTCTGGGATGAGCCAAATGAATAAACTTTTCTATTAATTGCCTTACAACACCACGTGTGAGCAAAAGCAACAGGGTGGGAACAGACTGTGAGAGGACAGAGAGACTCACAGTTTAGCTCATACAGCATTTTCATGATTCTCTGTTATTTTCAACATCACTAGTGACTTCCAAAGACTAAACTGTGAAGCCTCAATAGAAATGGGCATGACAGAGTTATTCAACGGGAGTAACAACATTTTTCAGCACGTAGCATGCAAGTTAGTGAAATGAGTGGTATGTTGTGTTTCCCCTGCCTGCACCATCTCAGGTTATGTTGTGGTCCAGTCTAAATGACAAGGTGATGAAATTGCATAGGTGTGACATTCCCTTATTTCAGCAGCGTGCATGACACAAAGTACTAAAATCCCTAAATTATAACAGTCTTGAATAATATGGTTCTAAATCTTCAGGTGTCAGTGGGATATTTGTAAGTTATTGCCCCATGTTTGCAAAATATGGGAGTTGTTCTTAAATTATATTCGGAGCTCGTATAAAAAAAAAACCTCAAGCAAACAAAAATGTAGTAGCTTTTGCCCTCATTTTAAACAGTTGAGCTTTTAATTCATAACAATTTTGCATTCTTTTATGTCTCTATAGTATCAAACTAGATTTTAGGTTTAAAAAAAAAGGGAAGTTCCAAATGGGAAATGCAGATTGATGCAATTTTAATGTACTAAAAGATTTAAGGACACCCAGCCATAAATATGTGACCAAGATCAAGCAACCATGTATGCACACATAGACATAAAACAAACGAAAAATGTCAACTTCGGTTTGCAGTCATCAGGCAAGGTGATGGAGTTCCACGCGATTCCCTCTGTACAGCCACCAACATGACATGTACCTTACAGCAAGCAAATAATATTTTCACACAGGAAGAAGAGAAAAGAAGGGACTGCAGAAACTGGCTAAACAAAAGTAGTGGTGACAGATGTGAATGGTAACAGAGGTACTCCTTACGTGGCAGAGAAGTATTTTCTATTGAATTTGTTTTCTGCTGGATTAGCATAATAACAGCTCAGACAAATGTCAGCACTAGTGCAAGAGCAGTAAGATTGGCTTAAAGTGCCAAGGAGCCGCTGCCTGGGAGGCTGTCTGACCCGTGGGAAGACCACCCCTCAGAAACAGCAGTGGTCTCAGTCGCGTGCCAAGCGGTCAGGTCCAGAGCGGTCCTGGTGGAAGCTCAGGAGGAAGTTGCTCAGCCCGTGCTACAGCATCCGAATGGGCAGTCTAAGGGCACTGGAAAATAAAGACAGGCAAGCACACCGCTGCTGAGGACATACAGAACTTCAGTCAGGATCAGACCGCTCCGCGGGGCGATGAAACAGTCAGGAACCACAGCGGTGCAAATAGGAACTCGTTCGCCACAACGTGCCGGCACCTCGCTTGGCAAGCAGTGCTCAGCATTGCTCCACCGGCTTAACCTTCCAAAAATAAGGCTTTTAACGTACAAAAAGGCTAGTGTGCAGAGCTGGTGTCCTCAGTGCTACAGAGGACAGGGAGTGGAAGTGCTTGGCAGCAGACGATACGGCACAGCTAAATTCTCCGGAGCAGACAGAGGCTGAAGCCAGCTAACAGCTTTGCTGAAGGAAAGCAGTAAGCTGTTCTGACTGAGGATATGCTTTCTAAATAGCTCTAATACCGCGCAGTATTATTTTCATCTTTATTATTAGTGATGATACGAGCCTGCCACTTGATATTCCTTTCTTTAGTGAAAAAAGTAATTCTCGTCTTGTTTTTTATGATAGAGGGGACCTTGCCCAAAGATGGTCTGTTCCTAAAAGCTTTTTATAGCACATTAAAACCCTATGTACACGGTCAACCTGGCTTAAGCTGATGTCAGCGATGAGGCTGTTAGGCAGAATGAATACTTCGGATTTGGGCTTACTTGGCCCAAATTTTGACAGACTTAAATTCTTGCATCTCATTTGGGTGATAGCTATAGCTCTGACTCTCATAAAATAAATCTTTGAATTACCATGAACTCATCTAGTCTGTGATTCCAAGGGTTAACTTGAAAACACACAGGTTCAATTAATGTAGCAGTTTACTTAGAGCAGAGGAAGGTGGAAGTGTGAATATTGCACAAAATAAATCTAAAGTGAATTTAAATTTAAAATGAATTTTCTCCATCCTTTTTCCTGACCCTTCTTTTTTGTTTCCTCCCAAGAACACTGAAGCTGCTCTTGTATACAGACAGCAAATTTCAATGTCCTACAGGAACAGCAGCAGAAGCTGAACTTGTTTTCACATCTAAGCATAGGTATGACAGAAAAAAAAATGTCAGTGCCATTAAAACAGTGCCATTAAAACCTGGCCAATAGCAGCCAACTAAACATTTGTATAAAACAAATATCAAAGGGCATTATAAGTGTGCATAAGATGTCATTTTCAGTGTCAGAGGAAATAAACCAACAAAACGTAACCAGGAAAAGGCTACAGTAGTTGGTTTCATTTTTATTGTGAACTTTTCACTAAATTACAGCACGGAGGTTGTAATGTGGCAAAGTGAGGGCTTTTTCCCACCAACAAACAGAAGAGTAGTTAACCTAAATACTTGTGAATGAGGCTGTGGCTGGTGCGAGGTCTCCCTAAACACAGTGCTTGGTGGCAGGCTTAGCATAGTACTGCTTGTGCCCTCAGCCTTCATGCCACCACTCATTCTCTCTTTCTGCTGCGGCCCACCACCGGGACGTCCCCTCAGGTCACAGCTACACAGAGGTTTCTTTCAGGGCCCTGCCTATCATCTCATTCCTGTTCCCAACCCCACCACCTCTTCCTGGCCTCTGCTGCCTCCTCAGTCATGGAATTGCACCACTTTGTGGGGTTGCTTATTGGGGTTATTTTTAAGAAAGTGTGATTGTGCACTCAGCTCTCCAGCCGACGCGTGGGCTACATTCACATCGGTCCAGATTTTCCATTTTTTCCTCTGCATTACTTAGCCTCGCGTAATCTAAACTTCAAGATTTTAAACTTCAGCCATTGCGGCCAACATTAAAACACATCCAACAACCTCTTAATATCTACAAAGTTCTTTCAAGTAAGTCCAGCATTTCTTGAGAAGTTAAAGCTGGTTGTTTTGTGATGATTTGGAACTGAAAACAGACAGCCTGGGTAACTGGAATTTAAAAATGCAAAATCTACAGTGAATCCAGTTTAGTTTTTGGCATTGTATTATGTTTGTCTCAGCAGTAATAACAGCTATTATGTTTTAAAACATATCTAGCAACCAAACAGGTTAGATGCATTTCAAAAAGCCAAAGCCGGTGTTTTTTTTCTCGCTTGACAAGGTGATTCATTTACACACTCCTTACTAAATCACAGAGTGATTTCAATAGGAGGAGAAATCTGGGATCACCCAGGATGGATGACTGGATCAGGTTAGTCTTTGGAAGAAGTCAGTGAACAAAATGTGAAACAGAGAAATCCACTGCCTTTCCTCTCTGAGCTTCATGCAAATACACTCTGGAAACTCAGTACTTCCCATTTTGTAGGGTTCAACCACAGCACCAGGCCTCCAGGCATGTACTTTCTCTAACACCTTACACAGTCACTGCCACTGGAAAAAAAAAAAACAACAAAGCCCGTCTTTCCCTCCACTCCCATACCCCACTCCTTCCTGCCCCCTTCACACTCATCTCTAAAGCTGTCCCTGGTTAAAGCCAAGTTTGTGTTGCTTTGGCTTCGGGTCCCCAAAAAGCTCCTTACCTGGCCGTGCAAGTGCTGGTGCTGGCACAAGGAGGGAGGTGGTGGGGAAGCAAAGAACAAGAGCCAGGGGGCTCTGCAGCAGGGTGAGCTCTGGGTGGAGCCGAGCTAAAGGCTCCCTGCTGCCAAAAACCATCAGCCCCACGCTCCCCTCCCCTCTTCTCCAGACCTGCCTGCAGATGAGGAGCCAGGCCCTGCTTCCTCGTGCCCGAGCGACCTTGCAGCTCAGCCCATTAAACCACTGCGCAACTGTTGTTGGGTTTTGACTGCGCGGGAGCCGAGATGGCTTACTGAAGGATCAGAGGAATAGCGCAGCCAGGGCAAGTGGAGTACAAGGAGTGCATGGCCAGCAGCAGGGAGGCAGGTCTGGGGCACACACAGAGGAGCCAGCCCCTTTCAGCAGCAGCGACCTGTTTGGCTCAGCTGGATCACCTAACTGCACCCTCGCACTGGTTTGGCAGCAGTGCTGGCTTATGTCAGCTGAAAGCGTTGTGAAACTACATCCTATGTCTCATTTCAGCCACACAGGTAAGCAAGACTTCAATGAGCAATTCACATACCTGCAGTTAAGAATATGCTGATACACATTTTGCATTCAAGCTCTATCTCAGGAGCCACATATAATTTCACAGGAAGCCCAACAAATGGCTTTCAGAGAGGTTCACTGATCTGCATCTCAAAAATCTACACCATTATGCCAGCAGTATTCCTCTCCTGAACGATAGCTTTAAGCGCTTGTTACTGATTTACATTTTGAACTAGTTTGTTTTGATTCAAAACATCATTACACCTACAGCTTCATTTGTGTTGAATTACTGACCAAGTCTTCACATAAATTACTTCATCAGCTCGCCAGAGGTCCGAGGCTGTGGTTCCCCATGCAGATGTTGCCAGCTGCTGGAACTCCCAGCATCCCCCTTCTGTTTGTCCTGACCTCATGCTGCGGCATCACGTCCCTCCAGTTTTGCCAGTTTGCGGGGCTACGCTGCAAAGTGGATAACCAGACTCAGATACAATTAAAATATTCCCGCTGCCCCCTTGTATTTTTTGGGAGCTACTGCCTCAGGCTGTAGTGCCAGCAGTAATGCTGGCTTATTGTATAGCCAGACACTATCACCCCCCGACATACCCACAATTTATATCTACCAATGTTTCATTTACAGCACCCTTTCCCTTGTGTCAGTGTGCATGGCTGTGCTGGGAATGGGAATAGAGGACCCGCCAAGCTGAAATGTAGTCTGGGAAGGAAAAAGAAACTAAAGGTACTTAATTCCTTTCTGTAGTTCACAGCAAAGGTACACAGAGTGTGATGTGCTGACATGACTGAGGCCATGGTTAAACAGATCACAGGCATTTTGCATACAGAGCTCCCCACTGTTGTTTTACTTTCCCAGTGGTATAATCACATCCTTGAGCTTCCTCCTGCATTGTGCCGTAAAATGGGCAGCTTGATAACTATGTCAGAGTCTATAACAGTAGACAGTTCTAAGTAACAGAAATTCTCCATCCATCTTGTTACTTACGCAGACATTTTGTATTTTCAAACAAACCAAGGTTTAAAATAGGCCCAGACTCAGCCAAACAGTCACAAAACAATCAATGGCGCCTGAATCAGGTGTGACCTTCTTCAGACGACCATCCAGCATGGAAAAGAAAAGCCGCTGAGCAAGAGTGAAGCACCCTCTAGACTACCAACAGGCGTAACAGGCTGTCCTGGGTGCCCCAGGCACTATTGGCTTTGGCAGAGCAGACCATGCCACATCTGAACCAGTTAGACTGGCTTCAGAAGCACCGCAGGAGCCCACAGGCAGGCGGTTGTTCCTCTGACTGGGATGGGTGCAGAAGTTGCAAACAGTGCCAGAGGTTCTTTCCCATTACTGCTGTTATCTTTGCCGAGGTCACTGGGCTGACAAGTACAACTAGAAAGTATGTGAGGTGTATAGATGGTAATTCTGCCATGTCCAAGCAGTACATCCCATGTGAAATCTGCACAGTGGCAGATACTACATAGCACTGGTCTGTACGCAGCAAGCGTGATGGTATACTCTGAGAATGAGTTGGCCAACAGTGTTTTGACAGTGAATGTTAGGTGAAGGGACTGCAGTTATTTCACAAACTATTGCTGGCCTTGTTATGTCTGTGATCATTTTTGTGATGATGAAATAGGGTTCCTGGTCTGATAAGGAAGAGGTGAGGCATGTAATTAACCAACCAAGTAGCTGGGAGCAAGTCCTGGAGCGTTTGTGTAATGGTTCCTTGGGTGGACTATACTCATGCAGTCAGGAGAGACCATTTCAGCTCTTTATTAAACACATAGTAAGGATAATTTACATGTCAACACCGTTACCTATTTCAGCAGTAGGGAGGAGATAAAGTCACAGACCTGCTCAATTAACTCTGAGCAATGTCTCATTTTTCTGTGTCTCCCAAGAAAGAAGTCTAGTGCAGCTCAAAACATATTCAAGACAAATCAAGATGCCTAGGCAAGCAAAGCAGTAATACAACCTACTGCCTTTTCATGACCCATATGAATAGGACTTATTTTGTGAGTGGAACTTGAAAGAGAACGGTCAACCTCCCTCTGGCCTCCACTGCTGCCAGAACAGCTTTGTTAGACCTTCCAAAAAATGTTCAACACCCTTGTGGAAATGAAGTCACACAAGATGGGGGCATAGGACCTAGCAGCTCACAGCTCACCACTGCTGCTCATCTAGTCTCCCTGCTCTTCTCCCAGCAGGGTGATTGCACTGTTTACCTGCTTCTGTCCTCAGAGCTTGTCAGACCTGTTTTCTGAGTCAGTTCAAATCGCTAATCTAGGAGAAAACTGATCCAGGGGAAAAAAAAAAAAAAAAAAAAAAAGAGGTGTCTAGGCTTTTAGTGGGCAAGTGATCAGAACAGAGAGTAAGAGCATACAGCACATATCAGAAATGATTCAAAGGTGGGGGCAGAACAGATGGCTGAGACAGTGATGGAAGTAGAGAGTTTTCAATAATTAGCTCTCTACTACACAGAGCTCATTAAGATTCAAGATTCCCCCCTTTCCTTTATATCTACCCCAAACTAGTCCAGTTTTGCCTTCACTGCAATAATACAGTGGTGAATTTATTACCTGTTTTACCTGTTGGGCAATGAACTTTAAGATGGCCTAAATTTCTAATATTGACAAGGCAAACTTCATTAGCGCATTCACAGTATTAGATAGTTACACTGAAGCTAGCTAATAGGTTCTCAAAAATAATCTTTTATCCAAGCCTAAACAAGCACATCTAAAGAGCGAGAGATTCCACAGGCTCAAATACCAATTTTACCAATAAACACACGATAATCCACTGAATCACACTTTTGCATTTTCAGCTTAGAAACAGATACGGTCAATGGGGAAAACAGTATTAGCAAGAGATTAGTGATGGTGGGAAAAACAATTTGCAAATTCAAAAGAACCTGATGTCAGTAAGAAGGAAAGATTTTGAGGAACTTGCAAATATTCTAATCTAGCCACTAGTGAAGAGTAGTTTAGGATCCTAAATCACAGAGATTCCAGATTCACAGAACTATGTGGATTTAGCAGAACGGTTGGCATAAAGTATTCCTCTAGTCCTGCCACTGGCTGTTGCTCCCACACCATAGTAGCCCACTGAGGCAGGTGAGCCATTCGATCTATTTTAAGTAGCACATATGCAGGTCTTGTGGGGTATTCTTAAAAGCTGCAATTTGTTCACTGATCCGCCTCACAAGAAAGGGAGTGTATTTCCCAACTACTTTGTATCACAAAAAGGCACAATCTTGCAATAAAGTCCTTGCTATCTTTGGATAGCAGGTCACACTGGTGCATTGCTTACATAAAAGGTTTTATTTCAAAGTAATTTAAGATGACCAAACATCATTTCCGAGAAAACAAAGACATGGAAAATTGCTTCTCACATCCCTAGCCAGCCAGAAAATTGTTCCACTTTTTCCAGTTAAGCTAGCTACTGGTCAGTGACTTCTTTACCTCCAGCCTTGCTTCCCAAAACAGTCTTCACCTGTTGCTGAAAGCAGAGGACAAGAGGAGTTCAAGGCTGATGTAACCTTTAGATGACAATCAGTTCAGCTTTGGGAAGTTTTCCATCTCCTGTTTTTTCTTTAAAAATATTGTTCGCATTTTCAGTGCTTTTGTCATGTTTCTTAGTTCTGTTCCTGTTTATTTTGTAGCTCCACTTTCTTGCCTGCCCCAACCAAGGTCTCCCAGTTCTCCCAGTGAAACAGTACACACACTTTCTCTTCTCCCTGCCCCAAGTCTTTGCATGTAAATGTATACAGCAAAGTACATGTAGGCTTCATCCAGGCAAAGCTCTTCAAACCCTACTCCCCATGTTGCAGCAGGGGCCCCTTGCACCTCCAGCAGGTTCTCTGCACTCCTCAGAGCCTCATCAAAGCGCTGCCTCCAGGGCCTTCCCCTCATTTCCCTAATACCTGCATCTTCTGCTTGCAAAGACACCTCCTGAGACAACTGCCTCTTGCCCTACAGCCTTGCTCTTCACAGCTCCGTTCCACAGCTGCCTTGCCCGAACTGGCGAGCCCGGGCTCTCGCAAGAAGAGGAAGCACCGCTGGGCCTCAAACACGGCGGCAGCTTGGCTCACCCTGGGCCAGGAGAGGGAAGGAGGCAGTTTCCTCACGGTCCTTTAGCTCCGCCGCAGGGGCAGAACGCGGCCTGGCCCCAGCCGCATCCCTTCTCCCTGTTCATCTCCTTTCCAGCCGTCCCGAGGGGGCTGGTAGGAACGTTACACTGTTCGCGAAACTGCCACAAGGAAGGAAATTTTGGGGTAGGGGAAACAGGCGTCAGAGAACAAGAGAGAGAAAATAAGGAGGGGAAAGACAAGGGCTGAACAGAGCACGTGCGGCCTTCCTGCATCCTCGTCCAGCGGAGCCTCTCTCTCCGACCCCATCCAATGTGAGCACCTGCTGTCACCACAGGCAGAGTAGCCACAGAGCTTTGCGTTCACCATTTTAACATCACTTTTGATCCCTTATCACCATTTGCTCCATCTCTAGTCACTTGAAAGCAAGGGCTTTTTCTACGAGCAATGTTATACTCAAGTTGCAGCTTACTGTGCTGTTTGCTGTCATATACCCTCTCCAGTCAGCTGCCTTCCCCTCTGCGCTACTTCTCTTTTCTCCCCTCCCAGGACAGGCACATTATTTTCTCTCCTTCTTTAAAGCTTCTTCAAACATTGGGCTGACCTCCCTGGGGAGGTGATACCCTGACCCAACAAAAGTGCAAGACTGAAATGCACATAAGATCAGTGCTCTCCTTGGAATACGCAGTGTTGTCCTTAGCAAGACAGTGTCCCGGGGCTTGAAAGCCGTCTATGAGATTTGTATCGCTTTGTTATAATCCTTTTCTTCTTGTTGTCAGAGGAATATCCTCTAAAAAGGGCCACAGTCAGTATCAAAAGACTGAAGCAGGAATATTACTTTCAGTTCCTACAGAGTTTTCACTAAGTTAGCAAAATAATTCTGTGCTGGTTAGGTCAAATGGAAATCATCCACCTGGAAAAGGCAATGGCTTCTTATGTCATTTTAACATAAAATGCTATCCCCTGAACACATCTTTGTTACAAACCCACTAAATTCAAGGAAGTCAGACCCCTATATTTCTTCAAAGGCTGGAGGAGAGATGTTACCAGGAGATTTGAGACTATAAAGGTGAATGCCAGGAAAATAATTAATCTTACTTCCTTTTCTCTTTCATTGCAATCTACCCCTGTTCTTCTGTGTTAGCTATCTTTGTGATGCTCATGACAAACTTCTCCCTCGGTTATATTTATACATTCCTGTAGAACACTAACAAAATATCACACTTCCCAAGAACACTGTTAACAGTTAATTACTCATGATAACTACTAAATGGTTAAAGTGTTTGCTTTACTAGGCTCTACAAAGATACATTTAAATGCCACAGGATAAGCTAGTTGTTTTAAAAAACAAAACAAAAACACAATTCTGCAGTTTGGATGCTGTGGTATGCAATTAAGCAGATAGGTTTAGCCTGGCAAACATGAAAAACCTGAACATACTATTCTCATTTCCCCTACAAATCTATTTTTAATGCAGAGAACTATGGATATAATTCTTGTTAGAAATAATGGATATTAACTTTAAAAAAATCGTTGTAAATCACAAAGAATAATACATACTCCTATTTTTCCAGCCCTATGTGCAATATATTTCACCCTGTGACTGCCCTTAGCACTAGTATTGCTAGAAATCATGGAATTCCTTTGCATCCTGCAGAAAGCTATCCTTACAGGGCAACGCTTTGCTACTCCTGTGAGTCAACACTCTTGTCCTACAAGTCACCAGTAACATTGACATCAAATGTGCAAGTAAGACAAGCTTGGCTCTCCCTTCTATTAAAGACCATGCACACACACACACATACACACACACACACACAAAAAAAAAAAAAAGAAAAGAAAAGAAAAGAAAAGAAAAATTGTCAACTCCTTGCTGTTACAGTTCAGAAGGTTTTCCTAAGTTCAAGCCCACTGACAGTCTGAAAAGTTCATAGTCTAAAATGATTTTGCTGGTAATAGCTATCAGACAAGCTTGAACCTTTTATTATTGTTATTTTTTTAACATAAGGAGAGTTGTGTCTACCTTCCTAAATCAGTCAAGACTCATGCATGGACCACATTGTCAGAGGTTATTCCTGTTTACAAATGCAGCTACTGAATTTGAAAGACCAAATGATCTGCCCACAACTACTCATGGAATCAGTGGCAGAGCTGATGTTGGAAAATAAGACTTCCCTGGGTCCCAGAAGTATGTCCTAGTTACAAGTCATGATGACCTCTCCATGTATGCTATGTACAAGCGATATAGCCACACAGATGTGGAAAGTGACATGCAATCTGATTGTGAACAGAATGGCGCTACAAAAACCAATCTTTTTCCACAGTTTTCAATTCACAGAAGCTTCCTGGTAAAAATCTTACTCCCTCTTATTTCTGAGAAAATGTCGTATGCTACCCTACTCTATCAAGATTAAATTAACACGAAAAGTATTTCCTTTTTATTTATTATTTATGCAGTATAAATATGGTGAAGACAAACCTTGATCTGGTCACTATAGACTGCTGCAGTGAAAACACATCAGGGCAAAATAGCAATCAGTCATCAGTACAGGTGACAGTGGTTCACCCTGAAGGACCTATGTAGTCTTGCACTTGCAAAGCCCTTGCTAGAAGTATCTCCAGAGCAATTAGATACAAAAGGCTTTTATTTTTTGGCTGCCTTAGTGCTTTCTGAAATGACAAACCAATTGTTTCTTGTCTCCTTCTGCCACTCATTACCTAGTATAAAACCTATAGACTACATAAAAAATTAATAGAGCACAGGGCAAGAAGTATGTATCTGACAACATGGGCAGGACTGCAAGTACCCAGGAGGAGTGCTGGATGCTTTCTCTTTTCACACTCTGGTGTGCGGTCTGATATGCCATTCCCTAGAGAGGCAGCTACTTGTTAGAACCAAATATTCCTATTAAATCCCACTGCAAGCCTCCTCTCAGAAGATAGGATTGGATGATGGCCTCTCCAGCATGCAATGGAAAGACGATAAAGTTAAATTTGATGCCTTTGTAGAACTTTGAAATTTTTTTTTGCAAAAAGATTAACATTAAAATTCATCTGTTCTTGCAACAGAGACCAGAAGCTAATAGGCAATAAGGACAGAGGACTTTTTTACGTAAAGACACAGAAGGACAAAAATATATATCTTTTTTTCCCCCAGTGAAAAACAAGTATTTGTATTTTTCCTCTCCCGTTTCATTGTAAAACCTTTGTTCTGACATTCTGCGAGTGCCAGAGGTAATCAGGTGTGTTCAATTTATTTTCTTTATTTTTTTTTTAATTATTATTATTTGTTATACTTTTGTGAGGTATTTGGCTCCCTCTCTAAAACAATCCTGATCTGTTTGGTCTATCATTCAGAAATCTCTCCGTAATAATCTCTTTAATTCCTTCTATTTCTGCTATGTTTTATAATATAATAAAGCAAGGTTTTCAGGAAGAGGTAATGTCTTTTATTACAACTATTAGAGATAGGAAAAACACCCAAGCTTTCAAATATAAAAGAGAGGATGCTTTTTGATGTAGACAGTATTTAAACTGAGCAAAGGCTCCCACATGACTATCAATGAACTATATAAGGAATTAAAATGTTTGTTTATTGAGAAGACCTGAATTACATCTTATTTTAGAAAGTTTGTATTTAAGCAAGTCTCCACAAAGGCATTACGTAGTGTGAACTTTACTGACACTTTTTGTTAAATAGCTAATCCACACCCACATCAAAACAAAGACAAAAGGCTGAGCTCTTTACATATGGGAAGGTGACTTTTCACACATAACCTTAACAGTAAACCTTTTGCTTTTTTTCAGGATGATACAAAGCTCCAAGATAATAGTTTCCTTAATTTACATATCTTCCAGGAAGTGGAAATCACAAAACTGCAGACAACAAACATTGGCTAATCAGTCCAGAGAAAAAGGTGCAAAGGGACATCTCTGAAATGGGTTTGTTTAAAAGCTACCACAGGACCTAGAACTATGAATGTTTTTGTTTCACTAATCTACCTTATGTTCTGGTGAAAAAAATAAATAAATAAAAATCGAAAAAATGGTTCTGATGCTGTGCTAGTGAGAATTCAGTAACTTATTCTTTAAAAAAAAAAATCTAATGCTTAGTTTGTATTTAAATAAGTCTTCCTGAAGACCTGTTTTCTCAAACAAGTCTTTATATGGGAAAAATAATCGTTGATTTTGTAGTCATCATGTGAGTAACTTCTATTAAAGTCAGCAGGGCCTTGCCTACTGTGAGATTTTTTGAACTTGCAACTCTTAATCAGTACAGCTGTCAGCCGTAGAGCCTGAGGAAGCCGTCATACAGACAACATTCAAATGCAGTTGTGTTTTTCCCACAGTGCTGCTGAAAGGAAACCCTTCTGTTAACAAAGCCTGAGGGACACTAGGATCCTGAAGTGGAAACAAAGTGAAGAACCTCTCCTCAACCAGTAAACACTTTGCAAGTGCAAAGTGTCCCCAGAGCTGAAGCTACACACTACCAAGGATCTTTAAATCTCTTCCACGAATATAGGTTAGAAGTGTTAAGAATTTGTGGGAAAGTTTTTCTTCAGCGTAGACCACAACTTGATGTTTATTCATATACCATAGCAAGCAAATGAGAAGCTAAGCACTTAGTAAATGGTGCATCATTTTGACTACCTGATCCAGAACAGTTTGGCATAATTGCTGGCATACATAATATTTTCAAATGACAACTCTCCAAACAAGCCAGGGCCCGAGCTAACAGCAGTGAAAGGTGAAGAGAAGCTGCCTACATATTCAGCGGAATTCTAGATTATTAAGTATAAATCTTAATTGTCTGTAGTGTTTGATATTGTCTGCAAGAGAAGTGCATTCCTCTACCTGCTGTACTTCCAGTTCTGCAACAGGTACTGGTATCTTCCTTCAGCTGTTGCTTTAGAAGTGAGAAGTCAACTTCTCTGCTGTCCTCTTGCCCAGCCAGCTGACCACAACCATTTTAGAACAGGCCCCAGAGGTCTTCAGTGCTGCTTCCACAAGCAGCTTTGATTCAGCATTTTAGTATCACTCAGCCCATGGTGCTGCTTCTCTGCGTCACGTCAGGCAGCTACCAGTGGAGTAGCTTTAGCTCCATGCTGCTTTCTATCTTGGCTGGAAGGGTGGGCAGAAGTACACAGAGTTGCTTTGCTAATGGGAAACTACTTCATCAAGAGTGACAGGCAGAATATGATGAACAGCACTTTAAAGAAATCCAAGAGATAACAATGTATGGCCAGTAACAAAGCGACCTTTCACTACTACACTGATGCAGGGATATTGTCTCTGGCTTAAGATGGAGAGCCTACATTTTTAAACAAGCCTATTTTGTTTTGGTATCTCAGCATTTGGCTATCCAATTCCCAACAATTAGTTGCCACCACAATTAAAAAGCACTCTTTTAGAAGCAGTCGGGTAAAGTTACAGTGACCACAAGGAGACCGATGGCGAGAGGGACCCAAAAAGCAGGATAGCCAGTCAACACACATTTAGCAGCTGCAGTTACGCCAGCTCAGAAAAACTACGGCTGAGTTTCATCTGTGCTCAGCCTATAATGGCATGGCCAGCGACGTGGGGTTGGTTGGCGAGCCCACAGGGAAGAGCCGTACAGACAAAGAAGAAAGATATGTCTGTAAAAAGGAGCCTGTGCAGCATGAACTATGAGCTGCTCTTAATGTATCCGCTTATACCTGGTTGCAGCACTTGCTCAACATTGAAAGTTTTTTCCCTATTGCCAGAAGGAAGCTCTTCATTTTCTTCCTATATCTTCCAAAGGTGCAATGCCTACAAAACTTGCCAAATGCCACTGCATAAAACAAGTTCTGAAACCTTAATTCTTTTTCCACAGTAGGAGAAAATGCAGCTTTCCTATGCTGTACTGTTTAGAACAAGAAAGGAGGAGAGGACATCAATATTGATTTAAATACTACGCTATGAAAGAAAACTAGTTTTCTAGCTAGTGTCTTATCTCTTAAAGGAAAATATGAAACCAGGCATTCCTGCACTTGGTTAGTGATTTCTGCTTTTTTCTGGAGACTCACTGACAGCACATATGCTTGAGAGAGACCATAGGCCAGATCTACCTGAAGAAGGCTTTGCGGTTACAATAGAGACAATACTAGCAAAATGGACATCGTGCAGTCAAACCTTACACCTGCAAACTGGCACCTTTAGCCATGTCATCTCTCCTGGTCTTTCGGAATCAAAATCAGTACAACTGCATCAGCAATGGATGTTTCTGCCTGCACAGCTATGTTGGCCACAACTCACTCCTCAGTGTGTGCTAGCATAAGTTTGCAGATCTGTTCTCAGACTTATTCCAAAAGAGCTGCTGAAGTGAAAGATAAATAGATTTGTCACCCCCTTTTGGTGTTCTTATATACTCTCAGTAATACTGTACTTGATGCAATGGTAGGTCCTTTGAATGTTTTGGCCTATATTACTTCGCATAGGTGGTTACTATTGGAGCTCTCTGCTCCACCAAACTGGATCTTGTTACTGAGATGCTCCTTCCTGTTACCTATCAGGGAGCTTGTCATAGCCTAACGTTCTCCTTGATGGCTTCACAGATTGCCTTCCCTGCAATCCCCTGGCATATAGTTCTGGAAGGGAAAACATAGCTAAGCTTCTGCCAGAGAACTACAAATAACCTGTTAACTTGCAGAAAAATCTTCGGTCTTCAACCTCAGTGATTGATTGGTTTCTTTTAATCACGCCATATTTTCAAGGCTCTCTACTTAAGGAGAAAGACTAGTAACTTTCTAAAGTCTCTTGCGTCTTCCAGGCCTCATAAATTAGAGAGGCTAGGCAGCCACAGGCTTTGGGAAGCTGCAAAATGCCAGCCTCTACTTCCAGCTGGTACCTTATCTTCCTACTCTGACTACTAGTAAATGTAATAACTGTGATGATGGTTTTAATGATTTTGCTGTCAGACCAAAAAAGCTTCTAAAGCAGCTCATCCAGAGCTGCAGACTAACATAATCTGATCAATAACATACGAAAAAGATACCTATATGGCTAAAAGAGGACTAGGATTGCCAACTTTCTAGAGGCGTGTTCTAGACTGTTTTTTTTCTTTCCCAAATTAGATCAAGCTAAGTTGCTATTTCTCTTAAATACAGTAAACTGTATTTGCCACTGATGGTGACACCTTGTCTTCCTGAAAGGCACTACCAGCATGCCCACATAGCACTCATAGCATGTACATACCCTCTTTGTTAACCGTAGATCCACAGTCTGGGCAACTTGTGATTGGAGTACAACAGAGGAATCAATTCGATGCATGTGGTGTGGGCATACTCCAGACGAGCAGCTATTTGCTAGACTTTCAATACTTCCCACTTCAACAATAATCTATTACTCCCTTCCTTAGTTACTGAGCTAAAGGCACAATCTGAGAATGACAACTTTTTTGTTTTTACCTCAGTAATGGAATTCTGTTTTCAGGCTGAACCACTGTCTTCATATCATCTGTCATTATTTTGCTACAACGCCCTTTACAGAAAGGGTATAAGATAGGTATGTTGCACTAATACATTAGATACTTTCCTTTACCATTATGGGTTTCAGAAGGCTGAGTAGTCCCTGAACTTCTTAAGTCTTAGTAATAAATTCTATCTTTAGATTTTGTTCTAAGGGAAACAAAATAATTATGATCACACTGTCTCTGTGCATATCTTTCTCCAAACATGAATAACTTTTGCATCAGTCAGGCAACAACAGCCAAATTTGAGAAAGGAGGGAAGTGTCAAGGCAATTACATTCCTGTTAAGTTTTATGCAGAAAGGGAATGCACAAAGACCCTTAAAATGTCTCTGTATGTATCCCTATCAGGTATGCCTCAAGGCAAGGTTGAAGCACAAAAGTATCAAACAACTTGGAATCCACAGGGTCCTCCTTCATGGATTTTGTCCTGAGACTGCCTCAGCCATGAGGGGGAAGGGAAAAAAAAAACAAACAAAAAAAACCCAAGCAAACAACAAAACAACTCAGATCTTGCACATTCTTGGACACTCTGTCAAACAGCAGCAAGATGCAAACCAACAGGAAAACTGAATCTCAGCATTAAGTTAAATATGCCCACAGATCAGCCCATCTCATTCCAGCATTTGGCCTGAATACCACAGTCATTATTTTTCTGGGTTTTGACCTTGAATAGTCAGGTTTATCTTACTGGGTTCCTTTTGGCCTTGGCACACCAGTTTTCTGAATTAATTTCCAAATCCAGCATGCAATGACTCTGTTTGTACTGGCACATCATACACTGACATTATCTGAATGGGGCAACATTCACGAACAATTTGGAATGCTCTAGTACCCTGCTGCAAGGCTCACCTGAATTTCCAGCTTATTTTGAACGTAACAGCAGACTGGCTCAGAGGATTAACAAGCAGATACCACTGTATGTTTGCTGTTTTTTTTATTGTCTTTATCCTAACCATTTGTAACTGGCTACTGTTGCTCTAAAAGTTAGGCTACATGCATTAGTCCGTCTTTGTGTGAGTAGCTCTAATTTTAAGGTAATTTATGTTCCAGATTACTTTCTAAGTCTTCATCAGACTCCAGTTTTAGCATCAGAGACCAGAGCTTGTGTCATAAGCCATACCTGTTGCTTTCCACAGCTTCTGTATTGGGGTAACCTCCTGTTTATCTATTAATACTTAAAAAAATAAAACAAACATAATTCATATACTAAAATCATACACTATGAAAATATTGAGAATTTTTATAATCAAAGATCATATTTTTAGCTTTAAGCAAGATTTTTGCTCAAATCATGTTGTCAGTCTGGTTTGTGCAATGTCACCTTTTGCTTACTGAACATGCAACCTGAGATACATAATTGATAGATGTTAGGAGAAAAAAAATCAGTGTCACTGTATAGAATGAAGATTAAGAGAGAAGCAGCATTTCAGAATGTCACTGGTTTTGAGTGATCTAGCCTTTCAGCTAATATCTGTTGTTAGCATAATGTGATTGGGAGCTCCCATTAATACCAATCTTTGTTTCAAAATCTAGTTTATATGAGCAAGTAGGAGCTTTTAATCAGACAAACCAACAAAACATGGGCAAAGCATGGACACCATTGCAGGACTGCATGGGAAAAGCGAATAGAGTAGCTATTCTGGAATAGTTTTGATGGTGTAAGTCTGGAATGACTCCCCTTTGTGACATTTTTATTCCACAAAATCATTGATTTATTTTGGAAGACAGTACACATACGCACAATTACCCTGCATAGCTGTTCTGGCCAACAGTGCTATGTGGGCAAGCATAGAGTGTGATTTCAGAGCCATATGCAGTTTTATTGTTGTCTGGGTCACTGCAAAATCTGTGGGAAGACAGTGGTTTAAATCTCTCAGTTCTCAACACAAAAGCTCAAGCCCGCAGCTAGAGCAGTGCAAAGTGTTTTAATTTATGTCAGCAGTATTTTATTTCTGCTTACTTAAAAACATATTTTTAATGGTTCAGTTATGGAGAATATGAAAAGAATTCCTTCTTTTCTTACATAGTCTTATTCTAAAGACTGTTGACTGAAATTTTCAGGGACTCCTAAAAAAGAAGGCCTAGAAGAGGCCTTAAGAGGTCATCTTGACCCGCTGCCACAGAAACAATACAACTTCCATCACTCTTGAAAGCAAGGTGCCCAACCCATTCTTAAAATCTATTAGTTTCAAATGCAGAGTAAAACCAAGAGCAAACAAACTGGGAAAATTTCATGAGTTTTCCTCCTACTATTTTAACTAGCTAAAGAATTAGCTGAACTTTGATAAACTTCAGTTAACATTTTATACTGAAGACAAAAGTGATCATGTCTATGCATGTATGAAACAGTAAGGAGCTTTAAGATAATTTAAATTTTCTAACTTTTTTCTTTTTCTTTTTTTTTTTTTAAAGCAGACCTGTTAACAGGCTAGAGCCCAGGATAATTCTCAAACTGAGCCACAGAACTGCAGCAACTCGTGGAATTTGAGAAGCCTCTGGACTGCTTCCAGGTGGTCGGAGACAGATAAGGAGGAAAAGCCAGCAAAGGAAAGTTTGTCAGCCAGACAGCTGTGCAGCCATAAGAAATGTTTTGTCCACCTGCAAATAGAGAGGCTGATCTCAACTGTTATCAATAGTCACAGAGGAGCCATCTGTGCCTGTACAAAGTCCATGTACAGAAGTGTCTAGAGAAGCTTGCACAGCCAGTGTTGCGTGTTAACCTTGAATCCTATCTGTATCAATTAAAATATCAATATTGTTAAAGAGCTTGTCATTAATACACTTATCTGTTTTAGATGGGACATAAAATTTTCTAGTCTTACTGCTTATTCAGAAAAATAACTGTGCTAGACTTTAACCTACAGGATTTATTCTTTGCAACATCATGTAAGCAACAAGTTTTAAAAGCCCCATGATTAAGTCAGAAGTGAAGAGATAAACAGACAAATTACTGTCATAAACAACCTATATGTTCATGTCCTAAAGTTGTATTCTTCTCAGAGGACACAGCTGTACTTATACTAGTATTCTGTGACTAACAAGTTTAATCCTTTTCATAAATATGCACATATATATCTTAACTGGTTTTGGAAAAAAAAATTAAAGAGAAACAGAAAAAGTAGGAGTAGGTACAAATGCAACAGCTAGGAACAGACTCCTCTATAACTGGGTACGTATTCAAATGTACTGAGCTTTAACCTTCCAACACTGCAGCATGGTTACATTTTTTTTCCATTACCCATTGCACATAATCAAACCTCGGCAATAAGGTGAAGCCTGCAACAGCCAAGCAGATACCTCAATATTTTCAGATGCAGAAATAAATTAAGAAACATCTCATCAAGCTCCTACAAACAAACTAAAAGAGAGAGTGAACAGAACAGTGAGGGTGGGTTTTGCACAGCATTAACTGCTTAGAAATGCCAAGAGTGAAAAGCTTATTAATCCTAATGTAGCTGAGAACTCTACCTCCAAATCAGCAGAATATTTAAAAAGCCTGTATAAGATTTGCTGTAGCTAGTGAGATTTAAAATGTTTAACTTTATACTCGGACTCATATTGTTTTGAGAACTGGCATCTTAGATAACAAGGGAGTTTGTTTAAAAAAGGGAGAGAAACAAACATTTCAGACAATATTCATCGATGCAAGTCCTATCTAGAGATTACCTTTGACCGAATTGAATAAATTGCAGAATAACCCAAAGCTTATTGAAAGTGAACTGGGGTATCAGAAACACATTTAAATATGGAAATAGCTGTCAAGTCATTTAGCTCTGTCATGCAGAGCTTGTGTGTATGTATGTGGATAGCCATTTTCAAACTGATAAACATTCTTCGAAACTGCCTGTTGGCAGGGATAAGAAGAGGCAGACTTGTTAACACCTTGGCATTTCAGTTTCCAGCCAATTAAAAAAGCCACTAGACTTTGCTTCCAGTCTCACGCAACCACAGAAATATAATAACAATTGCTAATAATACATTATCCTAAAATCTCTCTTGCAGCCAGCTTGTGGTATTTCAGTCACTACAGAATTTAGACACCAGTTTTAGAAAATTCCTAGCTATTTTTGTTATAAAGAAACTCACCATAATATGAAACAAAATCTTCTGTATTTTCATTTGTTTTCAGACTTACCAATGTGTCTACATCCTCTAAGTATTTACTTTTATGTAATAAGTACTTCAGATGGCAAGAATATCGTTCTTAAGCACTTATGTAAAAATTATCATTAATAAAGGAGACTGATAACTCAGGAAGAGTAACTAAGAAATGGTGTATATGAATGCCTCAAGCCATCCTAGGGTAAGTATTGGCTCTAAATCTCAACAATGATACTACCAGTGTTAGTACTTTCACAAGTTTTCTTATCCATAGATTATCTGGATAGAGTTGGAAGCCACTAAAAGAAGAGCTAGAAAAAAACGTTATTACATCTTGTGTAACGCACAAATCTCCACTTCTCCCTATATCTCTGGACATGCATAGCCCTGGAAAAGTTAGTGCCTTCAAAGAAAACTGAGAAATTATATACATGGCATACATACAGCAGATGAGCAGAAGAAAGCTACGCTTACACTATTCTATGCAGAAGAAAAAATTAAAAACCCAAAACATTGTAACACATAGGCTGACAAATTGTTGTACAACACATAAAATACACATGTATCTACGATATGTCTAAAAAGTCATCGCGATTGCTGACATTATGCTGCAAAATAAAGAAGCTCATTGTCAAATCAGTATCTAAGAGATGCAAGCTAACTACCAAATAAATAAATAAATAAATAAACTACAAAAAAAAGAAAGTAGATAAAAAAGAGCACATTTCAATTCTGGGAATACATGACAATAGCAGCCTTTAGGATGTTAAATTAGATGTTTTACAAACACGGCCTGTATTGAGAGTTTACCAAGGGTTTTTCAGGGAATAATGTATGACCTGGTCACTTGTTTATGGTCTGTAATGGCCATGGCAGCTGCCTCACATAGTTAAATGTAAAGTCTGTATGGAAGAGATGGTACTACTAACCAAAATGTGTGGTCTTTTTAGGACTCGATACAGCAACCGTGGTGTTAAGCAGGGGGCAGAGCAAATGTTCCCCATCCCATAACCAAAGCACAGGCTGTGCTCATGCTGACACCACAGCAATCCGAGTAGGTCCAGAAATGGCTCTTCTTTTCTACTGGGTGCCTTCATGGGTACTCCGAGCCATTCTGTTGGGCTACCTTCCTGCTTCCTAGGGGCTGTAAAGGCTAAGCTGGGCCTTTGTGGCTAAACAGGCATCTCTTAGTGTATAAAAATATTTGATAATGAATTAAAAGAAACGCTTGTCCAGGTTGGACGAGGCCCTGGGCAACCTGATCCAGTGGGTGGCATCCCTGCCCATGGCAGGGGGGTGGAACCAGATGATCTTTAAGGTCCCTTCCAACCCAAGCCATTCCATGATTCTATTAGGAAGATTATGTATGCATCTCTTCTGAGTGACATGTATATGTGGCAAATGCTAACTTAACGGAAGTATTCCTTGTGTTATGAATTCCAGTTATTTGTCTTACCGAAGTAAGCTTTTTGGTTTTTGCCTGTTAGACAAGACTGACCTCTTGCAAGATCATTACTTTTCCTAAAAAATTCCTTAAAGGCATATTTTTACAGTCATTTCTAAGAGCAGATGCATACAATAAGGAATTCAGTAGCCCACAAGGGTATAGTTTACAGCCTGTCCATTAGCTGGGTATGTTGCAAGCAACAATATTTGAGCTATCTGGCAAGCATACTATTGTCATTTTCTCAAAGGATAACCTGCTCTAAGTACGAGTAAACTTCATCTCTTGCCACAGAAAACTCTCAACGGTTATCACACTAAAAGAACGAGAAAGCAAGGAAATTTTCCTTTTTGTCAAGAAGATCTGGAAGGACTGTCATAAACACAGCAGCAAAGAAGCAAATTTCAAAAAAAAAAAATGTGACTGATCAGGAAAGCCTGTCCGCAACTTATCGTGAAGAGAGAGGGAAGGGGAACTTGCTGGTTGGTACTAGATGATCACCAGCTCTCACACACTTAATGTGCTGCGGGGTGTAAGGCTGGAAACAAATTTGCATTGCTTTATCACAGAGCTCAAACTTGGTTGATGAAAGATATGGCCACACTGATGTAGCTGCTGAAGAGAGGACCATGGTTTTGCATGTGCTTATCAGACTTGTATACGCGTGCAGTTCAGGATGATGGGAGCAACAAACTGCTTACTGCACCGCGACTTGCTATTACCTCTATCTATACTTATGGACTAGAAAGTTGACAGAGCAGTAAGAGCATATCTGTGTACATTATTCATGTACATTTATCTGTCAGCAGATACAGTTAAAATCCTCCCGATAATTACTTTCAATATTGATTAAAATAGTGTGCATCTTTTATCATAAGTAGAGACGATCTTTTATCTTCTATGTATTCAATAAGCAACACTTGATAACTCACTGATGAATTATCACGCAAATTAATCAAGTTAATTTAAAAGAGGGAGCAAAATTTTGACTATCTTTTGGTTACTTTCTAAGCATCATAGGAATTTTACTTCTAATCCATACCCACCATGGTGCTGCAACTCTGTATTGACAAGTTTCCTGTTACATTCACCAGACTGTATTTATTTGGCTGTGCTAAAGGAGACTAATGGTTAAAGTACTCACGTCTCTTTGTGGCTGACAGAAAGCATCAGAGCTCAACATTTCACAGATTTCTGGGAAGCTAATAAGATGTGTGGCTGATGCTGTGTGCCAAGAAGTGGGCAAATGGCAACAGAAAATCATTTCAAGTCACTTCAGGATCTTTGCTGAGTCATATCAGTTTCAGTGTCTGTGTAGATAATGTTAAAGCCTGTGTGGATTCCACATCAAACTTGAAACTACCAGAAAGGATTTGTGCCTGTCTTTAATATTTTTGTAGATAATTTACAACATCTGCCTGAAAAAAAAACACAAACCAAACTGAAAAATGCAGGCTCTAGACTGCGTGTCTGAACATCGTGTACAGCCACTAATTTGACAGATCTAAATCCAACTGCACATGCACCATTACTGAAAAACAGTTTTCTTTAGTCTGTCTATTAAATGGTGAAGCTATCATCAATACAGTCAGGACTATTATAGTATAAAATTTCTAGTAAGTCCTTTTTATTTTCTGACGGAGCAACTGTTGCATCTCTTATTAGCACCCATGCCTTGCCTATTCCAGACCTAGTGAGTGGCTCGGGGCTCCTCCCTTTATCGAGGTGGGTGGGCAGAGTAGAAACTGATTTGTTTTATCAGAGAGACATTTTCACTCAGAGATGAAAGTTCTGGAGCACAGTTTCCCTCCCTGTTCTCTTCATTGCTCCATGAAAGGAAAAGAAACCATGCCTGCCAATCAGCAAATCATAATAAACATGCTCTGCTCAGTTCAACAGTTCTGGCTGATGTATTTGGTCAGAAGGCAGAACCAAGATTTGTCTTATTTCTCCTCTCTGCTTGTCTACGTGCTGAGAGCCAGAGGAGAAACAGCACTTGCTGATTGTCATACCTTTAATTCAGACCTTGGTTAAAGGCTTACGTAGCCTACCTGAACACAGTGCAAGCAATTTCTGCACCAGTTCCTCGCTACTGTGCTGATATATGGAGTAAGCTCCTATATAGCATATCCCAATAATCTATCCATGAGTAGATAATGTTAACGATATACAGGCCCACGCTGATTCCTATTTTCTGATTAGATACAGACAGAACATAAGCCTTTGTTGAAACGGGTGCCATTCCTTCACTGTTATTGCAGATCTTAAACTATCCAGATGGGGAACAAGAGAAATGGATACAGTTCTCATCTTATTTTTGTCTCGTTCCAACAGACGAGCATTGCCTTAGACTTAGGCTAGCCAGCTCTCACCTGTACTCATCCCAACCAGACAAACGTCTCAGTGACATGAGTTGGGTCAGGAGAGATGGAGACGGATAAGCCTTGTTTTCACTGGTATATCAAAGCACCCCTGCAACCCATCTTTCTGTTGCAACCCCTTCAACAAATCCCAGTTGATACAATCAACGGATGGACTGAACGAGCTTTGGGAGTGTCATTATTATGAACGGCTGTATTACACATTTACAAAATCAGTTCTTTAGTACTTTTTAATTTACTATTAATTTACCTTTTTTTTTTTCAACAGTATGTCAAAAAATTATATTTGGAATATAAACCACTTTATGGGATCATAATTTCAACAGACCTGCAAAGCAGAGTTTTGCTGGTAGACAGGAGCAAGTCTATCAGGAAGAAATAAACATATTCACAAGCTTAGCACTACCATTTATATTGTCAGGGAGCTACTTGTGTCCCTAGATCATAAAGACTTAAACAGCATAGCCTAGGAGTTAGACAGTGGTAAAAAGATTTATTAAGTCATCCTACCTACTACAGCAGTGTGCTTTGTTCAGTCTGGAGGCTTCTTCTATTTCCCTTCGAAGACCACTTGAATTAAAATAACTCAGAGTCAAAAAAAATATTAGTCTGTATGCTGTAGTTTATCCCATCTGTCTCTAATTTAATCATACTAATTAGCTGCAGTAACGTAAATATCATACTCTCCTTCTGTCATCACTGTTCATGTTCTCTGTATCTGCAGATGCCATGAGCACTGATTTGTTCTTGCTATACGGTAAACAATGTTATGGCAAGAACTCTACTGCGATAAAGCTTCTCTTTAATAAACACCCACTCTAAAGGAAAAAAACTGTGTGTGCAGCTCAGTAACAAGTGGTAATAGGCTATTAGGTGCTAACAAACACTCAAAGACTTTACAACTAACAGTATCGTATGTTAGCAGTTCGAAGTAAAGATTTTCAGGAGCCTAGGACTAATCGCAACTATTTTCTTATCTTCATTAGCCTGTTAACTATGCAGTTTAGCTCTGTGTTAGCTATAATGTGCTTGGAAATAGTATACACTTTTTTTTTTTTTTTAAAGCAACCATAAGAGCTAATGTGATTAAATATGATACCATTTTGCAAACAGGTAGAAATGAACATCCTAATCTCTTGGGAGCACAGACAGGAGTTGCAGCCTATCAAAGAGAAGGACGAATAAGAGAATTCTTAAAATTTTGTCTGTTTTGGAAATATTTGGGAATCCATTTAAAAATACAATTCAGTACCACTGCTTCTACATGATGGTATCTTCTACATAGGACTTGTTTGGATGTAGCGGTCACAAAATTTAGCTTGAAATTTTGCAGGAAAAATGTTCAATTTCTATTTTTTATTTCTCTATTGATATTCCATAAACTATAATCAGGTTCTGCTTTTTAAGAATGTACTTTGTTATAAACAAATACATAAGTAATTACAATCAAACGTTCAATGTCACATTTCGAGGTTTTATGCAATCTAACTGGAATGCAGGTCATGGTTTTATAAGATATATTTTTCTTATGAAGAAGTACAGTTTGCATAATTTAGAAGTTTTACACAGAACTGTATTCTCAGATGGATAAAGATGTGTAAATTCCTCAAAATCAAAGAGAACTGATACCCAGGAGGGCAAAGCAGACAAAACAGCCCATCAGCAACTCAACCACATGAAAGACCACAAAGAAACTCCAAAGCCACCCACGCAGCTGCCTGAGGAGTCTGTCAAGGAATGAGAGGCTCTTGTTCAGCTCATGTTGCTGCTGGAAATGTGTTTGAAGAGCTTGGCAGTACATCTGGATTTTACGAGTGGCACACAAAGATGAGAAAAAATGAAATCAGATTGAGTTATATGCTGCAATACATTGCCAGTGTCACATCTCTGCTAACTAGCATGTAAAGTAATTTTCAAGATAACGGAAAAATCTCCTGCATTTGTTATTTCCAGAAGGACAGCTGATAAACGTATCCACCATTTATGTACAAAGTTAACATGATAGTCACCAAAAAAGCAAAAAAGACTGGATCCTTTTCATAATATCTTAAACTACAAAATTTATTTTTTTAAGATACATAGAAAGCCTCTGTTTCAAAAATGAATATACAGGCCTTGAACATCAGAGAGATATAAAATCAGAATAGGTATGGTGAAGAATCAATCCCTTTGTTTCTATGCCCTTTAGAAACCACCAGTACTTTCTGATAGAATAACAGAATAATAACAGGTATTATATCAATTGTTATTGCTTTCTATCTGTTTGTTTTACATAAAGGTGGCAGAAATGTCATCAGTCTCACTTTGTCTTTCACATACAAATCTGAAGATACTCCTTTCAAAATTCTTTGTTTTCCTCAGTCAGAAGGGAACATGACATGATATACACATTCAAAGTATTTGTCAATAACCATTCAAAACAACTTGGCTTAAATTTTGATCTTTATTACACCAACATAGCACATATATCTGCACTGAAAATTGAATAGAGTTTTTAATGAGGAAACACTTATTTAAAGTACATTTTAAATAAATGATTTTAGATATTTTCAAATTGCTCAAGGGAGTAGAAGGAAGAATGAGGAGGAACCCCAAACATTGAAGACACTTCTTCAATGCTTGTTAAATGCTCTCATTTTGTTCACTTTGTGAACCTCTAGTAAAATGAACAGGATCTTACATACACACGGTGAAGGCTGTGAACTCCTTATTCAGTCTCTGTTTAATCTTCCACAACACTTTTTGTTTAAATTTGTGAGTGACTCATAGCAGTGGCTTCAGCCAAGCTTAGCAGACAGACTCTGTGCGTGCCTACACAAATACTGATGAGTCTATTCCCACTGCTGGCTTGTAAGATTCTCACTATCACTGTCCTGAGCTTTTTTGAGGAGAGATTATTCTTTGCATCAGTCTCTGCCAAAGTATCTCATATTCTGGTGATGGGAATAGCTGGAGACAAGAGACTATATATTCATTTTCATTTATGACCTAATATAGCAGATTATTTTTTACATTAGTTAAAATGAAATACTTGTCCTGTGAATTATGCTTTTATAGGCCCCTGCATAATGCTGTCTTCTTTATAGTTAAAAAGCTCTTTAGGCAGTAACTTTTGTATAAAGCAAATTTATGCAGCAACAACATTCTTAAAATAAGGATCTACTCATGTGCCATTGCTTACTGTTCCACAGTTAGGAGACTCTAGTGGCCAGAACAAAAATTCATTAGCTTTGACCGCCCGATTAAAATCTTAAATCCTCTTTCACATGAGAATCCTCTTCTTGCAGAATTCCAGCACATGACTAGCTTAAAAAGTTATTGTATAGTCTGTTCTGCACTGTTGTTGCCCTTCTATTCCTGCAATAATCAAACAGCATGCTTGTTTAATACGAAGATCTTCTTTTAAAAAGCAAGCAGGATGTGATCATCCATTAAGTACAGAAGGTCCAACCTAGGGGATCATTATTGTGCTAAAATGATCTAACTTTTTAAAGAAAGGGTTCTACCCCACCACACTTTTCTGAGACGGATTATTTTCTGCTGGTGAGGTTGTGTTTAGCCAGATTAATTTTGTCATCTGGCGTAGCTCCTGGCTGCACCCATGCTGGAGTCAGGCCTGAGGGAGGCTGTGGAAATGCACAGCTTGGGGCAGAGTAGGATCTCCCCTTTCGGCACTGAGCTTAGGCTCAGTAAATGATCCCGGCACCCCACTTGAAGATTCTGGTTGTCCATTTTTAAGTACAGCGGCAGTGGTGAAGTGTAACAGGGTTTACCTCTACTGGAAGTTTTACAGCAGTTCATCAGCGCTGCTCTTCTTGGAGCCAACCAGTTCTAATTCCTGGCTTTTATCCCTTTAAATATGCAAGAGCGTTTCATATATGGTTTATATTTTACTGAGGCACAATGGTATATACAGTTTAGGATTAGGTTAGTGTTGAATTAATGAGATTTGTCATCAAAAAAGGCAGGAGTTGACTATATTGGAATATCATCCCAATATCATCCATGAATTTTGATGTAAACCTCGTCCATACTGTAATGGATATCTATCGCATTGAAATATATCTGAACTGTATTTGATAACAGGTTGCTTCTAGCCTTAGATCTGCCTCATGGTGAAAAGAATACTTGTGAAGCTTGCATTCAGGGAATGAAATTAAAGTTCGCTGTTTGCCTGAAGAAACTTGGTGGTGACAGTTCTGATTTCAAGTTATACATTTCAGGACTTTTTCCTGACATTTACGCAGGTAGATTAAGGCTTTCTTTGTCTGTAGGGAGACTACTATTACCTATGGGTCTCATAATGGACTGATATCTCTGAAGATTCTCCTGTGTTTAGATGCAAGATCTCAAGCAGATACACTCTGAATTGACAAACCCTCGTTTCTGGACCTTACTTCAGCTCCTTGAAGAAGGCATTTGTGTCTCAAGCTTCACATAGGACTACTGTAATATCCTCTGTATTTAAAGTCTCAATTTTATCATTGGCACTCTAGTTACTCTTTAGACAAAATTTTTACTTAAAAATCTTACCTTCTAGTTTCACAACCAACTTTGGCTGACTTAATGCTTCACATACTGCACACAGCTGGAAGACTCCAGATGTACCAAGGGGCGCATTTTACAACTGATCTGCAAACTAAGATCCTTGAGAGTACAATGGCATGTGCTAGGTCAGCCTAGACCTTAGGGCAGCAAATGTGACTCATTTCTCTTCTGATTAGATCATACTTTTTCCTGTTATTCTAATTATACTTATTTCTACAGCCATCTGATTGATTAGAATTTGTGGGAACTTGGCATTACACAGGTAAGCTTAAATACTACATCATCTAACATACCTTAGAAGAAGTTACAGTAAGAAAAAGTATCTTCAGAGTTCCTCGCATTCATTGCATTCTGTAAAACAGTACTGACTTGTAAAATGAAAGCTAAAAGATAAAGTTCTTAAAAGATATGACTGCCCAGTGATGAAAATACTTCTTCTGTCCGCATTCTGGTATAAAGGTTCCATCAAACACCAGGACAGAAATACAACTGGGTCACCTCTAACTACCATCTGCCATAGTAACTACAGTAACCAAAGTGATAAATAATTAGCCAGATGCTTTCCTAGATGTTTTAAAAATAAATTATCCTATAGATACTTGAACCTATCCATCTTTTAGCAAAAGTTGTGATGAAAATTGACAGCTTCATATTCAAGCATCCTTCAAGTTTCTGAGAAGGCAGGAAAAAGTTCATAAAACTGTTTGCTGCTACCGCTGTGACACCAAACAAGCTTTGGACTTCACATCATCTTAGGATGCCTCCTCACAACAATGGGGTATAGTGAAACAAGAAGGACATCGTTTCAAACACCACTCAGGTCCGGATGGCTGCCAGATGGTGCTGGCAGCAGCCTGGAGATTCCACCTGGGCAGTCAGAGCTGCCCAGGCGCTCTGCAGCGGGATGAATGGGCTCTCTGTGTCACCTCCTCCCCGAGCGTGAGGCCAGCTGATCACTTCTGGTGAGAATCCTGTGGTAGGCCACTGGAGCAGATGTCAGCAGGGAACCCCTGGGCAGAGGGAAAGGCTGACAGCGTTTCCTAAATTGTCCAGAAGTTCCTTAACTGTCAGTTTTACATGATTTATTCATTCTCTGGGATTAGGCAGCAAGCTTCTGCAGCTAGAGAGAGAAGGATGTAGCTGCATGGACTTCAGTGCTGTCCTACCAGCCAAGGCTGGGGAAGGCTTCGAAAATCCTTTGTGTGTTATCTGCACTGAAATGTGAACACGAAAGTGTCTGACTCTCGTGGCATGTCAAACCCACATGAAACAAGAAAGCACTTAAATCACTCAACAGGTTGAGGTTTTCAATCTCATTTTCAAACTGAACCATTCAGATTTACTTCAGAAACTAATTACATCTTCTGGATCCTTTCCGGAAAAAAAAACTGAACCCATAATCTTTACGCTTGAAAGAACCACTCCTATTTTTCAGCAATACCACACTTCCACTGATTTTATTTCTCGTTTGGACTATTGGTTACACGCCATGAGAGGAAGACTGGCAGTAAGCAGCCTTCAAAACAGACAAATTACTGCAGGTTGTATGGCAAATACTTTGGTGATCTATATCAAAGAGGCACATTCTCATCACATCGATAAAGAAGCATTGATGAAAAAATGTTCAAATCAAGGAAAAAAAACCTTCAATGATTGCTGTAGACCACAGATCAGCTTTGAGATATGAAATGGAGCATGGTAGTAAATGCTAAAGGGGGACTGAGGAGTAAAAAGGTAGTCTGATCAGTGTCTATGGGAAGGCTTCTCCTTTACCGTTTTCTTCACAGAGAATTTATTTCCATTTTCCACTAAATTCACTCTTCTTCTGCCTGATTTTTTTGAAGTGAAGATGAATAAGAAAATCAAACATGCAAGTGCTTTTTGTAAAAGTAAAAGCTGTGCATTTATGCTTAAACATCGTCTGTTTTTGACAAAGCAGTTTTACGTGTTTTCCTTACCTGCTGCACAATGGGGAAACAAAGTTCCATTCACTTTGTGCAAACTGTAACCTTCTGTACTCTTGCTTTATTGTACCTTGTGCCCATTGCTGCAATTATAGAAATTTAAAATGCCCTGAGGAAATCTGCTTCATATTATGAATTTAAAAAATACATATACACACATACTCTTGAATATTTTGCAGTCTGAGAGAAAGAAAAGTTACTCATTGGCACATCAGTTTAGGGGCTGATGCTTCACCTAGCATTGCACAGCAGAGAGCAAAACCGATCTGTTCTAGGGTTTACAGAACTATGGTTACACAGGCAAAGAGTAGACACAAGCTCTGAGAAAAAATACTTGGACAACTGAAATTAATACAAGAAATCAAATGCATTTTCCTTCTTTCTGTCTCATACTCTGGAACGGAAATGTTTATTTAGCTGGCTGACATTTATCCACCAAAAATATCAAGTGACAGAAATTTTATAAAATATGGTATATTTGTATGAAGGTTGAGAGTGAGCTGAATAATTCAACGATTAATATAGTGATGAGGGACATAATGGCTTATTTCTACCCATAGATGACATCATGCCTTCATTTTCTGGAATTATTCAGGTCTTGAAATGGGCCAGGGGAACAATGCTGATGCCTCTCAAAGGGAAGGGTGTGGTACGCAGCTAGGAGAAAGAGAACTGATAGAAACTGAACATCAAAAATGTTCATGGACTGCAATCACCCCATTTCAAATTCTAATAAGGAAGCAAATATCTCTACACATGACAAGCTTCCACTAATGCCAATTGTCGGTGATACCAATTTCTGCACATAACCCTAGGGATAGATGATATGCAGTCTTCAGGGAGGTATGGTACCTCTGAGGCTGTATCTAAACTGGCAACCTCTCTGTTAGCACAACCCAGCTGGGCAAGTCCTGAGGCAGGTGCAGACCTCAGCATAAATTTTACAAAGCTGCTCCAGCTTACAGCTAAAGTCACCTGAAAAGGACTTTCCACAGACCTGCATATCTGGATCACAGATGACTCCAGCAGCTCATCTGCTTCCCCTTCATACCTACAGACAACATTGACTAACTGCTATGGGACACTGAGAGCCAGAATGATAGGAGTCAAAGAGGAGTCACTAGGAGCGAGCTCAATTATTATAAGAAAAGGGATAACAGGGAATAAATGTGGGGGAGCCTGAGTGGGCTAATAATACCCATGCAGGTAAACTCACCAATTAGCCCGTATCTACAACTGAGAATTCTTTTTCTTTTGTCACGGTAGGCAGGATGTATGGAGATTTTACCTAAAGTATTCAAACGTTTAATTTTCTATATGATTCACATGATAACCCACTTGCTTTTGCTTGTTTTTATTAATTTCTTTCTTCTGCAAATCACAGTATTCTGAACAAGGAAAAAAGCAACTTCAGAGGAGACAGTGGCAATGAACTGTCTACTAGTCAGGAAACGATAAATTCAAGGGCAAGAATTCTGCAGGAATCCAGAAGCCTGCAGTCAGCTTAACTTACTGGCGAGCTGAAGA
The DNA here is from genome assembly GCA_013399115.1 of Anseranas semipalmata. Classification (NCBI taxonomy): domain Eukaryota; kingdom Metazoa; phylum Chordata; class Aves; order Anseriformes; family Anseranatidae; genus Anseranas; species Anseranas semipalmata. The sequence continues at coordinate 555,175 of VXAA01005381.1, read as the reverse complement.
AACGTAAAGCACAGCGGGATGAAGCAGAGATGGAGTAGGTGGCTACAATGTACAAGGCCTGAGCAGCAGAGTTCCAGCTTCTCAGCCTGTCCCATCCAAGCTCAACATACGTGGAGCTCCCAAGAAGGAGAAGCAAAAGGGAAAAAAGGTGGAAAAAGTGTAATAGAAGAGACATCACACGGCTTCGCTTAACATGCATGAAAAGACTGATGAATGAGAGGGAAATAATTTTCTTCCTAACGATCTGTAAAATATGAGAAGTTCTTAAATTTTGGATCGTGTAAATACTGGTTATATAAGGGTACATGTCTGTGTACGTGGGGGTACATACATGTGCCGCTGTGGATTTGAGATGACTGCTTGTTCAGCTAAGGGGGAAGATTTGAGTGTTAGGACTATATTTGTTTTTTAAGAGTTTCCTTGCAACCGCTGATATCTTTTTAACTCAAAAATTTTCATAAAAATTGATTTCTCAAAAGCAATTTTATTAATATGGAGACAAATCACTGAAGTGAGAAAACTTTATTTCTACTTTATTGAGAAGCTCTTACATTTAGCTATAGCATCACTGCTGTCACAAACACATGCTACCAGCACAAAAAGGGAATCTCGTGTGCTATGTTCATCTCATTGTATTGCACTCAGCAAAATACATAGAAATGCATGTAATTCTAAGCATATACTTAACCCTTTCCTGAATCAGAGCCTAAAATGGTCTTAGTATTACTTCCAGCCTAGTCCAATTATTGGATTAGATGCATGAAAAGTGAGTGGCACAAGGTAACGTGCCTGTTCTAAGGGAGAGGTTAGTTCTTTCAGACTTTCTGCACACAATATATTCTTCTCTGTCCATTCTTGCTTCATTAATATTAATAAAAACTTGTGTGTTCAAGATATTTATAATACTGAATTACATTAGTCAGTGGCTCTAATTATGTTATTTCTTGGATTCGAAATTGACTCCCAGCCTTACTCATTTTACCAGGTTTAAATAAGAATATGATTCATCATTTACAGAAAGCACATTACATAAGTTACACAGTTTCACAACTGAGCATACTGTCTACATGGAAACTACAAATACGAATAGAAATAGAGAGGATTTTCTATCTTTAGTATGAAATTAAACCTAGACTACTGTGTCAGTCATGTGAGCTCTGGCTTTAATGAGAACAGAAAACAGTCATCATGTTTTAGATGTTCCAAACTAATAATAGGCTGCGACTGGTTTTCAAAGAAAGATATAACTGAGCTTAGGAAGGGTGTGAATCCCAAGTACAAATGCTGCAAATAAAAGCTTTATTTCTTTTTTTTCTGTTGCTTTCCTCATGAGGAAAATCTACTCCATATGTAGTACATATAATGGTTTTGCAATTCTAATGAAAAGTGTTAGCTACAGGCAGATTATACAGCACCAAAACTCTGGTAGATTCAGCAGAGTACTGTGGCTTACAGATGTGATTCCAATAATAGTAAGTGAGCTCATCCTTAGTGTAGAAGATTATTCATTAGGGAGAGAATAATGTAAGTGATATGATCATTACATCACCTTTTCCTGTACATTATTCTCACTACAGCTGACAGGAAAAACATTTCTCAGTTTGAAGTTGCATGATGTTCAGATTTTATAGAGTATAGATAAAAGTGTTATTTGAAAGTATATGTACTTTTAAAGTTTCATTTGAATACAAAGAGGAGCTAATGCTACAGTGTTGAATTATGCATTCAGTGAACCTACCTGTTTTTGTCATACAGAATAGCTATTCCATAGTATTACATCCCACATCTATTAACACTAACTATTTTAATTTTAGGTCATTGTTTTGAAGAAAAGATATTTTGAAGCTATATAATGAAGACTTTGAATGATAGAATCAATCTGATTAGTGTAAAAGAGGTCTTAATATTCAACTCAAAAGAAAATTGCTAGAAGCTACAAACTCAGGGAAATTTGTGTTCAGATTGCAGCAATAATGTATTTCTATGAGGATGGAGACAATGAAGAAATATGAAAAGATTTCTTGGCTTTTTCTGTGCTTTTGGTAATAGCAGTTTATATCACTATATCTGAGGATGGGGAGAGAAACACATTCATTATGATCAGAAAGGAATTTATCATGATAAACAGTGTGTTTACTGATACTAGTGCATAAAGGAGGGAACAATGCAAACCAACAGCAGAAGCTGTCCTAATTTAGAGACTCTGGCATTCACAGTTTCGATAGTACGGGTATTTTGGTCTTATTTTTCCAAATCAGACTGCTGGCTCACAATGTTCTCAGCACCTACCATCGGAATGAGAATTATCACCAACAGCTTGTAAAACCCCTAGCCCAGTATAAGTACAGACATACACATTTGTGTATCACAGCCTAGTTTTTAAAGTTTCCGTTAAATAAGGACATTGTGATGATTTGGCATGCTTATGTGTAACTTTAACATCGCAATTTGAGAACTGAACTAATTTAGGAGAAACATACCACTTTCAAAATGTAAACAGTAGTCCTATTTGTGTTGTAGACATTCTTCAGACAACTAATACAATAAAGTCTTTAAAATAAACCCATTCGCTCCATGTGGTATATTTTGTATTTTGCTTACACCTCTTTGCATAACCACTTGTCACTGTCAGTATTAGAAAAAAAAAAATGTTGTCTTAATCATTGGAAAGTACAACTAATGTAAGTATTTTATAAAAGAAAATCATCACAAAATATTTATCCTTCTTTTGGCTTCTTTGCTATGGTATCTCCTTCATGTAGTTGTTACAGTCACAAAGATTTCCTGCTGTTGTGTGCACCAAACTGTTTTACTACACGTGTTTCTACTTCTGTACTACATTGTTTTTACTGCCTGAACAGTTACTAAGCAGTGCAGTATCAGTCACCGTGCAGTCTAAATGCTACAGCATCAATGGACAAGTCTCCCAAACATGACTAAATGAAATTCTGGAAGCCTGCTTGTAGACATAAAATTCCATTTTCCTCTCAGTACTGTCATTCCCAGATGTGAACGGAAGAGAAAACGTTTTCTCTTTTTTAAATTCAGACATTATGGTAGAATCAAATGTGAGAACTATGACTAATAAGTGGTCTTTAAACATAAGATTTTCCTGATCTAAAGCATTCTGGTCCTCTGAGGTCTACATTTTATGTTTGTAGATACATGATTGTATCTATGATTTATGATTGTAGATACACTTTAGACTAGTGGTCTCATAAAATGGTTTGCAGGGACCAAACCAATTCAGTAAGCAGTACAATAGAGACTAGCTGACATCCTACTTAAACGACCATTACTTCTCTCTTTTCATTTTGTGTTCCTCTCTTCCCCCTCCCAGCTTCCCAGTCCAGGTGTTCTCTCTATTTCGGATCAGCACATGGCAATACGTGCTACGGCTGGCGTGGAGCTATTTGGGAGTCATTTGCCTCACTGGTACCCCCACAGATTAGGCACCTGGCTACAGCTTTTGTAGGCAAAAGATGATGGGTTGAACAGCTCCCTCCTGTCATATTTGGGTATCCTAATGTCTTTGACACCCCCACTTCTCCATCAAGTTTGGCTGACCAAGAGGTTTAAGGGCTATTACAATGAGCTGGTGATAACAGTCCGAATGTAAACGGCTTGCTGCCATAGAAAAACAGAACAGAAATATAGTGGAAAAGTTGAAGGTCTGGAAATAACAAAATCCTCGCTTTCTTACAACTGGGAGTATGAAATAATGTTACTGTTACTGAGATTGATATAATCATTTCCCCCCTTTTCTCCCTGCTGTAATTAAACAACTGAGATCTGTTTTACTAAAATATTATTGCTTCTTCCCTTCAGTGAGCATTTCCACTTTTTTTTTTTTTTGGTTAACTTTCAGGTTTCTTGTCTGTTGTTGTTCAAATTTTTTGGGGTTCATACCTGCAAAATTTTCTGGGAAAAAAAAAAAAAAAGATCTTTGTAGTAACAGTATTTTTAAATAATCACCTGATTATAGGTGGGCCTAAAAGAAAAACATCAAGCATTACAAGATCTTATAACTGTAAAAGTATCCCTAATAATTTTAAAACATTAGTTTTTGTGATTTGGACAAAACCCCATAGCTTATAAAGGTTGAATTCAATCCTTCTTCATAGCAATAGTGTTACTTTAATCAACAGATTCCAAGATGAAGCCTGTAACTTAGCACTTTGATAAACTGATTACGGGCAGTTTTCCGAGTAGGCATTATGCACATAAGCAAAGTGCTCATACGGAGCCCGACACCAGAATGTTTTACCATCTCCTCGCAGAAGACCTCCACGAGATAGGGAAGCATTAGTCCCATCACTTTGCACGTGCGAGAAGCAAAGACATTATTTTTCTGCAGCAGAAGGCCTTGTCGCTAGCACATGTACTGGCTCGCATCTGCTGACCTTGCCGTGTCACCAGAGCGCACACCCAGCTGGGTGCCTTTGCCAGGGCTGTGCATCTACCCCTGCATGAAATTTCATGCGTAAAAAACAAAAGTTTGCTACGAGTGGGAGCAGAAGCTTCCAGGTGCCACTGCTGTTATGTCATCGGCAACGTGGTGTGTGGCCGAGGGCTGGTGCGGTAGCAGGAAGACAGTTTGTTTCAAAAGAAGGGGTACGTTTTGCCAGCTTACAAACTTGTACTTAAAAAGTTGACTTCAACCCTAGCTCACAAATATCCAAGTGCAACAGGATACCAACTATATTTGCATTAAAGATCGAATTGAATTAACTGTTCACACAACTTCTACACAGTCATGGCTTCCTTTGCAGCCTGACTACCTCCATTTTTGATAGAGAGATTTAAAAGGTTTCCTTCCTTCCCCTGGGATTAAAGACAGTGATGAGCACTAATTAGCCACCTGCAGCCATAGCACAGCGCTACAGCTTGTTTACCTTACAAAGGCTGCTGCACCCATGGGGAAAGTCACAGTGTGGTGTGTTTTTTGTCTTCTTTTAAACCTTTTAAGTTCAGTTCTTCTAACAAAAGTTTAATTTAATTTTGGTATTAGCAGGAGGAGAAAAAGGCTCCGTTTCTCACAGTGCTACCTGGATTCTAAGGAAGAGAGAACAAATACTGTTTATTTTCCTTCTCTTTTTAAGTTTTCCTTTTTTAATTAGCAAACTGTGTCTAACATCAAGTGATTCACACATTTTGTTTACCTGCAGCACTCTGTAACATGTCAAATGGGATCTTTGAAAATAAAAGTAACATTTAGCATTTATGTGGTTCTTCCAAGACTTTTACTCATGTTAGCATCACGTAGAATCCACTAACTAGCCAATTATAAGGAAAAAAAAAAAGGCAAATAAATAAAAGAAGCCTCTTCCCAAATCCTTTAATGAAGTGATGCTTAAATATATACATATATTTTTATTTTCAAACTATGTCTTTGAATGAAGCATTATTTAGCATTAGTAGTTGATAATAGTAATAATTAAAACTGCATTCTGCATCTTGTTCACTATGCTTCCTTACCATGCCTGGCTAAGAACGGTAAAAAATGTTCTGCTTTGTTTGTTTTTTATATGTTCTGATTCAGTGGTGGGCAAGTACTACTTATGGGCCTGGTCTAAAGCGTAGTGAAGTCAACTGGAATATTTCCAATGACTTCATTAGACTTTGGATTGGGTCTGAAGTGCAGCAATTTGCTCAACTCTGGAGCATAAATTACAGACATAAAAAAAAAAACAAATTATTTGTGTGTTGCTGGATTACTGACAGCAAAACGTATGATGTCAGAAAAATAATAGGCAGAGATAGCCAACACAAGTTGGAAAAGCTTAAAATATAGCCAAAGATAGGGGAATACTCCTTGGCAAGAATAGAGACAGTCTCAGGTCCAACGCCGATGGAGGAAAGTTGAGTAATTTGTCAGAAAATTAAATAATTAATCTAGTAGGAGAAGACACTATCTGTCTCAGTCACCACTCTGCTGCCTGATCACTGGATTAATATCTGGATGAGATGATGGTCTGTTATCACAGCAGGAAGAGTCCTGAATCAGTAACAACCGATGGAAACCCCTTTGGGAATGTTAAGAATTCCAGTGGCCTAAGCTCAGAGCAAATGCAGACGATGTCAGCCAAACACACTGGCTGAGCTTGTTGCCGGAGGAAGTATGACAACATGAAATGACAACTGAATGTGAACATCACTTAAAAAACAAGAAGAAATCAAACAACCTCCACCTGAAACATAAAATTTTGTTTTAGAGAAAGATCTCACAATTATTGTTGTTTCTAAATTTCATACTATATGTCTTCATGAATTAGAAGATATACAAGGAGCTAGGTGCTTGTTTCCATCGAAACTTACTCAGTTTCCCCTTGTTTGAAAACCTCAAGATGTCGGCATCTGACCCTTAGCTACCTCAGGGAAACAAACACAAATATTTGTTATGAAGCGGTTATTTGGTTGAACCAACTCTTTCCGGGTGAGCACTGTATTTCAGCAATAATACTACAATATTCCAATCACAGAAGAGTAATTCTGCTTTGTAAAAAGATTAATTTGGAATAAAACCATTTTTTGTTCTGGAAGAGCCTATCCAAGCAAGAGCTGTTATCCTGAAATAGCTGATCATGCAACAGCTATGTCAATCCACTTCTAAAGATGTGACAGACCGTAGTATTCAAATACTGATTTCCTGCAGTTCAGGAGTATTTTTAACTTTTAGAATTTGGTTCAGGTTATTCTTTAGCAAGGCATATATTCCCTTAACTTCATCTTATTGGCAAATCAGGAAGGATTTTTTTTAGGGAGGTATTTATGTAAGGTATTTTGTCTTTTAAGAATATTAAAAGGAATACGAAATTGGGATTTAAGGTGGTTAAAATGCCTTTTCATCAGACAGTAATATTACATTGTAAAACATAACTGAAAGACACAAATATTTTGTTTATAAAGTTGATATGCACACTAAAAATCATACGTTTAAAAAGATACAAAGGTGCAAGTTCAACTTTGACATAAGGTGAATATCTTCTGTTAACAATTTTGTCTGACATCAATTTATATGCACAATTAAATTATACAATAACAATTACTGATTTCGTTTTAAGTAATGCTTTGCTATGAGAAGTCATCTCCCTCTCCCAAAAGCAAACAAAAACCCTTATCAATAAGTTGGGGAAAAAAACAAAGCAAAGAACTTTGAACATTCCTTTTTATTATTTTTTTTTTCAACTCCTTTGCTTTCACAAGAGCAAAATTAAACAGGGATGGACAGGAAAATGAAGACAAAAGGCAATATTTATTATTATTATTATTATTAAACCAGATGACACAGTAACAAATACAGAAAAGAAACTGGACAAACAAACCTTTCCTCAGATCACACCTGTGCCTGTAAGTATGGTGATTTTTTCCTTACTATATTAGTCTAATAACAGATTCTCCTCACAATCCTTTCCTCACTCACTGCCTCAAATTGTTATGTTCACTATAATCCTATCCAGGCTAGAGCAAAAAGAAGGAACAAGGAAAATGGGTACAGAGAAGAAATCCTTTGAATATATTTTTAATACTTTGACAGAAAAAAATCGAGTAATTGGAAATGTCTGCCTTTTAAAAATCACTATAGAAAGAAAGATACTTTTCTGGGATAATTTTTCCCTTTCTTTTAATACTGACTATAGCAGAAATGTTTTTTTTTTTTTCCTCTCCATTAAATACCATCTGTTTCCTGCTGGGCAGATCACATTCAACCTCAACTTACAGGTGCTGCACGCTCTCGCTTTGTTGCAGTAAAACATGCTTAACTTTATGTATGTATACTCCCTGTGAATTAATGTCAACAGATAATAAACTATTTGATGCAAAAAGCTTTGTTTCACTTTGTTTAAAAAATTGGTAGGATTCCCAGGCAGGAGTTTCATAGACATTTTCCCACATAAGATGCCCATCTGTAATTAGACAGTATGAAAAGTGACTTCCAGTTCTCAAAGTTTCATTTAATTTGGGAGCCAATATGATTTAGAGGCTAGACTAGTTTAAAAGACAAGGAGCCAGAAGAGTTCAACATTTTGAAGAAGGCTGAGCCATTCACTGAATTACCTTGGGCTAATCACTTAACTGTTGTGTTCTGTAATGAAACCAGCTGTAATACAGGGTCAAAACACACACAAAAAAACTCATTGAGGAACAGATGCTTAAGTCTGGTTCAGTTCTCCAAAGTAAATAAATTACAAAAAAGAGCACGACAAATATGGCATGAGAACAAGACATTCCTTTAGCAGCCTTACTAAGTCAAACTGAGAAGCAGCTGCAATGACAGCCTGCTCAAATGAAATGCTGAGCAAAATGCCAGCACAAAATATACCCTGATGTCTACTTGGTTATTAAAGGCTCACTTTGAAACTAGAAGACAAAATTCAGGCTTCACGGACACAATCACACTGATTTCAGAAAAAAACTGGAAATCCATTGAATAGCTTGCTATGAAGTGGAGCCTAAACTTCATGCATACAAAAGGAGACACTGAAGAAAACAGGCACTAGCAGCACTCAAGCTTTTGTGGGTTTTGTTGATACATGTGCTTACTCTAAAGCACTGTGCATTTTTATGGTACTCTATCAAAGAGAAAGCAGTTGTTATAGCATTTGTTCCAATCTGAACGCTAGCTCCCACTTATGGCAACCAGCAACACTATTACCATATAAAGATGTACAGTAAATGGAAAATAAATCTGGCAATTAAGGCACAAGAACACAGATCAGGAACCCACCCAGGTTCCATTTTCAGGTATGTCTGATACTTTACAGGTGATAATGCGCATATCAAATTTTGATGTTCCAGTTTCCTCATCTACAAAATGGATCTAGCAGCACTTGCTAAAAATGTCTTGTGCTTTCAGACTGAGATTAAAAATGCTTAAAAGGTCTGCAGTTAAGGAGGAACTGTATGTTGCTAATATGGCACCTGCAATCAATTATGTTCCTTTTCAATTAATGCATCATTCAGTTAATTCAGCATATCATTGAAAATATTCTGGAGTAGAGGTATGCACAGTTTAAATGCCCCTGTGTCATCATCAGCTAAATTGGCACCATCTTTTGCACAGAACGCACATGAATTTTGTACTGAAAAACATGCAGAAGCCCTGTATCCTACTGAAATGCAACACAGTATGTAGAAAATGCATAGTTTCAAGCAATGTTACCTACAGTAGTTCAAAAAAAACAAAACCAAAAACAACAACAACTAGGAACACAACGGCATTTTCAGCAAAGCAGCGTGCTGTAGGTTATACTTCTTTTCATACTCTTAAACACAACTACTTACTGCAATACTGCCACTTCACACATTAATGGCAGAACTAGGCCTACCCACAGCACAGGGAGCCACTAATGTATCACTTCAGCATACGGAAGACCCTCTCAAGGCACCAAGCCAACAAAACAGTGTACTTCTGTGCCTGCATCCAGCTGGCAGAGGCAGAATGGATAGGAAAAACAACCTGACAAGCCCCTGCTGCTTTATTTACACCTCAGAGCTGTTTCAGTGCAATGCCTGGGGACAGACCAAGCTCAGAATTAGACATTCCTCAACCCTGTGCTCTGGAGCTGGGCTGCATCTTTCACGCTTTCAGTCAAAAATCTCTCTTTCATGTTCCCCCCCTCCTTTTTCTTGGGGGGTGAGGATGGGCGGGGGATAGTGGGCAGCATGCTTTGAGCATACTGGCTGTGTTCCCCTTTACAAAATATCGGTTCTGAAGTTACTGGTGTGTTCCTTCTCCATGATCTGACACTCAAACATGTTAGAAAATTAAAGCTAAAATGTTCAAGGAGCTAATGCCATCTACAGGCTACTAAACTGAACTACAATATACTGTCAGCCTTATAACCGTAAGGAAGAGCACCGTAGCAAACTGCTACATATATTCTCTCCTGTTGCTGAGAACAATATAGGCACCACACCGCTCTAGCAGNTGGAACAGGTTGCATATTTTTGTGTGTGGGTTGTTTTTTTTTTTTTTTTAGCACCAGAGCTTTATTAGTAACATGATTTATCCTATTTTTAAGTATGAACTGCTGCTCATTTCAAAACATATCAGAAGTCAAAGAATGAATATTCTGTAGCAATATTAAATATTTCTATATTCGAGTGTTATTTTTTCAGGCTTTGCTGAAAGACAGGCTCCCCAAATCATCTGCGACCTTAAATGTGAAGAAAAGTACCTGGTTCCTAGAAGTTTCAGACTTCATGCTCGATTTAAGTGTAAGGCTGAAAAATTGTTCTTCCCCGGTAACTTCTCCATGTCTCTAAAATAAAAAACAGACTCAATCAGATCAGTTAATTTAAAATTAAATAAATTTGCCTTACAAAGGCAAATACTACAAAAGTAGTATTATTAAGCAATACAGACTTTCTGTTCAAGCCGTGTGGAAAGTCAAGCTGCTGAATGATTAATTTCAGTTTGCTGAAGTGTTAAACGAATTTTTGATAAGCATCTTCTTCTGCAAGCAAGGTGGCAATATTTTCTTCATTTCTGTTTATTCAACTAGTCCACTTAAGTGAATTATCCCCAGCTGAAAAACTAAGTAGGAGATCAAAAAAGCTTGTTTTCTTTTAATTATTTCCATCCATAAAGAAAAAAAAAACAAATGGAAAGGACAAGATAATCTCTACTAGTTAGAATAATAGAAGATAATCTCTACTACAGGCTTAAAAGATTGAGTGATCAAACCAATTAAATTCTCTTGCTACAAGTATACTTCCAGTTTTTAATAAAACCTTTGCCAGTGCAAAACATACTTAGATAATCTTCTTAAGAAAAAGGTTCAAATACCTTGATAGTAATCTTATTTAACTAAAAGCAACTATAAAGAGTTTTTTCTCTCATGATTTTCCTTCATTTCCCACATTCATCTACTAACCCATGTTACCGTCCCCTCTGAATAACGGAGTTATCTGTCCCCTTTGGTCCCCTGGCTGGATAATGAGCACACGCCGAGCCCATCAGCACAAAACACATTTCAGAACCAGGCATGACACCCACTACGCTTTGTTCAGCCGGCACTTTGGGAGCACAGACTTTGGGAGCATATTACTGGGCATGTCGAAGAAGGGTGGCAGAGCAGTATGTGTGACATCCAGAAACGAGGGAAACTTGTGCCATTGCCATGGCAGGAAGGGCGAGGTGTGTGATGTAAAGGCAGAAGACAAATGTTCACAACTTCCAACACTTTAAATGACTTTTCTTGCCTCACCTCAAAATATTTCTTGACTAAACAAACCTATGGCCTGAGACCAGCATCTTCAAGACATTTTAATGAAGAAAAGAAGTGTTCCTCAAGGGTAGGAGAAACAGCTTTTATCACCAGGCGCTTTTTATAATTTCTCTTGTACTGAATGGTAACCATTTGTCTAAAAAACCCAGCCGAGGAAAATCTTCTCCTCCAAATTAGAAACTGCAGTGGGATATTGTGGCCAGAATCTCAGAATGCACCCATTCAGCAGTGTCAGAAATAATTCTGGTAGTGAGCTAACAAATGTGACCATCATGTCTCATGCTGCCCTTTTATCTTGTCTTAGGCATTCGATGTGGGATAACATTAACCAGTTGCTCTCACGGGAATTTATTCCAGAAACTCAAATCAACCCTTCTGTTGCTTGCTCTGTTGTGCTAAGATATTAAGCTGTTGACTGTGCCGTCAGCCCAACAGTTTTTAGGTACCACTAACCTGAAATGCTAAGCACCTTGAATGTGATATGGTATTAAATCTACATGGAATCAAAGCAGTTAAAATAACAGGCCAGGGTTCTAGCCTTGACCAAAACTCTGCAGAAAGTCAAAACATTACAGGATTACCACATTTCTGAAGAACAATAATTTCAAACTCAAGCAGACTGCATTTCTGTAGATGCAGTCATTCCTCCGGCAGCCATTCATCTCCTGAGATGCAACAGAAGGTATGTAATACTGGCGGCGTATGATCTTTCAGTCGTGCATAAAGCACAAAGTCAGCTATAAATCGCACGCAGGAGTAAAGCAACCATTACCATATCCTTTCATTATTATTTATTAGCTATTATTACACTGCTATTCTGCAAGACAAAGATGAAGCCTGGGCCTATTCTTCATCAGCAGGATCAAAAAGAAATTTGGCTACACACAGAGATCCATAAAGCAAATGGTTTATGTTGAAGATACTCTCATCCCTCTATATTTATGCCTGATCCATCACCCACTAATGTCAACGGAAATCTTCCTGTTGACTCAACTAAACGTTGGACAACTATATATGCTACCTCTGGTGCCAGGAAAATAATCATTTTTTCTTTCACCAGGCAACTGTATCCCTTACTTACTTTTTAATTATTTTGTATATATTTTTTCAAAGCTTCTGCATGCGGGACATAACTGATTTGTAGGTATCAGTATCAACACAGCCTGGGTAAGAAAGTGTGAAAACATTCACAAAAGATTCCAAAAACAAGTAATCCTAACTCATCAGAATGTATACATCTGATGGGGAACAATCTTACCACCAAAGGATTAAACTAAAACCTTGAATAGGCTGTTTGGATTTGGTACAATGGCTTTGGGACAACTCAACATTTTTGGTCTCTCAGGCTGAAGGCTGACAAGGACCTGGCCTGGCACTACACCAAAAATGAAAGCAGCCATCTCTTCTTCATCTCTTTTCTCTTTCCCACCCTCTCCCGTGCTGATGTTTGTGTAGCAAGTGCACAACAAAGCAGCCTGAGGGCCTTGAAAAACACCGCAGGGCTTGGGATGGGGAAGGCTCAGCTGCCGAGCAGGTCAGTTTTCTCAGTGTGCTTCACTGTCCAACTGCTTGAGCCCGTGTGCCAGCACAAAACCAGACACATGGAGGCACTACCAGCTTAAACGTGTACTGAACCGTAGTTCTAGAAACCTACGACCGGACAGTGACAACCAACTTACCCTGGATTATTTTTTTAACCTACTGTCTTCAAAGCACTGCTCACCTGCCAACTTCCCGTTTAACATACAGAGAAAAGGCACACTGAATTGCACCTTAGCAAATAAGCTTCATAGTGTACATAGCCTCATATTCTATCGCAACCAAAAGTTGTCATTTCAGAAAAATGATTAAAAAAAAAGTCATAATGGACTGCTAAGCCAATAGGCAACCTAAAAAGATTTTTTTCTAACCAGACCACGTTTTTTTTTTTAAACTGTGTCCTTAAGCACGAGGCTTTATCACCATTATTAATATTTATGCTAGCTAGCTTTAAGCATTTAGTTGTTCTCTTTTTTAAGTTCCCTAAACACGTTGGCTTGGTTGTTTCAGTGATGAGTTCCTAACCTGAATAAGCACTTTGTTTAAAAAATAACTAAAAGTTTGAAGTTATACACACACTTACTCTTCCCAGGACCTTCCTACTATTGATTTACAGAAATTTCACATATTCGTTTGCGTCCCTTACAGCACGTTGTGTCCCCCTCTCCCTGCTCAGTGAAGGTGCCTGTCCCACACCTGTTATCGTGGTCTGTGAACTCATGGAGAAAAAAAAAAAAAAAGTTACCTGTCAGAAAATCTCTTAAAAACATTTCCTGCCGCATCCCGCAATCGTTTTGGGGGAAAATGAGTCCCGAAAAAAGAGCAGGAACTGTTTAAGCGGGCATCACAGCCAAAGCAGGAGCGCTTCGCCACCCCGACGGGAACGCAGAGCCCCCCGGCCCGGCGCTGTGAGGGGGCACGGCGCAAACACGAG
>VXAA01005381.1:492381-521886 GCA_013399115.1 Anseranas semipalmata | reverse complement strand
TTTTTTTTTTTTTTGAAAAGAGTGCCAAACTTATCCTTGGTAATGGTACCTTTAGTTCAGAGTTAGTTTCATCCCCTGAAGTGTATCTACTTTTTTACTTGAAGCAGTACTACTACAAAATTTTGAAGAAAANGGATATTCCTTGTAGAATAAATAATGAACTACATTATTATTATTTTATTATTTTATTAAAAAAGAAGTCTTAATAGAATTTTGTGTGCCTAGCTTCACTGTTGGTTGAGTAGCTCTGCCTCATTTCACACAGGGAGCCAAGTTGCTGTTCAGATCAGTATAATCTCTTCACCCTACCTCAGGACAAATTAACTGTTTAAAATTGGTGATTATGGTTGTTTTCTTTTTTTTTGGGGGTGGGGTGGGAGGTTGTCTGTGTCTTTGTTTTTATTTTTGGATGTTGTCTTTAGCTCTGCTGTAAGTTCTGTGGGTCTTCTGGGACAAAAAAAGCCAACAACATTTAAGTGTTATGTCTAACCATGTAGTTTGGGAAGAGGAAATACTTCCAGTCAAGATAAATAAGAGAAGGAGGAAGATCCCTATTAATCTCATGCAATCTCCTTCTGTAAGAAAACTGAAAATCTTGCGAGAACAGGGCTGTACTTCCTGCCTATAAAATAAAATAAAAATTTCATTTTGATATATATTTAATTCTATAGCACATCTATATCCCGTTGAATGCTGGCAAAATTTGCATTGCCTTATTAGAGAATTAAAAAAAAAAAAAAAAAAAGAAAAGAAAAAAAAAGTTGTTCTACACATTGCTTGAGTGTAATCCTAAAGCACAAAGGACTTTGAATGCGATGTTCTCAAAAATGGAAAGATCCATCAGTCTTAGTAAACATTGGGTATTCATTTATGCACACCACAGACTGGTCTTAAAGATATCTTTTTTTCCTCCATCATTCCTTGTTTTGTAGGCATGCTGTGTCACTGAAGAGCCTTAAACCTCTTCCACAGGCCTCTCCTATGGAGGGCTGGAACACTGTGCCAGGGAAGAAGATAAAAAAGTTTTTCCCAACATGGGGGCAGAACGCTCAGCCTGGTAGGGACTATACCTGTCTTTCTGTGGCAGAATCTTTATTGTCAGATGTTTTGTACCAAAGAGCTTAAAAAATAATGAATAAGTTCTGTTTTCACTTCTTTATCACAGATGCAGATTGCAGAGGGCCAAAGAATCAGAGCAAGCCGGTAAAACCCCAGTCAGCACTACCTCCTCGACTTCAGCATACTGTAGGAACCAGGCAGCATCAGTTTATATGTTCTGGACCCCAACCTCATCAGACCTCAACTGAGCAAAAAGCTCCAGGCAGAAATCCTTCCCAAACTGGAAGGTAAAACTAAAAAATAACATCTTCCTTGTCTTGAACTCTAACTGAGCTTCTTGGAGCCCCAGTGGAGCACCCAGCTTCAGGTGCTTCCAACATACTCTTTTGAAACATGTTGCCATTGAATTCCTAGGAAGTATTTTAAGTCCATAAAAATACACACAAGCACAGGAAAAAGGATATTTATTTATTTATCCCCCACATGTTTTTCAAAATTGCTGCCATCATGAGCTCCCACTTCTTTTCTTGCATGGCAATATCTGCCCTGGAAGCACTGTGCGTGAAACTGTAGTTTGCTCTTGGAAGGTGGATGTTGCTTTTTTTCTGGTTGGGGCTGAAGTAATATTGAATGTGCTAGGATCTTCCCTCAGCTTCTGCAGCGCCTGTTACAGAGGACTGCCACATATTATGACTGATCACTTGAAGGAGTATGAGAACACCATTTTGCCTGCATTTGTTGGTAGTGATTTCTGATTCATTGTGCTGCTGCAGCAGCAGAATTTGTTTTCATTGTTGCCACTCTTTCCTGTCCTATATGAAAGTTTTTTCTCTATTTGTACACAAACTCAAACTTAACGGTCTATTTTGGCACTCTTTTTTACCATGACTCCTTTTGGAATAAATGAGGCTGGGGTGTCTTTTGAGACTGCCACATGCAACATTTTAAGGGCCTCTTTCTCCCTCCTTTAACCTAAATACATATTCTAAAACATTTAGTTAAGTAGTTCAGAAAGCTCAAACAGTGATGTCGTTAATTTTTTTGTAGTGATGTTTCAGGCATTGAAGATCATAATGCATTTTCCCTTTTCTGTTGTGTTTACAGAAATCTCCTTTCCCAATTTTAATCCTGCACAGCCGTAGATAGCATACAGGGTTGGTCAGTTCTCAGTAGGCACGAAAAATCCATATTTTCCCTTTCTTAAATTTTATGCATATGGATAACTTGCAGTAGGCAAGAAGGGTTCCAGTATATGTAGAATCACATAAACAGTGCTGTGTAATTATATTCTTTCTTCTTTCTAAACCATGAATTTGTGTTATGTTTGATACTGATGATAATGGAATTTCTTTGATAAAGTGATCCTGTTTTACTTTTTTCTGTATAGAAAACCAGACCGTGAGAGAACCGAGGATCTGAACCATGGTGGCAGAGATTGTAACTATTTTGGCCTGTCTCCAGAGGAACGCAGGGAGAAACAGGCAATAGAAGAATCTCGTTCGCTTTATGAAATCCAGCAGAGGGATGAACAAGCTTTTCCTGCCCTTTCCAATGTATGCTTTTTTGTTGTTGTAATTAATTAGGGCATTCTTAATACCTGTCCATGAACTATTAACTAGCAGCTGTTGATTTGCTGTCCATGCATTATGGTACAATTCAAAAGTTACGGGTGTTTTTCTTCACTCTCTCTTTCTACATAGCAACGTGTGAATCTACAGTATGTATTCAGTACGAGCCATATACTTAGTAGCTTCCCTTGTGAATAATTAATGTCCACCTTACACAGTTCTTTAGGCACATAAATATGGTAGAAGTACGAGCTTCTGAAGCCGTGGGCTTCTTTTTTCATGTTCTTCCTGTCTTTGGAAGGCTTTGCACTCCCTAGCAGTTACTCATATGAGGAAAAAGACGAAGATGGTGGGATCAAACCTAAATAAGAGGACAAAACTTTCTCTGAAGTACAGTTTAATACTGAGGAACAAGCTCGGTAAAATGACACTGTGGTGCTTGAATTAGTATCATGGACACCTAGGTGGCTTTTTCTGATTTAGACACGTTTTATTTAGAACTGACTTTTCTTCTTAGTCTGAGCACTTTCAGGTGTGAGAACTTGCCTGATGTGATAAGTAATGCAAATACTGTCTATGTCTGAGGGAAGATTGTAGCCTTTAGATTTTTGATAGATTGTTCTACTGATGTGATTTTTTTTTTTTTTTTTAATGGATTAAAGTCTCTCTACATCCAGGCAGTAAACAGATCCTGTGGGTAAAAGGATGCGATTTTAAAGTGGAAGTTCTTGAAGTGAAGCAGTTTTTATTTGTCATGTAGACTAATGACATGAATGCTTTTAAAAGAGATGGTGCAAAACTTAGCAATTAATGAAAGGGTGGATGAATCTGAATACTGATTAAAACTGCTTTTCCCCCACCTCTTTCTGCACCGAAATAAATATATCTGTCATGAAGGAAGGCCTAATAGTGTCACATCAGAGTGTCTTCAGGCTTCTAATGTATATATTCACATTTCTGCTTTTGTCAACTTCTTTAGAATCAGTCGGTCTGTCAGGCTGCTACACAGACTGTTGATAATACCAATCCAAAAAAGTTCTCAAATAATGAGAGAAGAAACAGCAAGTGGACAGCAGAGGTGGAAGAGCAAAAGGACAAAGGTAAAAATAAATGTTTATAGATCAAGTAGTGTTTTTTGATTTATTTTTTAATTTATTTTATTTTTATTACCAGCTTCAGAATTTATTCAAGATTCAGTCTGTTTAGGCAGCGAGGGGAGAGTTATTTTAGATAATAGCGCCCAGCTAAGATAAGGTCGAGGTAGTAAAGATGTGGTTGGGGAAGAAAGTGCATGTTTACCTGGTTTGTGAATGTGGCCGAGAGAAGTAAGCTCCTTGTTGGGATTTTTGAGTAAATGGGAAGAGGAATTAGGGAAATGGAAAAACTAGATTATCAGAGCAACCCTGAATTAGATCCTGTTGAAATTTTAGGAAGTATAGCAGAAAGTGCCAGTGGGAGGAGTATTAACAGTGCTTACTGCAGTAAGTTAAGAGAAAAGCAGGTAACAGTATTCAATGCAATATGGTTAAGAATTGGCATGCAATGGTACAAGAAGTGGGGAGAGCATTGTGTACAGAAGAGGTGACAAAAAAATACCACCCTGTTTATGTTAGGAGGAGCTGTCACATGGTCAAAACTTGTTTGGGTTCCTCCCCTGAGTCTGTTAAAACACTCCCTAGCTTCTCTTCATTGACTCTAAGCTTTTCCTCTTTTGTCAGGAAGTGGAATGTGGCAGTAATAGATGAAAGCAGTAGCTATCAGGAGGTACTTAATTAATCTTTGCCGAATACAACCAAAAAAACCAATTTTTTTTTATTTTTGTCCTGTCAGCTGTCATAACTAAACACCAAATTTGGTCTTAGCTTCTTCTGTTGTTTTTTTTTTCTTTTTTTCCTTCCTGACTAAATAAAATTCAAACTCCAGCCTCTTAGAAGCTGTTATTTTTCTTCATTGTTATTTATTTATTTATCGTTCCCTTATCTCTGGTAAAAACAGAGGCATTGTTGTTTTGTATTTATGGTACTTCTGCCTTTTAGTTCCTCTTACAACATGAAGTACCTTCTTGAATAGTCTCACAAGGACTGATGTTACTAATTTTTTCATTACTGAAACACCTGAAAACTTTTTCATTTGAAAACTTGTTTCATCTGTGATGCCATAAAGAGTGTTCATGTAGAGGAAGCTCTTGATTATGGTGTCATGATAGATTTTGTTGAAGTGTATGACATGTCCTTTTTATCTGTGTTTTTTGTGACGTTTTGGATTGTATTGCCTCTGAAACTAGGTTAAAATTTCTACAGGAATAAACCGTTACTTCCTTCTCAGTATTTTGAGATTTCTGTCGGTACTTGGGGAATTGGCAGTAATTCTCATAGTCAGTATTGTTTTTATTTACATTGTCGTCTAGGTGTTACAGTGATGGTACATACACTAAGCTTTTAAAAAATACATACCTATTTAGCAGCTACTGTTAAACTTATGTGCATGAACTTGGTTGACAAGCAGTGTTAACCAGATTTGAACAAAAGCTAGAACATAGAAAGAAGAAACTTGTACAGATCTTATTTTATGAAGATTATGCTAAGACTGTTCTTCAATAGCTTCTTCCACCACCAAGTATTTGCTGGTGCTCAAGAAATTAAACTTTCTGTGTCAGTCTGAAAATATTCTATATTTTTTGAACCAGTGAAGCCTTCTAAACTCATCTGTCTTCTATTATTTTAACATTTGAATATGGAAATGCAGATCAAAACATTTTCACTTTAATCAAAGTACAAACTTATTTTTTTTTTCACTAGGAGGGATTTAGGATGAATGATGTGTGTTTAAACTAAAAAGACAGCTACATTTTTTTTCCTGCTTCCCTCAGGCATCACCAAAATGGTTAACAAACATCAATAAAGAACTCATGTAGAAGTTTGAAAACCCAGGTTAAAGTAGCTGTTCTGTTACTGCCCTAACAACTAGTTACTTTAGGATGCTCCGATCTTTAATAAAAATTGAATTCTGAAGTAATATGTACTGAGGTGGGTTTTGTTTTGAAGGTTTAACTTCAGAAAGACAAACTAACTGGCTTACGTTGTGATAGCCATAAATGGTGTAATGGTTCATTTACTAGGTTATGTCTTGGTGTTACAGAGTCAAATTCCAGGCAGATCCACTTAAGTCAGAAGCTTGAGCCAAATTCATCTGAGGTAATCTTAAAGAAAAGACCAAATTTTTTTTCTTTTAATGTTATTGCTTCTCTGTTACATGATTAGCAGAGCAATAGCTGCCTTTATAGCTGTGATTGCTGCTGCTTTACAGCTGTTAGTGAAATACTTGTAAGATTTGAGGCTTGTGTTGCCATCAGCTTTCCTCAGCCCCTGTAACAGATACTTACAGTCTTTCTTAACAGTCTGAGTTTCCAGATCTGGGCTATCGAGAGCACTTACAAATATGCATTTGTAATTGCTTAGTACAGTCTGTACTTTCAGTACAATGGGACCACAAAAGATTTGATGTTTACTAATAGCTACTGTGCTCACAGACCTTGATCTCTGAAGTTCAGTGAAGATTTGTGGCCTCTTGTTGGCTTTTATTCTTTGCTGTCTTTTCAATGAGCAAAATGTTGTACTAATATAATAATGATTGGGTGCTTAGCCCACTTTGTAGTATGCTTTAATATCTTTGAATGCCTCTTTGAAAAACAAATCTTATTGTTAGACTAGCTGTGTTTGTCTGTTTCTAACTTTGCTTTAGAAGAATAGTCAAGATGAGAGTTGTCCAAAAGCTTCGTCTCCTTTGGAACAAGTGAAAACAGACTCTCCAGTTCTTGCTGAACAAGTAAGAAATAAGAAATGTTTGTTTAATTTCCAAGTTCTCCAGACAGGAGACTTCAGACATATAAAGAATGTGAAAGGACTACCCTTGATAGAAAAGTAAAAGTATATCCTTTCTCTTCTGAGAAAGAGGTTGATTCATATCTTCTTTTTTTTCCTAAGTTATCATGCTCTTCACTTTTATGTATACAACTTGATATGTTTCTAGTTGATATTTTGCTATCGTGCTGGTGGTAGTCTGGACAGTCCTTAGTCATCAAGTGGTTTTTGTAGAAGTCGGACATGTTGGGGCTCGCCAACAATGCTGCTTTAGAATAATTTCACGTGATCTTTATGTTTTTGTAGAAACTGACAGAATGCTTACCAAGTGTAACTCCAACACCCTCACCAGTGTTTTCTGAGGTGCATTTGCCTCCCACAGTGCCTTCTGTACCAGCCATTGTGCCAGCTTGGCCAAGTGAGCCAACAACCTATGGACCAGCAGGTTAGAAGAAATATTAATGTAAATTAGAAACTATTAACTAGTGTTAACTGTCTTGCTAAATTGAAAGTGCCTTCAGGAGACACTTGTTTCTTGTTACTTTACATCCCAAAGGCAGTCATCTATGGGAATGTATTTACTCACTGCTCAAAGCTAGTGAGAGTTCTAGCAATCTTTGATTACACATATCTATAGTTCACGTGACTCCTTATCTGAAGGTGGAAGAGGGATGTGTACTCAACTCTCCATATTTCCCCTGAGTGGGATAGCTCTGAGTTTTGAGGGGGCTTATTTTAAAGATCTGCTTAAGGTAGAGCACAGTCAGCATGTGGAAGGTTGATACGTGTTTTGTGTTCTGTGTCCCACATAATAAACTTCTGACTTGTTAAGGACTCAGCTTGGGTCTGGGAGGTCTGGAGCTACTGATATCCCTTTGGAGCTCAGCTGACTTGTAGCAAAACCAGTGTAATGCTTTTTCTGTGCTTTTTCTGATACATGGAATTAGGTTAGATTAAATTCAATATTGCTCATTAGGTCAGGTGCTGTATTTTATCCCACTTTTGTGTTTCTGTACAAGAACAAACCTTTGAGTCAGCATAGCATATTCACATGATACTTTAGTTACCATAATAATCCTGTCATACATGATCACATCTGTGATGGAAGATGCATAGCACAGGTAATCTCAGCTCAGATTCAGGGTTGACTGTAAATGACTAGTCTGAATGAGAATTGCAAAGATTCACATGTAAGTTTCAGTCCCCACCTTTTTTTTCCTTCTCTTTCCTTTTGGTATTCATATATATATATATATATATATATATATATATATATATATTTTAATAAATATGGGAAGGGTTTAGCTATTCCTGGAAAGCTTAACTGTTTCATTCCTTTCTGAAAACTGTTCTTTGCATTTAGCCAAATCTTCCTTTGTTTCAAACTCCCTGACTCTGAAGAATTTCCTTTTATGTCTCCCTGAATACCTTTTTTGTTTTTTTCTTTTTTGTTTTTTGAAGCTTGTCTTTTCCACTTTCACTTTCTTTTGTAATCTTACATAGTGAGTGTGTGTGTGTGTATGTATATATGTATATGTGTATATATATAAAATGTGTATATACGTATATAAAATGTGTATTTGTTTTCCTTTAGGTATTCCAGCCCAAATACCTGCTTCTTCATTGATGCCAGCCCCAACAACAGGACCTGACTCTATTGTATCACAGGCTCAGGTAACATCTGCTCCAGTTGCTGGAGTTCCTGTGTCGATACAAGCAGTTAACCAGCCTTTAATGCCTTTGCCTCAGACTCTGAATCCTTATCAGGATCCACTATACCCTGGATTCCCTTTTAGTGAAAAGGGAGAAAGAGCCATTGCACCCTCTTACTCCCTGTGCAATAATGGGGAGGACTTACCTAAAGGTGAGAAACTAGAACGTCTGTATTTTATACCATTTTTCTCTAGGCTTTCTTTGCTTTGCAGAACACAGTTTCTTTTAACACAGGCTAACAATAGGACCAGAGATCTAGTTGTTGCCATTTCATGATTTAAAGGGTGGGAGGGAATGTTGTATAGAGTTGTAACTCTTCAGTTTGTGTTGTTAATGTTGCAGTTACACCTAGAAATCTGGTGTGGTCATTTTATGGTTCTTAGCTTGACCCACTGTAGCTCCAAGTTTTGTGTATTGATAGGACTTTCTTTGGAGAACTGCTTCCTTTTACAGTAATGAAAGTAACAGATTTTCTGTTGTAATCAAAACCTTGGAAGTTGTTCAGCGTTTCCTTACTGGTCTATGAAAAGGCAGGTTTTGGCATACTATAAATATGGAATATGTTCATAAAGAACATGCCACGTCTGACTGTGTCGGTAGTGTGTGTTTACTGAACTGTACCTCTAAAAATCAGAATTTCAGTCTGATAAGCTGTTAGATCTGAAATTTAAACTGCAGGTGTCTTCCAGTTACTTTACTGGGGTGGGGGGGTGATACCAAGAAAACAACAACAAATCAAACAAGGACATGCAAGCAACAACTTAATACCTGTATTTCTCTACTGAAGTGGAACTTTATGCAACAATTAATTTCTGGATCAGATGAAGTGTAATATTACAAGTTTTCATAGTCTTCTTTTTTTTTTTATTTCTAGATAAGAATATTCTTAGATTTTTCTTCAATCTTGGTGTGAAGGTAACTCTTCAAACTTGTATTTCTGTGTTTGTTACGCCATAAAATTTGCTTATATTCAGTAGTGCTTACAGTGCTGAAGATTGGTTGCTGCAGCTGTACACTTCAAGTTTATCTTTAAATTCGAAATACTTAATTTTGTCTTCTATTAACTGGGATCCCATCACTGGTCCACCTTGCAGTTCAAGTCAGCAGAAATAAACTCCTCAACAATGACAGTCAGAACTGTTTGCTTTCAGTTGTGGTTATATGCAGTCCACAGAAATGGTGCTATACAAATTCACAGGTAAACCAATATGAGCTTGAAGATGCCTGCTTCTGGAAGCAGTATATAGTAAAAGAGAAACGGCCCTCTGCCCATGTCTGTGTGCTGGCAGAGCCATTGCAGCAAAAATACCTGGTATATCTTTACCTGTGGAGACTCCCTTAAGTAGCTGCTTGTCTGTCCTATCTGCTCGGGTTAAGGACAGTGTTCAGCACAAGTTAAAAAGCAAATTTAGATCCGATAACTATGTACTTAATGCAGATCTGCATTACTTTGCTTTTTGGAAAATCCGTAAGTCAATAGGAAGTGCCACTGCAATATATGTAAAAAGTGTCATAAACCTGTGTATATTTGGGACTCTCCTTACTAGCACTTTGTATTATTTAGGATAAAGCCTGTCATTTTGGGGCTTCAGCACCATCTACTGGTCAAAGTACCATGTTCTAGTAGTTGTGTTCTTCAGCTGGTGACCAAGTAGTGTGGTAGACTGGCAACGACCTTTGGGTTACCCTGTGCACTGCCTTGGTCCCAGATCCTGCCATCCCGTTATCCACAGTCTTCCAGCAGCTTGTTCAGAGTGAACTGACTGGTTCCCACTGAGAGGGGGTCTGGGTAGGCTTCTCACCTACCTTCTACCTACTCCAGTGTTTTCTTAGACAAATATGTATATTTGACACACTGCATTATAAAAGCATCCTACAGGGTTGCTCATGAATTCGCCATCTTTAGTATTGACGCCTCAGGTAGCGACCCCCTTCCCTTTCCCCTGCTTCCCTGTTAGCTAACTAGCACACAGTGGCCCGTGGTCACATTGCTCAGAGTTAGAGTTTATAAATGCAGACTTTGTCTTTGTGCTCATGTGTTTAAATTAACTATACAGGAATTGTGTTACCGAGTTTTCTTCCTGGTCATAACTGGTGCCTATTTCAACTGCATTTGGAAGGAAAACAAAAAATGAAAACATGATCCTGAAAGCCCACAAATTCTCCAGAACTGAGGGCAGTTGCTAGAAATAAAATTACCTTTACTTCCTGTAATTAACTGTTTCAAAATGGTAAATGATCTGTGTGCTATTATGCTACACATTCAAATGACCAAGTACTTTTTTCTTGCTTTCCTGTCTTGCAGGCATACAGTTGTCCCATGTGGGTACCCCATTCTTACTTGTACCCCCTGCACCAGGCCTATTTAGCTGCTTGCAGAATGTACCCAAACGTGTCCCTCCCTGTGTATCCACACAACCCCTGGTTCCAGGAGGCTCTGCCGACGCAGAATGAAAATGAGACCGCACGAACAACCAGGCACTTTCCTATTCAGAGTGAAGCCAGATCCAACGGTCAAATTTCACAGGTTGATGGTAGATCTCCATCACTGCCGCTGATTATACCTACAGCTCAGGTGTCAGAAAGTCAAGGACAGGTCTGTGTAGAACCGGAGAATCCAGTGCAAGCTCTTCATGCAAACTATGACGAGTCCCTGAGAGGGAAAAATGTGTTCCCACAACCACCCTTTGGACACAGTCACTTTCTAGGAGCTGTTCCAATAGCACCTCCTTTCTTTCCTCACTTCTGGTATGGGTACCCAGTTCAGGGTTTTATTGAAAATTCAGTAGCAAGACCTAATGTTGTCATGGCACCTGAGGACAAAGAGGCAACAACTAGCGCATCTGCAAATGTGTACGTGGCTAAAGAATGCAGTCCTCCGGTTGCTGCAGTGAACTGTGTAGAACAGCTTCAGAAGACTAACAGTAGCAGTGGCTCAAACACCGTCCCATTCCCTGTGGCTGGTGTGAGCAGTGAATGCAGTGCCCCAAAAGAAACTACAGCTAGGGCACCTCAGCTGGAACAAACTTGTACTTCAGCTTCTCCTGCTAAGCAGGCTACAGCTGGGCTGCAAAATCGTTCTTCCCAGGTACAGTGTATTGAGAGGCAGACGGTGGTGTCCAACGCTACACTGCCGTTGGCAGAACCACCCAAAAATGAACTCAAAAATACTCTACCCAGTCGTAAGGAGAAGATTGATAAAGTTAGAGATTCCAAGGGTGCTGGTAATGTACAGACAGAAAGCAAGGCACAGAGAACAAGGGAAGAGAGCTCTGAAGACGAGAGTGAAGTTTCTGATATGCTGAGAAGTGGTAGATCCAAGCAATTTTATAACCAGACTTACGGAGGAGGCAGAAGGCCCAGACTTGAATGGGGTTATTCTAGTAGGGGAGGATATCAGTTCCAAAGAAACGAGGAAGCCTGGAAAGGACCACCCAGCAGAAGCAGAGAGGAAGGCTACCAGTATCAGCGAAACTTTAGAGGAAGGCCATATAGGAATGACAGGAGAAGGGCAGCACTGGGAGATAATCAGAGGGGACATCAAGCATAGAATGAATGGATAATTGACAATTTTCAAATGTAAAAGGTAATTTGAAGTAGGAGTTTAAAATCTTAATCTTTCTTTTTTAGTAAAGTCCAAGGATATGTTTAACTTTTTGGTGAGTAAAGACTAGGAGGATATGAGCTTCTACCATTTTGTTTTGGGGGGATTGCAGAGTTTGTTTGGCTTAGCGGTTTTTCCTCAATGTCAAATTAGAAAAAAACAATATAGGTTTAGTGTTTGAATTTTTTCCACAAAGGTTTGAGTTCATGATGTCAGATGGATACATACGTTTACTAGGGTGACAAATTACAGCATTTGATGTGATCTAGATTCTAAAACTGATGGTAACATTGCACCAAATATGAATATATTTTATCATACAATGCCTTAGTTCTGAACTGAGCTAAAGGAATTCTCAGCCTACTGCACTGTTGTCTTTGATATGCTTCCAACCCAAAGGCCTTTCATCTCAAAAATCTGTCAAACTTGAATGTTTCTCTTCAGTGTGTTACATGTATGGCAGCCAGCTAACCCTGTGTCTTAGGTATGTTGTATATAGTTCTTTTAATATTCATAGGGTATATTTTTGAATTTTAAAAAGCATTTATTTGTTGAAATCAAAATCAAGACAAGCAGTCAAGAATAGCTGTGTATGATTTGGTAAGAATGGCTGTTTCCACCAAGAATTCTTAATGCTGGTGTGACTAGAATGGTGCCTATGCCAACTAAATAATTACAAAGACAATAAAAATGTAGATGCTATGCATTTCAAAGATAATTCTGCATCTGTTATAATAGCAGAAGTTTTTTTAATGCCACTTTAACACTAATGCACTGACAAATCCTAGATATTTTGTGAGAAGAGATGCATAAAGTATGTTAGATTTTTTTGTTTGTATGGTTGAGCTACTGTTCAGTATTCTTTGTTATTGCACTGTTGATGCAAATTTATGTTTTGCATGTACAACTCATTGCTGGAACTACTTTTTAAAAGCAAGATGGATAGTCTGTGTTCTGCTCTTCCCTAGATTTCAGAAGAAAGTGGCTTCTGCCTTATATTTTTTACACTGTATCAGAGTTCTGATGCTGTTTCTTCTGACCCTTATGATCTCTGCAGTGTTCCTGTTGCTCTTGCAGTTTGGATTTTCAGTTATCCAAACTCAGAGTGCAGTGTGCAGTGTTCACTCAGCTCTGCTCTGTAAAATTAACTGTTGTGTATATTTTTATATCTCTGTATATACTAGTGTAAGAGGTGATGGTACCCTTTCATGTCTGAGATTGTACACCCTTGATCAGGAAACTTGAGTGATAGTTATGTGATAATTTCTTTTCAGATGCATGCTATGTATAAAACTCTTAATTAAAATAAATGTCTGTGTTTTCACTTTCTTTATAAATTATATTTATGTATTTGAAACTGTTGCAATGACATTAAATGTATGGTTTTGTTCTCCTGGTACAGCCACTTGTAAACAGCAGGCCTATGAACAATCAGCAGGCAAGCTCCAAAATCTACTTAACAGGCACATAAACTGGGTTTCTACTTCTTGTCCAAAAGGGCAGTAGTAGAGGCTGGGTTGTGGGTGACTTTTTTTTTTGTAACTAAATACTTTTCCCTTCAGAAAAGTGTTCAAGATTTCAAGAGTCAATCCTCAGTTTTTGAGGTTGAGAACTAAGCAAGCACTGAGGGATGTCACTGTTGAGCTCACTGTGGTGCTGTTCAAAGCCTTAGCAACAAGACAGGCGTTGCGGTATGCACATAAACTGAAACCTTACTCTGTTCAGCTTCTTAGAAACCCCCTAAATCTGAGGTACACTCCGTCCCATCACGTGAGCTGCCCTCTTACATAGGAGGGTGTATATAAATGACCATTCTGTCACAAGCTTCATGGGGCTGTATTGCAGTACAGTAGGAAGGCTCTGTTGACGAGTTTTCTATGAAACGGATAGGAAGTAAGTTTTGTTACTCAAAAACCTATAGTATACTGTAGTTTGTAAAGCAAAGCAACTGCAAAACAAACATCAGCCTTTCTTCACTTATGCAAGTTTAAGTTACAGAAGCTCAAAAGGATTTTAGTATTTTCTTAAGACTTTATTTAACTGATTATTCTCCTGTAACTAGCTCTGAGAAGATGCACAGGGACAGAGGACTAAAAAAGGGGTAAATATCTTTCTTTATATTGTTCTAGGTAGTTGTTTGTGTTTCTTTTTGTAATGAGAAAAGGTGCACATGACATAAATATACACATACACTGCTGAGTTAGTGATTCAAGAATTTTTGCACTGTATCACAGAACTGTAAGTTAGAAGGCTATTTATTTATGAAACCCTCATCCAGAGAGATTCAGCCTTTTTAAAATAAGTATCTTCTGTAGCTTGACATTCTTGGTAAGTCTCCATCTTGTACAGAAAACAGCTTCAAAGATTTCTAAAAATTCAGAAGTCCAGTCAGCACTTGGTACATGAATAGAACATATTGAATTGAAAACCTTCTTTAAATATTGAAAAAGCTGGAGACTCATTTGCACAATTTCAAGATGGTCTATTTTGAATTATAACACTGAAAATAAGGCCGTGTCACCAAAATATAGAAAGTGGCAGTTTTACTCAGACTAAAATTTACACTGCTACTGGTCTCAGATGTTAAACGCAGCAAGAGATTTTAAGCTCCAAAAGATGAATTGTTCTAAAACCTGATTGAGCCTTCTTATCCACAAATACAAGATTTCAGTATGCACTTCTATACGCCAGTTACAAAAGATGCTCAGATCCAATATTTAGTCATCCAAGAAAAAGTAGTTTCCACTCTTCTTTTGTTCCACATCCTTGGGAAGAGAAAAATGGTCAACATTACTTGAAGTAGTCTTTAGCAGACTTGAACATAGCCGAAATAAAAGACGCCTATCTAAATTCCTTTCTACTTTTCTTATTATTACTCTTAATACTCATTCCATGCGCTGTTTTCCAGCACAGTAAAAATAGCAGGTTAGTCTTTATTTTGTTCCTTATTTTGAAACTTTGGTCTACATTAAAACAGTCGTGGCTTCTTCACTGTAAAGGTGCTTCTCACTTACCTTGATTGAATTGAGTTTGTTTATTCTTGGTCTGTAGTTGTTAGGGTCTCTTCTGAAAGTGATTTCAAGTTGAGATAAAAACTTATTCATTCCAGCCAAAAGCGTCTGAGGACTGTTGAGAGAGAACATTAGAAACAGTGCCCGCACTTTCCAGCTAAATTTTCAGAAGTTCTGTGCTTGTACTGGCAGGTATGCCTGTAGCTTATAGACAGCTTTGATTTCCATCCTGAGCTCATTCAGTTCTAGTAACACAACTGTGAGCTGGTAATTGACACACCAGGATGTGCTATATTTTCAGTTAAATAACATCTCAAGTAACTACCATTTTTCAGCAATATCTCAGCATGTCACTACAAGTCTTCAGACTGCTACCTCTGCATTCTTTTTACTTCATATATACACTTGTGTGTGTTGGCACCCAAGTTATTTACATTAAAGGAAAAAAAATGAAGTGGCACTGATAGTGAGGTAAAACAAAAATTGTAATATATGATGCTGAGAAGTAGTAGTTATGCGATTAGATTTTATTATTTTTTAATTCAAACAAGTGTATTCCTAGGAAGAATGCCATCAAAAACAGACTAGCACATATAAGGACCAATGTGTTTACTTCATCTAGCTTATATTAAGTACTTGATGATTACACTGGTGTAAAAGCCTGGTTTCTAATGGAGCTACTCCTCAAAGTCTCCCTAGTTTACATAGAATTATTTACAGGAACAAAAAGTAGACAAATCCAAGAAGGACAGCTTTACACTTTAAAATATAATGGACACTGTCTGCGATTTTTGTATGCTGCTGTCAAGACTTGCACTTCACACTGTATTTGCATACATGCCAGAAACAGCCTTGGTTCACTACTTTAACACATCTGAAAGCTATTTTCCATAAGCATGCTCACATTACAGTTATCCCTTTTTTCATTTTTCTCAATTGATGCCATTTACTTGTCCTCCAAGTACAATTTAATTGCTGTGCAGTCGCGTAAGGCTGCTATAAGCCAGGCGCTGGTCTAGCTTTTTCCTCCTTAACTCACTTTAATTGCAGCTTAAATTTCCATAGGCAAGGATGCTTCACCTCATTTTTGTTGATGCTTCTGATAAACAATTTATTTCTATTTTGTCATCTTATATCTTGCTTACTAAACAAGTCTCTTACCTGTTCGCAACTGTGTTCTTGGAAGGAACACCGTCAAAAACAATCACACGATCAGCAAGATACGTAGCCATGATGAAGTCATGTTCTACCACAAAAGCTGTTTTTTTAGCATGGAGAATGAAACTGAAACAGAAATAAAATTGAGAGATACCTGAATGGAGGCTTATTGCAAAACTACTGTAAATTTCAAGTATTTTCCCCACCATGTATACTTTACCGTTTCATGACTCTAGCAGCCATTAGACGTTGTTCAGAATCCAAATATGCTGAAGGTTCATCGATTAGGTAGACATCTGCAGGTTTACCAAGACAAAGAGCTAATGCAACGCGCTGCAACTCACCACCAGACAACGTCTGAACCTATTAAGAGAAGCAGAGAAGAGTGAGCCAGGTTTCTCCCTCCATGCTCAACCAGTTCTTGAATGAAAAGTTACAATGTTGTCTCAGGCCATTAATACCTCCTGGTCAATGATGTTTTCTATCTGAAGAGGTTTCATTACATCAGTTACAAACTGGGGGTGTGTATAGGCATCTCTGATCTTCTCATGCAGTAGCTGACGGACACTTCCCTAGTGAAAGAAATATTCTGCCACTCAGTTTTACAAGCCTCAACACAAGAAAATAAGAAGAAAGAAAAACTCTTAATTCTATTCTAGGCATAAAGAAATTCTACTTGTGTACTAAGAACATGCTTTTTGCAGCAAACACAATACTTAATAAATAAGGCTTAAACATACTGTAGATTTAGGACTGATCTTCTGTGGCTTGTAGCTGACATTTAGAACTGGGACCTCACCTATAAAAAGATAAAATTTATAATGAAAACAAGAGCCTTTCCAGTATCTTCAAAATAGGTTTCAACTGATCTATGAAGTACTACCTCCTTCATCAGGTGTAAGTCTTCCTGCAAGCATTCGGATAAATGTAGTTTTGCCAGTTCCTAAAATAAAATGCAAGTTACATATATGTAAGGCTTTTTTTAATAACTTAGACTTACAGCAACTAAGTCAGTGATACAACAACATACTTAGTAAAGAACACATTTTAAAATTAGACTGCCTTGAGAACTCCTCCATTTACTTCAAGCAAGTAGTACTTGCTATTACTTGCTTTTTTCCAAAAGACCTAAACCTACAGTAGTCTAGACTTGTGGCTAAGCTCACTAGGTCAATCATCATCCTGCCAATCTGAGTTCTTAAAATGGGATAACAAATAAAGACAATAGCATTGTTAACATTCAGTAACTTCGAGCTCCCACTATTTATAGAGGAAGTTCATGGCGTGACATCTTCACTACGAAATGAGCACTTCAACTGGACTTAAAACCATTAATTTAGAAGCCTGACTCCCAGACTGTAGAAAGGCTTTAGGAACATAGTTAGGGCTGTAGGAACCATTTCCAACAAGAAATCCACTTACCATTTTCCCCTAACATCACCATAATTTCAGAATCCGTGAATTCTCCAGCTACGATGGATAGTTCAAATTCTCCCATCTTTTTTTTCATTCCTGGATATTTGTACATACACATCTTTTTAACCTCTTCTTCATTAGCTGTCTCAGCCACTTTAAATACCAAAGATGCATCTCGAAACCTTAGATTTTCAGTTGGAACATAACCATCTAAGAAAATGTTTATGCCTATGAAGGGAGAAAAGAAGATCATTAAGAATACCTACAACAAAAGCAAGACGAGATGGATTTTAGCTCTTGGCTGTAAATTCCAGGCAGATATGGAGAAGGCTGGATTTTATTAAATGGCATGTTAAAAGAATCAAGAAACCTCTTATTTCAAAGTGTGGAAATGATGCAGGTTCAATGAACAATCTAACAGAAATACAAAAAGGCTATAGTCTCTCTTCCTGAAAAAGCCTCTAATTAGTACTGTGTGTAGGGTTTAAAGGAACTACTGCTTTTGGACCTGTTCTCACAAAACATTTAGTAATAAATGTCAGTGCAACATGGGCAGTCAATTCAGTTCAACGCTACATACCTCTGTACTGTGCGAACTGTCTCCTGCCCTTTCTTTACTATTTACAGGGTCTTTTGTGTAACTCCAGTTTACAAAAACACCTGAAAGTATCAAAATCATGTCCATTGCAAGAGACAAAGGGCATGTTATAATTAAGGCTTTTGGATTGAGTTATAAATTTTTGGATCATAAAAAAATGGAAATTCTGCATAAAACAAAACAGTAATTTTTAGTTACCAAAATACTGTGTAACAGGAAGAACACATTCACCTAATAGACTACCAGTATTGATACCTTCTTTTACTTCCACAGATTTTTTTCAATAGGTTTAAAAAGCAAAATATGGCAAGAATTACCTTCTCTTACGCTGAAAGGCATCGTAACAACACCATAAGCACTTGGCACACCATACAGGCAGCAGATAAAGTCAGAGAGATAATCTAATACACTTAGATCATGCTCTACAACAATAATGTACCTGAAAAATACAGTCAGAGAGATGTTTTTATACTTTATACTTCAACATTAAACATGTTTGCCTTCTTTCTCAGTGTAGTCTTGCATACACACAAGCTATCAAAATGATTTCACACACGTATTACAAAATTTACCCCAATGCTGAAATAGCAACTACAGAAACTATGGGAAATAGGTTTCCAAAAAGTGGAAGAAGAAGATACTACTGGCTTAGAATATTTTAAACATCTATTAATGAACCATACTGAGAAGTTAGCACTTACAAGGAGGCAGACTGACTTTTTCTTCACTCTGTAAACAGTCACCTACTATTAGTCTAGCAAAACATTGTAAATTTATATTTACCTGTCAGGGTTTATTAGGGATCGAATAGTAATGGCAGCTTTCAAGCGCTGCTTGACATCTAAGTAGCTCGAAGGTTCATCAAACATGAAGCTAACCCCAAAAGAAAGAATAAGTCTTAGAGAATGTAAGCTTTCAACATATTCAAATCTAATGCTAACATTTCAACCACTAAATACACACACAAAAATAGTTTTATATTGAGAGACAGAAAAAACAAGTACTATGTACTGACACCTGCCTTGAATCTCTAATGACTACAACGTGAAATTGTTAAACAGTCCAAATTAAGCCTTAGCTCACCAAAAGCTCTGGAAAACTTATCAGGTGTTACAAGAAGTCACCTATCAGCTGGGAATCTCACACACTCAGTTCTGATTCATCTTAAATTTAACATGAAGTGAAAAGTGCAAACCCACCAATTTTAGGAGACTGGAGGAAGCACATTCCCTACCCTTACCCCCAAACCAAATCAAAACAAAACAACAAACAAAAGAAGCCAGAAAACCATAAGTCTTCTGATCTTCCTTTCTTGATTGAAGGAGTTAGGAAACAACATAGACTAGATATTGTCTAAATTTTCTGGTTGCAATACTGGGGAAGAATCTTATTTCTGTCCATTTCTTACTCAAAGAGGATTAAAGTGAGGTACACTGCCAAATAGCTACCTCTCCGAAATTAGACATTGCTGTTCAGATAAATTAAAGTACAGAAACAAAACAAAACAAACACATAATATACAGAAGAAATATAGATCCAAGCTGCTGAGTTAGTTGGTAAAAGCTAATAAATAAATAAATAAAATTAAATGTAAACACTTCAAACAGAAATATTATTTTTAACAACAAATGTAAATTAGAGGACCATACTCTGAGACAGGTTATTAGAAGCAATGTGTAACAGAAGTAAATCAAACATACATATCAGCCTTCTGAATGCAAACAACTGCACAAGCAAATCTCTGAAGTTCTCCTCCTGAAAGGTCCTCAACATTTCTTTCTTTCAGATGGGTTAGGTCTGCAAATAAGAAGCTAGTTTTAGATATGTTATACTCAACACAACAATTCGTATGTTTATTACCTATGGACACATGTATAATCACAGCAGACATCCTACACAGAGGAAAAAACAGAAATAAGTAAAATAAGTATTCAGTTTATAATGGAATTATCATAATGCTATTCAGAAGAGTCACAGCAAGTTATGGCTTCTCTGCAGCATTAGCTAATTAATTTGTATAGCTGCTTCGTACCATGCAGAAGGATTATATTCCTATTTGCTTTTCCACCATATGTTTGGTGAAGATTTCTGGCCCTAAAAAGAAGCTGTACCAGTTTTAAAACTACTTCTTGTTAGACATTACTGAAAAGTTCTGATTTTCAGGAAAATCAAGTCCCCCAAGATTACAGCAAACGGCTGAATGCAGTATTTTCTTGTCAGCTTTATGAACAATAAATTTCAAGAACATCATCATTTCACCAAGTTAAGTGGGGCTCACAGAACACACTCTTGATGGCACAACGTATTGCAACCTTTATTATCCCGGTCTACCAAAAAGAACCCTGTTGTTAATTTTGCAACACCTGAATTTATTTATAAACTGAATTGAAAACACCTACAAAAATTATCTGGACTATGCAGATGTTCTTATTAGTTGCATTATTCTCAGAAGTCAGTATTACTCCCATTGTAATTAGCTACATGCAGCTTTTTTGAAAATTTTTTTTGTGCTTGGAAAGTATTTTCTATATGCAATGGTTCTCACCACAGGAGATGTTATGATTTTGCTTGAGTTTTAAAGCAAGCAAGAACAGCAGATGGTACCTGGAATTTTTCCAGATTTAAAAATAAACGTTTCTACCATGAAAGAGAAACTGCATTTGATTCTATTAACTAGCATGTAACAATTAGTTTGCCTTTGCCACTAGAAAGTATTATTGGCATTTGTTCAGATAAGACTTACAGCAAGCCCTAGGTTTTATACCAAAACATTTTTGCCTTTTAGTTATTTTTGAAGTTGGTATAATTTAAACTGACCATTATATCGGCAGTAACTTTTATGTTTTTTCAGTAAACGTGAATTTCTCAAATGCTCTGGGAGTTTGACTGTACAAAATTGCTTACCAAGCTGCTGACATACAACAGTTTGTGTCTTAGTTTCATCCTTTCTATCCAGAATTGATCCCACTGTTCCCTAAAAGATAAGCAATACAGAAAACCCAACAACATTATTTCAACATTAAATATTTCAGACAGTAGTGGATTTTTCACATTAAAATAAATAAAATCTTTAAATACAGGAGAAGCGTTACAGGAGAAGTTTCCAGTTTTCCACTAGCTAATGAAATTGCTTACCTTTGCAGCTTTAGGGATCTGGTCCACATATTGAGGTTTAATGATAGCTTTTAGGTCATCTTCCAGGATCTTGGTGAAATAATTTTGTAATTCAGATCCTCTGAAATAAGTCAAAATTTCTTGCCAGTCAGGCGGATCCTGTGACAAAATTAAAGCCTATGTTTACTTATACCATTTTAAATACATCATCAAAAATATTTAATATTAAAATTCCAATCAACACAGCAAAGAGAATATGCTTGCAAGATAAAAAAAGAAAAGCCTGGATAAAAGCTAGTTACTAAATTGTTTTGTTGCCTCTGCAAAGTTTCCATTAAGAACAAAATGAACTAATTGCAAATGGAGGGCAGGAGTTGAGATTTTTTTTTTCCCCCTTCGGGTGCACTGTCACTAGCTCTTTCAGGAAAAAGCATCTTAAATTTGCACCTAGACAGTTAAGAAACTGTACGAGTGAAACAGCCTCACGGGGGAAAATGATGGTATGGATTAGTGTAGCTGAATGTATTAGCTATCTGACCAAGCTAACCCAAAGGAAAAGTGCTGGACTGATACAATCAACTTGCACAAAAGATGCAACAAAAACTGGTCGTCTTCTGTGATTCCAGCCAACGTTTCCAAGGCAACCAAAAGAGAAAACAAGGAAAAATTACAAAAAGCCCACCTTGACTAATAAACAAAACAAAATTGTTCAGAGCAATCATCCAGGAGAAAAAAAACTGATCTGTACAGTGTCATTTTGCACAGCATTACTATTTTGAACAGTGCCAAATTATTTTGACGGTTAATATTACAGAAACAGAGTGACACAGCCATATTTCCAAACCAAGCAAATACACAGAGGAAATGCTTCCTAAGTTTTAGAGCAGAAGCAACACGTAAGACTCAATTCATACCACATGCTTCTGTGGTCATAATGATTTGGTTCTTCACAGGAAAGTCTGATTTTGGGAGCAAGGCAATTCAATTAAGTACATTCAAAGAGTCAAAAGTTTTGCTATTTCTGCAATACTACCACCTGAAACAAGAAGTCCGCAAAATAATACAAACCAAATTTGAATAAGAATGGAAAAGATAGCTGGAAAATTATTTCTTTGCAGTTTTAAGTAGCAGCCATAAAATGGATTATTCATTAAGATGATACTCTTTCAGATAAAGAAACGGATGAAAAAAGGCTCAACACACATCACAAGGCGACGTGAAGGCGAGAAGGTAGTAACTGAAATACTATCTGATACAAAGAGTCACAATAACAATTATTTATGTCTTTTCTCTAATAATATTCACTCTTCAGAGTAGTGGTAAGTAAACAAACTTGAAAATTACTTTGCTTGCTGGCTGCACAGTTTGACACTATCGACATGTCTAAGTATTTAACAACATAAAGAAACTAAGAATTTTCAGAGCAGTTTTAAAGTCTACCGTGGGAAACATCTTCATCAACAACTTATGATAACCACATATTTTTATAAATCATCTTCAGAAGAATCAAAGACAAAAAAGCCTAAGAGATCACAAGGATCCATGGTGCTCAGACACTAGAACTGTTCAGATAAACACAGCATTGAACTTAAAATAAACTCGAAAACTTGAGGTATCTAAATCCCTTAGCGGGGAACAGATAAATTGTGCAACTGGGGGGGCTGGGGAGGGAAGTTGATTATTTTTTAAAGGCTGGTATTAAACAACAAAAAAAACACAAACAAACAAACAAACAAACAAAAACCAAAAAAACCTTTTAACTTCCAAAACAAAACATGCTTCTGATAACCATCTTCATTGAGTTATAAATATAATTACTATACTTATTTTTCTGGAAAGATATACAGAATCTGGGAAAAAAAAAAAAGCCTATTAAAAACATCCTTCTCCTATTGATTCTGGGTGGAGTAGGTCTTTGGCTGCTAAGAGGTAAAGTGCCACTATCCTCACAAATTCTGCTACATCAACAGATATGAAAATTCAGTGAAAATGTGTAACCACAGCTATCTACAATGCCAGCTCGATTTTATTGCTGATACATACATCATATTTTCCAAGATTTGGCTTCTGTTTTCCTGCTAGAATTTTCAAGGCAGTTGATTTTCCAATACCATTGGTTCCAACCAATCCCAGTACTTCTCCTGGACGAGGGATAGGCAACCTGTATGCAACATTGATAACTCTTGATTATATTGATTTAATGCCATCGGACACAAAGATTTAGTGGTAAAGTAAAAGTTACAGCCAGTTTTCAGACTTGCTGATTATTTGGACCTACTTTGTTAACCCGACAATACATGATTCAGAAAAAAATAAGAACAGTCTGTTTTTTAACCTGGAGCACTCGTTCTGTAAAATAAGCACTAAAATTCAATTTCATTATAGCACTTTTAAATAATAACAATTGTCATTAACATTCAAAAATGAAACTATTGAACCAATAACCATGAACACCTAGATATGAACTTTAGGTTAGACTAACAAAAACTTGAAAATTTTTGTCTCTTTTATGTTGATCTGGAAAATAAAATACCTGTGAAGTTTGAAGGCATTGGCACAGTATCTGTGTGTTGTTTCTTTCTCCAGGTTGCTAGGTAAGTTAACAATTGACAAGGCTCCAAAAGGACATTTCTGTAATTCAAACAAATTTATATATTACCTGAGCACACAATTTATTAATGAAATTGTCTTATTTCCTGTACTGCACTTAGCTGTGCACTTAAAAGTTCTTTTAAAAATATTTACAGAAACATTACTTCACTGCCATTTACTTAGTCAACTCCAAAGAAGTTCTATACCAAACTTTTCAAATTAAATACTTTGCAATTTAGACTGTCAGTCTATGATACAAGTAAGTTATACAGCATATATGCTATAGCTCTCTTATGAGAACATCCTTCTACTGGTAGGTGTCTATTGCCACAAAACCAACCAACACCCTCTCAGCCTCCCCCCAAAAACAAAACAAACAAACAAACAAAAAAGCATTCCAAGACAAAACTACAAACAAAAAGATACAACCCACATCCTCAGCCCAATCAGTTCAGCAATCTAACACAGTACTTTACATAAACAATAACAGTTAACAAGGTCTGATTATTTAGGGAAACAAAATTACTTTATGAATTACCATATGCATTGCTAAACATAATAGCACAATAAAAAAAATGTTATCACTTTAAATAAAGCAGCCTGACTTTTACCTTGATGCAAATACCACAACCAATACAAAGTGTTTCTGAGATCCATGCTATTTTGCTCTGTGATGTGACTTCTATACAAAGTTTTCCTGGTGATAAAGAATAAGATCAACTCAATAAAGTTTCTAATGAATCATATTTCTTGATAGTACTACTAAATTCCACAGATGAAAATGTAACCAATTAATAGGAAGAAATTTTTTACAATGAGGGTGGTGAGGCACTAGAGCAAGTTGCCTCACCTGCAAGCGTACAAGTCCAGGTCAAATGGGGCTTTGAGCAACCTGGTCTAGTGGGACGGGTCCCTGCCCATGGCAGGAGGGTTGGAACTGGGTGGTCTTTAAGGTCCCTTCCAACCCAAACCATCCTATGATTCTACGAATAGTCACTGTAGCTTCAGATCGTCTGAAGACCTGAAAAGTGGCATTATAGCTATGAATTGTTCATGCTTTCAATGATATTCAACTTCTAAAGTCTTTATAAAAAGAAAGCATGAATAACAAACAAAAAACTAGCGAGTTATAGAAAACATAAACCACTAGCTCCTTCCAGTTGAACATTATTTTGAACTTCTCCAATTACTTAAATACTTTGTTAAATTACTTCTCTTACCCATTCGAACCACAGGACAACTCTTTTTGCATTCTTGACGGCATTTCTTTGGCTTACACTTGTCATGGTTGACAATGGCAATTCTTGTTAATTTGTCAGCCATAATGCACAGTTTAAGGTTACACGCATACACCAATTATGATGAGGAGCGGTGGGAGTCTTCCAGATCTTAAGGAAAAACAAAAACCAGATAGAACAATTACTGACAGCACAGGGAATATCTGAAGCTATGTATCCGAAGTTAGTGCTAGCAGAGTTCCGAGATGAAAAAAGCAAAATTATTTTATTTTTTCCCCCTTTCAAACATGATGGCAAACAGGGCAAACAGATACAAGTAGTAAGGGTACTGATGTATAAGTAACAGCGCAGTCTTTAACATTAGCTTTCCATCCATTCCTATTTCTCTGCTGCAAAATAAAATTGCAATTACATCCGAGAACGTTTGTTTCCAAGAGAAGCATGTCGTAGTAAGAACCAAATCATTTTGACTCTATGCAATATGTATTAGTGGTCCAAAGACATAACTGTCAATTGAAATACTTCCAGTTTCCACACAATCTGCACATGGACTTCCTTCCAAGAAAAGGATTTCAACATTTCTTATCAAAGAAAGCATCTTCTATTGAATATCCAATTCATCTTTGCCCCACCAAACTAAAGCTTTACAGGCTATTTACTACATATGGCTATTAAATAAAGAAAGGTTCTGACTTCAATTTCCTAAAAGAAGCAAGAATAAAATAGGTTAATGGCATATTTATTACATTAAACCCTATCCTTTCCTAAGCCCACTTGTGTACTTTAGTTAGAAGGAATCCTACAGATACTGCTAATATGAAAGAAAGGAAGAGACTTGCACCTAACAGGGAGCAAAGATCAGAAATGAGGATGTTATTGAATGTTTAAATCAACTATTACCATGCTTATGAATATTTTCAGTGCTTCCTTTTAGAAGTGGTAGTCTTATTCCTTTTTTCAATTTCCGAAGTATTTTTAAATTAATGTCTAAAGATATTCTTCATCAGATATAAATGAATGCAGTCATTAGTCAAGCCTCCAAACTTACTGTGGCAGTTTCTACCTTTAATATTTCTATTTTTTTCTTTAATCTTTTAACTTTTTGTAAGAGATAAATGGCAAGTCTTAATAACATCACTGATGTTATTAAAACTGATTGAACATACAAAAGCATTTGTAAAAAGTGATTTTACAATTCCGTATCATCAGACCACATTGACAAAACAGGGCTGAACATTGTGACTGCATCCATGGATCAGGCTAATGAGAGAGAAACTGACTGACTCCGTAGTCCAGTGGTTGGTACATTCAGTACAGACGTGGAGCGATGGGTTTGCCTTTCTACCTTCGATACATTTTTCTTACATAAGAGAACAAGAAACTTATTCTTAAAATCTGTAAGGACGTTTGACTCAGGGTATTTTTCTAGGAGACCGAAATAACAGATCTTGTCAGTGTTTCAAGTAAGACAAAAATACATTGCTCAGGAATACATCCTACTGCTTTTCATAGGGGTCCTGTAGTTTGCAGTGCACAGCGCACCTGGAGGTGCACCACTCGCTCTCTTGGTTTCCCAGGGGAAGCGCCTAATCTGGGCGAGCCCCTTTTCCAACAAAGCCTGTGTGGCTGAGGACCTTGAGCAGACCGACCACAGCATCTTCTGGGTAGGACTTTCCCTGCTAGCCATCCTAGCTCTAACTAGCATATAGGCTATTTCTCTGGGTTACAAAAGCAAGCTCTAGCAGACAAAGCCGCTGTACTCCAGGAGCTTGCCTCCCCTGCCCAATCTCCCAAACCTCTGGTAGAGGCTAGTGCCTGAGCAGCACAGATAGCAGACCAGCCAGGCTCACTTCTCCGCCATCCACCCTTCCAGTCCGGTGCTGGGCTTAAAGCAACACAGGAGGAGAGTGGGGTTGGTCACTCTAAAAGACCAAGCCAAACATGGCTTGAAACAATTAGTTTTTGCCACCTACTTCAACAAGCTTTCCACCCAGTCTTGGTGGGAGAACCAGATGAAAGTTTACACTGCTATCCACTCACTGCTGAATCAGACCTTGGTTCTTAAGTAATAAAACAGCCTAAGGATTTACTTTCTTCTAGCTTAATTACATGGGAAAACAAACACTTGTGATGAAGATTTTGGACGGTCTAGCAGTCACAGAAGTAAGTGCACCAAGCATTTAAAAGATCAGTGAGGGTAGGAGGAAAAACAGAACTACAGAACCAATACGGAGTGTGGGATCATGCATTTCTGCTCCCATCTACACAATGAAGTGGCAGTTTATCCAAAACTCTCCAGCGGTATTAAATCATTTTCAGAAAATGAAATTTGTCATTTCTGTCACTTCTGCAATATTTCCAGAACTGTCCTGATGTCTACGATGATAGTTGTCCACAAGAGAAAAAGAAAATTCTACTTAGAACTGAGAGCTTAGAGCACATTAAACAAGTGTCCAAAACCAGACTGAACTCAAGTTACATATTTATACGGAGTTACTTCGGTGGCATTTAACACACTGAATAGGATCGCCTAATTTCAAGGTGCAGTCAGCAGAACTCGCAAAACACAGGTCAGCAATGCAAAAAAGCGTGTGCTACAATACAACACAGCAGTAATTGCTAGGTACAGTCAGCAGGAGGAACTGGTATTCAGAAGCATTTAAGTTCAGATCTGTATTTCTGCCTTCCAAATCAAGAAGAACAGAACTGAAGACAAAATGTGAAAACATTAATTTGTTACTAACTACACAGTGATATATTATTTTGGATCAGTGAATTCCGATGGAGTGACAACAGGTAATCTTTCCAGAATGATGGACTGGAGACGTAGGGGAAAGAATGACAGAAAGAGTAACAACTGCTAACAACAAAAAAGTTTTAAACACTTTCCGAGTATCGTTTATTGATGCCAAAAGCTGCCCTGGAAGTCCAGTTATGACACTTACACAAACACTAAAACATGTCTAAAACTAAGACACAAAATGTTATACAAGTGCTTTAAGCCTAAACTAAATGCAATGCAAAGAAGTGAGGACGAGCACGTGCACTGTCCTCTGAAAATAATTAACCTCGGGAATTCTGTCTCGATCCACTGGTAATGGACTACATACAGCAACTCCACAACAAGAACAAAAAAGTTAGTTAGAATACCCAAAGTAAATTTAAATGAAAGACAAAAAGAAAACAGATTTTCAAACTGCATATGGGAGATCACTACATTTATAAGTCTCAGGGCAGA
Source organism: Anseranas semipalmata (assembly GCA_013399115.1). NCBI lineage: Eukaryota > Metazoa > Chordata > Aves > Anseriformes > Anseranatidae > Anseranas > Anseranas semipalmata. The sequence goes on along the minus strand of VXAA01005381.1, from coordinate 493,717 downwards.
AATAGTAGTAAATGGAACAAGTGCAAACAAAATCTAGTAAGAATTAAGAACTGGTCTATGCTTGAGGTTTTGACACTTGTTTTAGAAACTGAAATAATGTTGTACAAGAGGTTTAAACAAGCCCCAAATCTAATGACTGTATTTGACTCATATTGCTCACGAGGTACAACATGAATATGAAAATAAATGCAATGTTAACATGAAAAGCATATGGTCAAATACACTGACGCAGCATAACGAGCGGGTGTGTTCAGCTGCTGCTGAAGAGCATTATCATTCAATCTTTAATATTTTTCTTTTAACACGAAGCGAAATGTATGAGAATAAACCCATAAACTGGCAATGAACCACATGAAAATTACAGAAGGGTTTTTTGTTTTAGGCCTAGGAAACCACAGCAGAGAAACTTAAGTTAGAACTTGCAGGCAGTCACAGGAATTTGCAGGTGAAACAACTAAGCGCATTCCAACGAGAAAGCACTACCATGGCCCTAGAGAAAAGCCCTGCCTCGCGGTTTTTTTTGGTTTTGTTTCTTAAAACAGACCCTGTAATAAACAGCCTCACCCTATTACCTTGTCACCCCTTAAAGAAGTCTTAACGTCTTCACCACACAGGCGCACATTAACTTTCTGGAAATAAGGCAAAGCAAGGCTTTCTGCTCCGCCAGAGGAAGCCCCCGCCTCCAGGGCAGAGAAACACCGGGCTTCCCTTCCAGCATGCCCGGCCATTACAGCGCAGTAAGCCTGCACGGGGGCCTCTACAGGAGAGCAGCTCCTGCAGCCCCTCGTTGCTGTTCTGCTGCTGCACGGCGAAAGCACGGCTGGCAAAGGAAAAAAAAGGAAAAAGAGGCTGCTAGCAAAGAACCGAGAGGTGACGTGGAATCCGCCACAGACCGTGACCTCCGTGCAGGGGCGATCCCGGCGGCCACGGGCACAGCTCCTGCCTGCCACGGACGGGTTTTTCCGCCCCGGCTCCGTCCAGAGCCGGGAGCTCCTGCTTCCGCGGGACACGCGGCCCGGCTCCCCCGGAAGGCAGCGGGGCCCGCGGCAGGGCGCGGTGAGCTCACGGCGACCCGGCGCTACCGGGGGGCAGCCCAGCCCCCGGGACGGGCCCCCAGCTGGCGGAGGGGGCTCCTTCGCCTCCCCCTCACCCCGTGCAAGGGCACCGGGATCCCGCCCCGCCCCCTCGGAGGCCGCTTACCGAGAGGTGAGGGCGGAGGGAGGCGCCCCGCTGCCGGCCGGACTGCGGCAGAGCGCACCGGGACCCGCGGGCCGGCGCGCAACGTGCTCCGCCGCCACCCGGCCAAGATGGCCGCCGCCCCCGCAGGGCGGGGCCT
>VXAA01005381.1:476125-492245 GCA_013399115.1 Anseranas semipalmata | reverse complement strand
CCCCGCGCCTCTCCTTCAAACGGAGCTCTGCGCGTGCGCGGCCGTTGAGCGGTCACAGAGCCAGCCCCGGGGCTGGGGGCCGCCCGCCCGCCCCTCGCTCGCCGGGAGGGGAGCGGGGGCAGGAGGCGCCCGCAGAGCAGCTCCAGGCCCTCGTGGAGGTGACGGCGCCGCCTGCCCTTCCCCGGCCCCCTCACCCCTTCCTCCCTCCTCCTCCTCCTCCTCCTGCGGCGGCACCGAGGATCAGGTGGGGACGCTCCTCCGTACCGGCTGCGGCGGCGCGGGGACGCTTGGCTGCGCGGCGGCGGGAAGGGAAGGGAAGGGAAGGGGGGGAGGCGGCTCCCGCGCCTCGTCCTCAGGTGTCGGGGCAGGCGGCGGCGCTGCCCGCGCGAAAGCTCCGCTTCCCCCGGGCCGTGTGCTCGGTCGACGCTTCCAGCGCTCGGCGACCAAGGGTGGGGGTCCCCGGGGTCCCCGGTGAGTGCCCGTGGGTTTAAGTCGGCGCCCACCTCTCCGCCCCCGAAACTGGGAGAGGGCAGCTGGGAATGGTGAGTGAGCGCAGCCGGTGCGTGTCGGGAGTCATTATAATTAAAAATAAAAATCCCATTAAAAAGCCGTGGGGGAGGGCTACTGAAGAGGCCCGCAAGCAGCCTGACTTGTCAAACTGGCCTCGTCCTGCTCGCTGTGGAATTAAAGCCTGCATTTAGTCGATATAAACGCGTCTAAAGAAGTGCTAATAATTTTGGAAGTCTGGACTTCTTTTAAAATATATTTAAAAAAAAAGGTTAATTAGGGATGTGTGTGTCTATAAAAAAATGCTAATGCTCTTGACGTGCAATTGCTTATTCTTTTGAGTAAAATATATTTATAGTTGTTACAACAGAAGACAAGCCATTTTCACTAATAGACTTAAAGCAATGTAATAAAGGGAGAGTAAAAACAATAGGTGTTTAAAATTGCGTTGAGACAATACTCTGAGAGATCAAATGTACAGGAGAGTTGGTTGTTGCAGAAATAGGTTGCTACTGAACGTTTACTATCAGAAGAATGGGAAGCATAGTAAGAGGCTAGTTTCTGGTTATACCTTGAGATTTTTATGGATCCTTGTTGCTTTAAGGCCTTTACAGAGAAAATGAGAGCAGGGAAAAGGGCTTGTGAGGTAAAATGAGTAGTACAAACATAAAACTCAGGGAATCTAAGGTACGAAATCACCTTCCATTAGAAAGAATAAGAAAAACAGTTGTATAAATGATGGGTGTTGCAAAAAGTCTGGAATAATGCTGCCTTTGTTCAGTTTTGAAGTAAAAGTTGTAGTCAGACACTTTCTACAGCTGTATATATTGGTACAATGGGAATGCAGTCAGAATAAAAAAAAAAAGGCAAATTAGGTAAGAGATTAAAGTCAGCAAAAGCTGATAAAAATCATCCCAGTATGTGTAGGGCATTAGCTGAAGTGTTTTCTGAGGTGTAGGAGATTATTTTAAGCATTTGTGCAAATTGAGTATGCCTCTGAGGCCTGGAAAAGTTGAAACCTAGGATTTTTATTTTTAAGAGTTGGAACAATTAATGTGAGGAAATCGGAGATGAGTGAATCTAGCTTTTATCCCCTGGAAGGCTATGGGGAGGTGGGTTAGGAGGAGATTTTGTCAGTGAGTAGAAGACAATTAAAAACCACATAGGAACAGAAAATGGGCTAGTTTGGTTTACGGAATCTAAGTGATTTTTCTTGAGTTTTACAGGGTTTCTGCCATTGTCTGGGTTGACATTGTTAAAAACAAGCTACTGAAATGTGGTCAAAAATATTTTTTGTGAGATCTGTGCACAGCTGGTTGAAAAATTGATTTTGAAGCTGACTTTAAATAATTCCCTGTTAGGGATGTTGTGAACTCCTGTGGAGTTCAGTTTTGAATGTGTTTTTATTGTGTTCTTTAATGGCAAACAAAATAGATATGTTGCCAAGTTAGAAGGATTGTAAGCGCTGTACAGCTTAAGGTCAGGATTCAAAATGATCAAAATCAGTGTAATTAATCTCAATAGAGTCGGGAACTGAGGGAGGAAGTGAACACGGGGGGGGAAAAATGTCAAAAGCGTAATAAGTGGAAAGGATATTACTGAACAGCAAACATTATCCCCAAAGACATTTGAATACTGTAGTGCATAGTAAATATTAATCAATAATATGATGTTATTTCATTATTTGTCGACTAGACAAATGTTAGTTTGTCATGTTAACAGGTGTGATTATATATAAAGAGAAGAAAGGTGACTGCTGTGTTGAATAAGAGCCTTTGCTAAAATGTTACGCACATTGGTTTTTAACCATAGTATGTAGATCTTTAGACCCTGCAAGAATATTTATTTTATAAGACCTGGTTTTTGAAGTAAACAGAAAGGCATAGGCACTCTTCTAGAAAAGAACCCAAGCAAATTTGGTGGGTACACTCACATCTGTTAAAAGGTTGTTACATAGAGGTTAGTGATAAACTAGTCTTTGAGTTCTCTGTAGAACAAGAGAAGAAATCATGCTTGTTCTTAAGAAGATAACACGTGCGTTGGATGTTAAAGCAAAACTTCTGCTTTGTAGGGTGATAAAATACTGAAAGTGGCTCAAAAGAGATAGTGAAATCTCTTTTGTCAGAGGAATAGTAGTGGCTGGACAATGTCTATTGGGTACAGTCTGGTCTCTCAAAGATCCTTACAGGTGTGCATTTTAAGTCTTTATGTACTAACGTGGTGGAATTAGAAATTATAATTTGAGAAAACTGCTTGACAATCTGCAAAATTTTCATTGAGCTTGGATATGTGTGGAACTTCAGCAAGAAAGGATCAAGATGTATCCTCTTCTGTCTCCTCTTCAGTGTGATGCAGAAGAGTATGTGATTAGTGAAGGGTTTGCTTTCAGGTGTGCACCTTTCAAATGTGTCTTCCACTGCTATAGTGAGAATGACCTGTCTGCTTTGGTAGTCAAAGGTAGAATGTTTGAACCATTTAAATCCACTTCACTGTGTTTTTAAACTGTATTTTTGTTAAAACACCTTTAATAGTTGTTATTTCATGGGGAGGTCCTCCAGAAAAGAGCAAACTTCTTTAAGGAAGATGCTGAGGGATAAAGAGTTCAGGCTGGGGTGGGAAGCTCAGCTTTCTTGTTTTAATCAAAGGAAGTGCATACCATACACTGGAAAGTGGCAAAATGAAAGTGTGACATTGATCGTGTCATTGAGACATTAATATGTTCACATTGTAATTAAAGAAACAGCAAACAATGATCTTTCAGAAGAACTGGATTGGAAAATTGAAGATGTTTCCAGACAATACTTCTATAGATGCAATATGTCTTTCCATTTTTCAGCACATATTAAGGAGAAGGGTTTCTAGACAGACTGCTTATTTTTTCCAGAGCTTGAAAAAAAAGAACAATTCTCATTCCATTGTCTTCTCAGTCTAAGATTTTTTTTTTAATTTGGTGACTTAATTCAGATGCAAGTGTGGTTTTATTCTTAATAGTAGTTATTTGTCTTGCCCAAAATAAGGAATTTGTAGTTCTGCTGGTGGAATGTCAAAAAGTATCTCTTGAGTGAGCTGGCCTTTTACTGTATATTATTTTTCCTAGTACTTCTGTCAGCTTTCTTGCTTTTAAAATTCTTTTTATTAGGAAGCATCAGCAAAGCTATCTAGAATGTGTTGTTACTAAGCTGGTTAAACAGAAGTTCAGTCATGAACAATTGCCTGGATTAGTTCAACTCGTTAGTTCAAACACCGAAGGTTTTCAGTCTTTCATTATCAGTAGTGCATGATCTGTGGCTGACTTATTTGTCAGCGTTTCTCGCTGTACATTTCGGATCCCCAAGATGTACACCTCAAAAGTCTGTGAACCAGGGCAGTACAAATCTTGGCAATACTAAGTTGTTCAGGACTTCTCTGTGTGCCCTAGAGCTTATAAGAAATCTCAACATTGTTGTCTTCAGGGATTCTGAATACTTTGGACTAGTAGGTGATTTGAATTTTAAATTTCATGAGTCCAGGAAAATAGTTTCCTCAACGATGAATAAACATAACTTGAGTTTTGATTATTAGGACAAAAAAATGTTTGTTTTTCAGATAGCTGCCAACTGTTATGTAACTTGTTCCAAGACAGTTTTAAATTCTCAAAAGATTAGAATACTTGTGGCACTGTATTTTATTGAGGTTGCTACCAATATATTCAAAGCAAAGTTGTCCTAAGTAGCAACTAGAGTAAATTATTTATTTTCTGCTATGGTCTGTAATCTGTTCTACACTGTAAAACCCATGAGGGTTGTGATGTAGCCAAGTCATCAGAGCACAGCTACATTTTAAAGAGTATTGAAAACACCTGATACTTTTTTAAAGGAAAACACAATATTTAAATGCAATGGCTAGCAAAGTTTTAGGTGCTAGTGTCTATTTATTGGCTAAATCGTTTGTCCATTTCACTTTTTCTTAATACTGTTTAGTTTTTGAACACAAATTTTGTAGGAAAAGCTGCAAGAGCAAGGACTTCAAAGCGTTTTGTTGCATGAGGCTCTTTAATTAGATGTTATTAGAATTAGTAGATCTGAATTATATGAGTGTATATGGGATATATGTGATTGGATTGGCTGTGTAGCGTTCTGCTCATTTTTTCTGAGATGATAGTGTTTGAGCAAGGCTTTTTGTTTGTGGTCCTCTGCAACACTTGCTGTTGTCAGTGCTTAGATTTTACTACATATGTAACTGTTTCTTATTTTTTTATAGTAGTCAGGACTGCAGTCTTGTATCTGAGTGAGTCATAAAAAAAACAAAACAAAACTGGAAGTCTTTCTCAACTTTGTTTGCAAAATTAAAAAAAAAAAAAAAAAAAAAAAAAAAGGCAAAGGCCAATAGAAAATCCTTGGTGCAGACAAATACATACTGCAGAGTTCAGATTTCCAGTGTCCAATGAAGAGTTTTTAGCTGTAGAGAGATTCTTACATTGAAAATCTTGGTTTTGTCTCTGACCTTTATTATTTCTGTAGTGAGTAAAGTCTGGATTCTGTGGGTGCCAAACTGGTTCAATATCTCATTTGCTATCTAGGAGGGGTACTGGAAGACTTTTTTTCTGCAATTTAGCAGAGTGTAAGATGCTCTCGTGCATGAAAGCAAAGAATTAGAAGACCAGTCTAATTCACTTCGTTTAGTTTTAGGCTTTTAATGTAATTCCTTGCATGGAATTTGTTCCTTTGGAATCTGTTTTTGGGAAAAACAAGCCTTAAAGCTACTTTCTAGGCAGTAGTAAGGTCCTCTACATGATATGAAAAACAACAACATCTAGTGTATATGGCAGTAGTCCAGATGTGAGACTGAATGATTACATGAGCAGTGCAAGACACAGGTTAGTGATTCCGGATGAAGTTGGGGAGTTAAGGAGAGATGGACTGTGGATACTTGTGGCAATAACCGATCTCTACCAAATAAGGGACTAAATGATTTATGTAAACTCTCATATTTGTAAGAAGTATCTCCAGGAAGACTGGCTTCCTTTGGCTTCTGAACTTGCAGATTAAGAAAACTCTTAAATATGGGTGTGAGTGTGTGGGGGGAGTAGGGTTAGGGCAGAAAATGAAGTTGTAGTGCTAGCCTTTAAACCAACAGGGTCTGTTTTCGTTTCTTTTGGAAACAAACAAAAACCTCCTAAAACCCCAAACCTGAAACTCTAACTAATTCTGTATGTGTGTAAAGAATGCTGCGAGTAAAATATCTTCTGAACATTTCCAGTGTACATCTAATTTTTAGAGAGACAAATTTTTGCATGTATGTGGAACCTTCTATATTTATAAGATTTAAACTATCATAGATTTATATTTATAGAATATATAGTTTATACAAGTGTGAGGCCGAAGAGTTAAAGCTTTTATATGAACAAATACAAACCTTTAGATTTCATGTCAACCTGAAAATGTGTCAACTAACTTGTTTTTCTTTTATTAGAAATGACTACCCCAAACAAGACACCACCTGGTGCTGATCCAAAGCAGTTAGAGAGGACTGGTACTGTTAGAGAAATAGGCTCACAAGCAGTTTGGTCACTTTCGTCCTGTAAACCAGGTAAAATCACAACAAATGATGTAAACATTGTATGCAAATTGTTCTTCTTAGAACATAACATTTTCTGTTTTGATAAGTCATACATACAGAGTGCAGCAGTGGAACTGCCGTAATATAAATTGAATGTGTGTGTGGGGTCACTACAAATAATTTTGGCCTAGTTTGTATTTGATGCAATTTGAAAGTTATGACTATATTAGAAATCCTACAGTGAAGAAATATCTTATATTAGCAAAACAGAGCTTTTAGTGATTTTAAACAAAATTGTTTTTTACTTGCATAGTGAACAAACTAAACTGTAAGCACTGTGTAATTGTTTCTGTAGTTTGGCATTTTGATCAAGTATCTTTGATTTTAAGTCAGACAAACAATCCATGCAGCTAGCCAACCGAAATGTTCCATCTAGACTTTGTGTAGCTCTCTAAAATCCTGCAAGTAAAATGAAACCATTGTAAATGGTACTGAGGTGTAATTAATGATAGTTTACACCTGCTGAAAATAGCTGAAAAGCTGTTCTTTTCATTTGGAGTGGCTGAGTTGCTATTTCAGAAACATCTGTTGGGTATTGATCCTTGCTGCACCTAGAGTCAATGATCACTTTATACTGTAATATTGTGCTCAGGCTGAACATCCTTGGTCTGATATCCTGCTGTCTCTTATTCGGAGAAAAATATCATATGGCTCAGTCACTTCAAACAGAACCAAGATATTTTTTTGTTGCAGATAGAACTTCCACTGCTAAATTAAAACTGCCGCTTGTGTGAGCAGTCATTAAAATGATACGATTAGTAGGATAGATAATGAGGGAATGGAAAAATAAATGTTTGGAGTTGTTTCTTTAAATGTGAAAAATGTTAAGAGTATTGTTTTTGGCAACTGTTACAAGAAACGGCTTGTAAAAAAGTTATATTTGCTAAAATTTTGTAATAAGTGAATTCTCTGTTAATGATTTTCATTTAGTTCATCGGTTTGATTATAGAATAGATAGAAACACCTAACCATTAAGTATTGTTCTTGCAATTATGAATTAATTTCTTACCATTTGGAATTCCACAACATGTTGAATGGTTATAAACCTCCCAGACCTCAAAGGAGATAGAACATAAAGACACTCTAGTACTGAGCTTTTATTGACAGATTCCCATTTTAGTTTTGTCACAAGTACAACTTGAATATTTACAAATATTTCCTTATGTTATAGCTTAGAGTACATATTTTAATTTGTAACAACTGTAAAAACAAATTTTCTGTGGTTACATCACAGAAAAAGAATATTCAAGACTATCACCTCTTCTTTTTCTTAGGATTTGGAGTGGATCAGTTAAGAGATGATAATCTAGAAACTTACTGGCAGTCAGATGGATCACAGCCTCATTTGGTGAACATCCAATTTAGGTATTAAAAATTACTTTTTTATGGGTTAGAATGTTTTGTTTAACTTTGTGTTGATGGCTGTTTACCAAGACTGGAACTTTGGAAGTGCATGGACTATTGGATTATTCTGTGTTACCTAACTGGCAAAAAGCCAGTTAGAGAGCATTTATGAAACTGAGTTCTTGAAATTGTTAATGGCTACTAAATCCCTAAATGAGCAACAAGAAGGAATCTTTAATAGTAGACCATTTGTAAGAGTCTGACATTGACCTATGGAAAGTGACATTTGAATCTCGACTTCTTCTGTCATAGAGTGTAATTTGAAGGGTAGTTGACTGCTTTTAAGGTAGTCCTGTATTATTTAGCAACTGATTGTATGAGAAACCTTTTCCTGTTCTATTCTTCTGTGATTGGCAAGACTGGCTTTAGAATGCTTTCAGTCCTTTAAGCAAACTCTTAAGATGAGGTTAGACATTGAGTCACCTGGAGGACTCTTTTTGGTATAGTAATAGAGCCCATATTTGATAAGCTAAGCAGACGTTTCATCCCATACAAGTGCTTATTTGGCGTTTTGACTTTTTGTTGTCATTCTTGGTATAATGCCATTTTAGAAGGCAGGCAAAGTGAACATCTACTATGCGTGCGTTACTTAATGTGCGAAACCACCCTCTTGCTTTAACAACAAGGTTCTTATAAATCAGTAGGCACGCTTGTATTAAGTTTTAGAACATTTAAATCTTATTACAAAATAGCAACAAACTCCTCCTGAATATTTTTCTTTGGGGTGCTTACATAACTTTTTTTGCTTCTTGCAGAAGAAAAACAACAGTGAAGACGTTATGTATTTATGCGGACTACAAATCTGATGAAAGTTACACTCCAAGCAAAATCTCTGTCAGAGTAGGAAATAACTTTCATAATCTCCAGGAAATACGGGTAGGTCAATGATGTTTCACAGTCTTGAAATAATCCTCTCTATTTCGGACATTTGATGTGGCAAAACCGTTTTTGGAGGTGAAATATGGCATTGTTCTTGGAGGGGAAAATGGCTGGGTTTATTTTAGTGTTTGCTTTTATTTTTTTACTTTGTGAAATCATTAGGTTGGTTTCTGTTGTCAGGCTTGATTACCAACATGGTTATAACAAGATTGGTGTATAGATCCTGTAGTGGGATTTTCCAGAATAGTACTCTTTAACATTAGTATCTGAAAAGCCTATGCATGGCAAACATCTAAAGGGAGACTTAGTTTTTAAATACTTGCATTTTTAGACTTTAAAGGGGGGGAAAAAAAAGCATGAATTCAGATTCTTTTCATGAATTTAAAAGTACGGACTTTAGTTATGGCTCTGTATGGTGCATAAGTATCTTTGGAGTTGGTTGAATTTCATTTCTGGGAGGCTGCATGTACTCTTATTAACTAGTAGTGCCTGATTCAAAGCTCATTTTGAGGCCCTGGCAAAAAGAAATTGCACGACAAGTAGTGATCATCAGTTATGCAAAGTTTCTTTGTATTCTACTGGGTGAAGAATCTTTATGTAAGTGAGAATCTGTTACGTATTTGCTAATAGCTGACTCTAGCTACTGTTGATGGTGGGGCTAGGGGAATTGCAACATTAACTCTTCCAAAATAATGTATAAAGCAAACAATTCCCAATTTAAATTGGAAGTCTAATGTAAATTACGGTCGGAGATGTATGTAAATGATGCTTTACTTTTGAGCATTGTTTTTGATCTTTCACGATGCTTTCTAATAGTGGGCAGTCACTGAGATGTACAAATTTTGGGAGGGATACAATATTTCTGTCGTAACCAAAATCCAATTTCCATTTCAGTAGGTGTGATATTTGATGCTTTAATATTTTAAATATTAATATTCTTATTTGCAAGAGCGTAATAGTCAAAACAGTATTTTTCCGTGGTGATACTTCTAGCCAGAAGAAAATTTCTTCGAAGGAACAACTGAGATCAGATATGCTTTAACTGTTTAGTTTTATTTATGTAGTAGCCTTTTGGTAAATAGTAAAAGCAGATTTCAAATAATTCATTACCTTTGTAGGAGTTTGCCTTATAAACTAATCAGGTTACTCATGAGCAGGTATCTTTGATAATTTTGAGTTACAGTAACCTCATGTTTCAGCTTCCTCATCTTTGGAGCTCAGCTGCTAGAGGCAGATATATTGGGAAGGTTTAGCTTACCTCCCTTATATGGCAGGTATTATAATGAAGGATCAGCAATGAGTAGAAAAGGGAGGTACGAAATAGCGGTCTGAATTTGGACTTTGGGGCTTTTTATTGTTTCCCTTTTGTTTTTCCAAGTTTGAAGTCCCAAGAAGAACAACTTGTAAGAAGGTTGTAGATGTAGTGGGGATAGAAAGCTTAGTAAACGTGCGTGCCTTCACTATGTTGGCACTCTATTTCCTTTCTCAGATTTGTGCTGTTCTCTTAACCTTTGGACAATTAGACTTTTATCCTAAATCTTACATAAAGAGCCTTGCACTCTCTTGAAATATTCTTGTGATATGAAATGACGCTACTTGAAACGTCTTTCATCAATTGCCTGTTCTGTCTTTTAATCTTAATTACACCGTAGCAGCTTGGGAGTTTCACCATATCTAATAGTAAAAACAACATTATCTTTTCCTTGTTAGTCTACAGGTCTGTTTTGTGAGTGTCCACTAGATGTCATTGTTGTCCTTAATTATCAGTTTCTGATTTCTTGCCTGTAGTCTAATCTTCCAATAATTAAATGATTGTCTTTTTATAAAAATATTTACTACAGCATTCTGCGTATAGCCTCAACAACATAAGTTTCTCATACAGTGGTGAACTTCCACTTTTGAGGGTATGTGTGTTAAAGAGCTATACAAACAATAAAATGTATTTGTAGAAGTATTTTGAACTTGTGCTGTTCATTATGAGCATATTAGTCTTCTGCAGTTTCTCAGGAAATATTTCTTCAGCTTTTTTCCTTGCTAAACACAGAATTCTATACATAATCCATTTAGTTTTTTTTAAAAAAATTGTACATGAAATGTTTGTAGTATGTTTTATAGTATATTAATGTAGCTGTAATATGTTGCATGAGAGCAGTAATTCTTATGCATACCACATGCTCATGCTTTTTTACTTCAAAACTGAGAAGAATATGTGGTCAAGCTGCTTACTAAGGAGGTGCAATACTTTGCTGTAAAACACTAATGACTGATTCTGTGGCCACTGTAATGTTAAATATTGCTATCAGTTTTCATATTTTCTCATCTGCTTGATATTCAAAATGTATTTCTAAATTTTTTCTTCAATCTTGAAACTTTTTCTTCAGCTTCTCTGACACACAGGTTATTAAAGCAGGGTGAACTGTTACGAGCTCTTCAGAGAAATCTGCTTAATTACACAATGATTCCACTGGCTTCAGGACTGATTAACTGGGTTGAAATGCAACTAAATCATTTTATATTTTTCCATGGGTGCTTGCCCAGCTCATAGTGTCTAAAGAAAGTCCTATGATGCCTTCGTGTGTTTTTACCAAATGGTCTAATTTTTGAAACAATGCAATGTGCTGTTAGGTTAGGTTTTATCAGTAATGTAACATTAGCTTCAGTTTGTGGTCTAGTATGTAAGAATGTCCTTTTTGGAACGTAAAAGGAAATTATTTTCTCAATAAAGAGAAACAAGTCTTTTGTACCCCATCCTGTAGGTGAGAACGATCCTTGTAATCTGGCAGTATTATACCCTTGCTCAGCTGGAGGAACTACAGTGGAGATGTGTGTACAGTAAGCCTTCTCTGTCTTAAGTGCCTTCTTATCACAGCTGTCAAGCGTGGAGAGCAAATATTTTCTCATTTCCCGTCTTCAGAGTTCTCCCACGTAATGGTGCAAATAGTTTGTGTGGACAAGATGGAGGCATTTTTTTGAACACACCCAGACTTCAGTATGTGAGATAAATTATTACATTTTTCCACAATATGAAAATAATCTGCTGTAAAGGATGTGAATGAAAAGCTTTCTGCAGGAGATTGCTGGTCACCAAATCGTGCTCATCTTGCTGTTGCTTTATACCTCTCCCAAGGCACTTAGGTCATCAGCAGTTCATCTTACCATAAAAAGATTATGTCTTGGCAGTAACTAGAGGTGTAACTGGAAAGGTATAATTTGCCTCCTATTTCAGTAAGAGTTATCTCTTCTAGCATACTTTTTGGACTTTTCATGATCTCTGAATTAGAAGACGTGTTTTTTCATTGAGTTGTTTGTGTAATTCAGAGAAAACAGCAAGATTTGTGATAGGATCAAACCATTGCTAGTTCATGGCATTGCTGCGTATACTGTGTGTGTTAAATTGCATAAGGGTGGTAATTATCTACATGGCAGGTAAGATGTATTAATGTTCGAGTTTGAAAGGGAATGGTTGGAAATACCCAAGTGAAGAAGAGCAGCAGGCTGTGAATGTGCTTTGTTTATGCAGTAGGGCAAGTCTGCACACAGGTAACATCGTGACTTTGTGTAACCTCAGTAAGCAAGATATTTGCTATTTGCATGTTTTGGAAGCCCTTCAGTCTGGAGCAATGCTGCTGGAACAGGGTAATTCCCATGGTTAACTGTTACAGGTATCCAGTGATCCATCACTGAGCTGCAATGGATAGCCTTATGTGGGAAGAAGATACTTTGTCGCTGGCAGTCACACCTGGCAGACTTCTTCCCATCAAAGGATGATACAAAGCATTAAACTTTGTTCTGTTGAACTTTAACTGGGTTGTTGTCTGCTTTTCTCTTGGAACAAAAGCACACTTAACCTTTTCAGCAGGACTCAGTTCTGGAGATGACTTTGCAATATCTTTGCTGGCAACAACGTGGGTCTTCTGCTTTTTGTCAGGCAGTATAGCTGTCTCTTGTTGAATAGCTGTCTATTTTGTTCTCAGTTTTTCTGCCCCTTTTGGTTGATTGGTGTTTTGTAACCGGATGCTCCAGACCAAGCGCAGCCGTAGCCCCGGTGCTGTGGTATTTTGGCCAAGCACCACGGACAGGGGCGCTGCTTTGCTGACTTCAGACATTCTGTGCTGGAGCAGGGAATTGTCAACCAGGAGGATGCCCAAACTGGGCAGCTGTTCTCCAAGATGGTTAAGGAAGTTTGGACCCTATAGTAATCTTCCTAGTGTCCGCTGATTGTAGTGAGGAGGTTGGACTTTTCTAGATGTTTTCTGACATTCACCAGCTGGCAATCTCAGCCTGTTTTCTGTATGCAAAGTAAACATAGACACTTGAGAAACAAAGGGATGTGAACTTGTCATAGTACTGTTGCAAGCTAATGAACTAAGGAAGTGTACTGCTTCTGAGTTTCTGGTCAAACACCTCCTAAGGTGCATTTTAAATGACTTTCCTCTGAAGATGGAATATTGAGCTGATAATTGCTTTGTTTAGATTACTAACTAAGCTTCAAGTATTTTGACCAGAAACCCTTCCTCCATGTTCTTTTTTTTTTTTTTTCCATGTAAGAAAAGATGCAGTGCCAAACCCCAATTATTTCTTGAGTTCAGAATGCCACTTAAAAGATATTTATTCAGCTTTCAGGAAACTATGCCTGATGCTAAGAAAAGACTGATGTATTTTCATAGAATTTCAAATGTAGTTTCTTGTCCGTCTCTAGGATGCTCTACAGATGAGGTCATCACACCAGCTTGCTCATTTGGATTGTTATCTTGCTGTTGTGCTAGTTGGGTATGGATTTACTTCACCAGGATGCAGACAGTATCTGTTGCATACATCTAAAATTCACCAGTACTGGAATTTTGCAAAGGAGAGGATTAGAATGATCCACTGATATTTGTTGGTTATTAAGCCTTGCCATTGATGCCAATGGGGAGGGGTCAAGTTCAGGAAGCAGGGCTATTCCCACTTGATGCAGTTGGTACTCCTTGTTCCAACAGAGAGGATGTTTTGCCAGTCTGGGATGTTTGTGTGAACCCTTCTTTGCAGAAGAAAGGCTAATTTAATAACTTAACATCACCATCATCTGTAGAGATGATATGAACAGCTCATCATTCTTATGCTTTTGGAAATCGACTAGTATGTGCTTCAAAGTTTGGAAGCTATGGGAAGCATTGCAGTTTTTCTGCTCTTTATGCCCTGGAATAGTAATATATTGGAACAGGGCTTCTTATGTAATCATGAGAAATGCAGTTATTAAAATATCCTTTTGTGCATATGAAGTATGTGTATACAGTGAGATCCGCATAGCTCTATCATTTCTAAAGAACGGATTTTTTTTGGCCCACACAGCATAAAATTGTTCAGCATTTTTCTTTCCTTGCTTTGAAATGGTATTTTAAGAGATAAACATCTCTTCTGTTGGATCCTAGAATTTCAAAAACAAACAAAAAACCTAAACATTGGTTATTATGCTGTGGTGCATGTTGTATATAGAAATATGTTTTTTTTTTTTTCTTGTTTTGTTTCAGAAGTGAATCTTTATGAAGGGACCTTTTCTTGCCTACAGAGGGACTCAATTAGGAAAGGGTACGTTAAAGAGGCCCTGTATTTTTAGTACTGTCAGTCTGACTTTACCTTCTGAAGCAGAGGAAAAGCCATGTCAAAGAAAGTGGCAACAGCTCTATGGAAGGCAGGAACTTGATGAAGTACAGAGCTTTCCTCAAGGGAGCTCAAGTATATAAATGCTAGGAACTTGAAAGCATCTCCTGGGATTGTAACCTTTGTCATGATTATTCGATCTAAGTTCTATCATGGAAAAGGAATTAGAAAATGTGTGTGATTT
Source organism: Anseranas semipalmata (assembly GCA_013399115.1). Taxonomy (NCBI): domain Eukaryota; kingdom Metazoa; phylum Chordata; class Aves; order Anseriformes; family Anseranatidae; genus Anseranas; species Anseranas semipalmata. The sequence continues at coordinate 478,033 of VXAA01005381.1, read as the reverse complement.
TTTTTTTTTTTTTTTTTTTTATGTAAAAGTGAAGGAGCTTCTCCATCTATACCACTGCAATGAGAAAAGGCAAGGTAACTTACTACTCAAATTGACATTACATAGCATAGTGTAAATGATTAATACCTGCTTTGTAGTGACTGTTTGGTTAAATTGTTACATCTCTTTTCCGTTAATGAAGTTCAAGTAGGAGGATTTGAAGGGAATTCTTAAAAAGCTTGTTCTTTAGATGTTTTAATTTTGGAATGATTTTTCTGGTGTGGATAGCTTAGAACTCCAGTTACAAAACATGCATTATCAATGCAGGGAAACCATCCTCTAATACGATGGGGGAGTTTTTCTTAAATTTTGATGCAACTGTTCTCCAGCGTATGCAGGTTATAATACTATAAACAAATTCTAGTCCTTTCTCGGGCAGACAGGAGCAGTTTGCAGATAATGCTCTGTAGTTGCTGTGGGTGAGAGCGAGAGCCAAATACTTGAACTTTTTAACTTAGTATTTTTATAGTTAACTGAATTTAAAAATAAAAGAGTAGTGATAAAATTGTGGCTTTATAGCAAGTATAGGATAGTATAGGAAACAAACTGCAAATTTAGGTTTCTTCAATGCTTTTGAAGTATGTAAGATGATAATACTATTGTAGAATGATAATAATTGATAGTTTTAGTCATTTTGTAGGAAGTTAAGTCATTTGTTTGTAGTCTATGCAATACCCTATGCTGTTGAACCAATATCCAAAGTCAAAGTCCACATCAGATTATGTCCTTATTATCTGGGTGATATCTGGGAGCTAACTCTGTAAGGGGGAACTGAGGTATGAGACAAGATTCCATTGTGCAGTGTAGCTTTGATCCCAACAGGTAAGTATAGATGCAACCTTAGTACAGTGTCTTGACTCTGTATCCTGGTCTCCAACCCCTTGCTCGCAGAGCAATGAAGGATGCTTAATCAGACTTTCTAAAGAGACTTCCTAGTTAATACAGTTATCCCACTGATACTGCAAAATAGCTGGGTGAAGATCTGCCAATACTTAGCTGTTTTCATGTGAATTTGTGTGCTTTTTCACAGAAACTGATTTGATATTCAGTTTGTACCTTACTGACTGAAATTTGAAATTGTGATATTCATTGGGACCAGATTATTTGTGAAGGCTTGGCAGTTTTGTTTAAATGAATTAGTTCTGTCTAGAATTGTCTGGTTTGAACCCGAGGTAAGGCATCATACACACTCACGTATAAGGTTCCTTCTTTTGTTAAACCAAAATAAAGCACTCCCCCTTACAGTCCTTAAAACCTCTTCTCACTTGGTCATCAGTTTTAGTAAGGCCTTTGTTATATTGATTCAACTTCTCTCAGTAACGTTTTTCTGAAAAACTGTTCTCAATGGTGCTTTAACATGGATAAAATAGGTATTAGAGGTTTAATACACTGTGTATGCTTCTGTGTTATTCACCAAGGTTATTGCTTTATGGAATCCATATTTCTTTATTGATCATTCCTGCGATTGTCTCCTGTTCTATGGAGTTCCCAGATGGTTTCAGTAGGCTGTCCAATTTTTGTAGTAAACTGTATAACATCCAAACTGGTAGAATACAGCCACAAAAGATTGCCAGTTTTCCATGATAGCCTCTTACCTTCTTGATATCTGCGAAGGGAAAACCTGAATAATGAAGAACAGTGTACTAATAGACTAGCCCCTTTACCATGCCTAATTAGTTCAAATGAAGAATCTCTACTTTGCAAGAAACAAACTGTGTGTGTGTATATAGTAATAAAAGTTCTATGAGACTGAGGTCTTTTATCACTCTTCATCTTCACACATTTTGCTGGCAGCATGGCCATGCTGCTGACCTACAAAAAATCTAGCTAGAGCTGTGGAATAGTCATCTTTTTCTTTTTTTTTTTTTT
>VXAA01005381.1:444781-475738 GCA_013399115.1 Anseranas semipalmata | reverse complement strand
CCCGCTTGAAATTCAAGCTGTAATCAAACTTATGTGCTATCAGGCTGAGGGAAGAAAAGCATGTTTTTCTTTTACATGCCCAAAATGTAGTGAAAATCCCTGTGGACAGTCGTGTTTACAAGGGTAACTGTCTGCATTCAATTGTGGGTTATAAAAGTGCTTGCTTGAATAAATAGACTGAGCTATCAGACAGAACAACCAATAGTTCGTTGGACTAATTGACCTTGTCAGTAGAATAGAAACACTTGCAAATAAAATTCCCATTGCCAGCAAAGTTGCAATGAAAACCCCTGAAGAAACTGTGTATATCCTCTAACTATCTTGGAATGCAATGATTCAAGCAGCAGACATGCGGGGGGGATGGGGGGAGGCATCATTAACTGAGAAAGTTTTATATACCAACATTTTTCAGTGATCTTTTTCATAGCATGAGATTATATGCGTTCCTAAAATCATTAAGTAGTTCACTTTCCCTATTCGGAGTTGTTTTATAACAATTGTTATTACTTTTACCATATCTCGAATCCCCTTCTATTATTTGTTTTGCTGGTCTGCTTTTATTATAATGTACCCTTTTCAGAAGAGGCAAAGATGTTTGGCTAGTAACTACAGCATGTTGTAATGAGGGTGGAGTATGTTTGTCATTCTACAGTAATAGCTGACTTACATAAATGCCAGTGTCTATAACCACTCGTACTGTGGCAGTTTATCTTTTTGAATATATTCGAATTGCGTAACAGTGGAAAAGAATCATAGTAAATAACAGAATATCTGGCCTTCCAATTAAAAGTATGCCAGAACCATTTTTTTTACTTTACCATTGATGAGTCATGTATCTCTTTAAAAATAAAAATGAAATATTTCACTCTAGAAACAAGTCTTCAGAAATGAATTAGTCATATATCCAACATTTCCTTTAAAAGTTGGATAATGTCACACAGGTGGACGTAGAATTATATTAACAGGAAAAAAGTAACAGTGGAAGATACAACAGGTTTCACTGTGTACTCTGAAAAGATTATTTTGGTTAGAAAACAAAACAGGAAAGATGGCATTTGGGAAAAAAAAAGTCTGAAAAACAGTCTAGTTAGCTGCTAAATAAACTTGAGAGATGAAGGTTTAAAAAAAGCACTAAGATTTGTAAAAAGGGGGATAGTGTATTTCACCTTAAGTAAGGGACAATGTGTAATAAGGGATTTTGTGGTTTTACAGCTCGGTGCATGTGTTTGAAAGCTGTTCTCTCAGCAACGTGGGTGGCAGGTTATGCTACCATATAATGTATTGTAGTTGGCTCTCCACACTTGTCAGGGTTAGCGTTCAACCATTCGGAAAATTTTCCCATTGTTCTATCATGTGAACCAAGGCTAGTGTTGAATTCCCAATAACCTTCTGCAGGAAAAAGAGGTTTAATTAGAAAGTTTGAAATTTGATTGCTTCTCTTATTGTCTTAATGTACTTTACTATAATTTAGGTGTTTATCTGCAAATGCAATCAATTTTTGCTCAGAAAGCTGAAAAAACAAACTTAACACTGTACTGCAGTTGCTTCAACACTTTTAAAAGAAAACTTGTATACTCAATTCTGTCTTTCTTCAGCATTAACACTCTATTTCCATCTTAAACATGTTTGCTTTAGATGGATCATAGCTTTTGGCAGCTACTGCATTTTTAGCAAATAATACTGTTTCTAGTAAGAGTTGCAAAAAAAAAAAATCTTTGTGTGAGGTCCTTGTAAACTGAACCTTGGGAACGTTATGTTATTTCTGCATTTTCCCTTCTTTTGTGCTTCTTCTCTATTTGTGACATGGTTATAAATTACATCGTTTGAACCAGAGAATTAAAAGCATTTTATTTTGTGATTCCCGTAATTTAAAAGAGAATGTTTGTTATATGTGTATTTTTTTTTCTTTTTACCTGTTATTTCAGAGGCTGGCACACAGAAATAAGCAATTATGGTATTGAAATTCCATTGTGCCAGTACCTCCAGGGCATAATCCAAAAAAAACAGAAAAATCGCCTGCTGGGTTGTATGCAGTATGCTTGTGTGAACATCAGTGTCTGCTGTTCACACATCATTTTTTACTGAAAGTTCCTGTTGGAATAAAGGTTCTGTGTTTGGAGAGTGCACTGGGATATTTGTTGGTCAATGATTTTTCAAAGTTTGTAGGGATTTCTAATTACAGTTTACCGATGTAGGCTCACTAGATACTTCTTGCAGATAGTCATTAATGCTTCAGAAGTAAGAAAAGCAGATATTTGGTTTGGGCAATGTAAATAAATATTATATCAAGAAAGAGCTCTGCTCTTTGCAACTACATTTAAGCATTCTGTTTGAAGACAGAACATGGGAGTAAGGAGTCAGGTGGGTGGAGGGGTAGATGACGGCATGACAGAAAAGGCTCAAATATTTAGTTTCCCTGCTTCAATATTTTAACCCCTTTCCTTCCTCTTTTTTTTTTTTTCTTTTCCCCTTTTTTAATGCAAGTGTGTTGGCTAGTTAAAGATGTTTTAAAATAGTACCTGTACATCCAGCATTACAGCTGAGACTGGCTTTGGGTGTTCAGGCTCAGGTAGAATGTCTTCACGATAGTTGATGTAATCTTTTTGTGTTTCAGCAAAGCTTTCAATACTGTTTCTCACAGTATCCTTCTGGATAAAATGTCCAGCATACAGCTAGCCAAATACATAATACGATGGGTGAACAATTCGCTGACGGGTTGGGCTCAAAGGGTTACAGTAAAATAGGTTACATCAGGCTTGTGGCCAGTCACTAGTGGGGATGCCCAGGGCTTCGTTTTAGGGCCAGTTTTCTTTAATGTTTTCAATTTAGTGTCATCCACAAACTTGCTTAGTATACCTTCAAGTCCTGCATCCAAGTCATTTATGAAAACATTAAAGTTCAAGAAGCATTTGGACAATGCTCTCAGACATATGGTTTGTTTTTTTTGGGTGGTCCTGTGTGAAGCCAGGAGCTGGACTCGATGAGCTTTGTGGGTCCCTTCCAACTCAGGATATTCTGTGATTCTATGATGCTGGGTTTCAAACCCCCTGCCATGGGCAGGGACACCACCCACTAGATCAGGTTGCCCAGGGCCCCTCCAGCCTGGCCTTGAACACCTCCAGGGATGGGGCATCCACAGCTTCTCAGGGCAACCTGTTCCAGTGCCTCACCAGCCTCTGAGTAAAGAATTTCTTCCTGACATCTAATCTAAATCTCCCCTCTTTTAGTTTAAAACCATTCCCCCTTGTCCTATCACTATCTGCCTGTGCAAAAAGTTGCTCTGTCTGTTTTATGAGCCCTCTTTAAGTACTGAAAGGGTGCAATGAGGTCTCCCCAGTGCATGATCTTCTTCAGGCTGAACAACCCCAGCTCTCTCAGCCTTTCTTCATAGGAGAGGTGCTCCAGCCCTCTGATCATCCTCGTGGCCCTCCTCTGGACCCGCTTTAACAGGTCCACATCCTTCTTGTGCTGGGGGCCCCAGACCTGGACTCAGTACTCCAAGGGAGGCCTACAAGGGCAGAGCAGAGGGGGACAATCCCCTCCCTCGCCCTGCTGGTCACACCTCTGTTGATGCAGCCCAGGATGCAGTTAGCCGCCTGGGCTGCAAGTGCGCACTGCTGGCTCATGTTGAGCTTTTCGTCCACCAGAGCCCCCAAGTCTTTCTCTGCAGGGCTGTTCTCAATGAGTTCTCCACCCGGTCTGTGCTCATGTCTGGGACCCTTCACAGGGCACATGTCCCTGCTTCCACTGCCTGTGCATTTGCTTCTTATATCTCAGTTTGACCAGCAGGTCCTTGCTCAGCCATGCCAGTTCCCTGTCTTCCCTGCTTGCTTTCTTACACATGGGGGTGGAGAGCTCTCGTGCTCTAAGAGTGTCCTTAAAGAGTTGCTGGTTCTGATCAGTTCCTCTGTCTCTAAGGACGGTGTCCTAGGGGATCTCATCCACTAGGTCTTTAAACAACTGGAATTTCCCTCTTCTAAAGTTCAGGTCCTGACTTTGCTCTTTGCCAGGCCCGTATTCCTCAAGATCATGAACTCAACCACAGTGTGGTCGCTGCAGCCCAAACTGCCTCCAGTCTTAACCTCCTTAGTGAGTGCATCTGCACCGGTGAGCACTAGATCCAGAAACACTTCTCCTGTGGTAGGTTTGTCTAATTCCTGGACCAGGAAGTTATCCTCTGTGCACTTCAACAGTCTCCTGGATTGCTTACTGCCTGCTGTGTTGCTTTCCCAGCAGACATCTGGGTGGTTGAAGTCCCCCATCAGGATGAGAGCCTGTGAGCGTGATTCTTCTGTAACTGAAGCAGGAGGGCCTTGTCAACAGGCTCCCCTTGATCAGGCAGCCTGTAGCAGACCCCAGCCACAAGGTGTCCTTTATTGATTCTGTCCTTAACTTTTACCCACAAGCTCTCAACCTGTTCATGGCTGTTTCTCAGAGGCAGCCCTTCGCAATCTATCCATTTCTTAACATAGAGGGCAATACCCCCGCCCCTCCTTCCCTGCCTATCTCTTCTGACAAGCTTGTAGCCCTTGATTGCAGTGTATCAGATCACTCCTTTCAGTTGGTAAGAATTCATTTTAACTGTGGCTTACAAGACATTCGTAATACTATTCACTTGCAAACTGTAGTGTGTAGCAACACCTATTTTTTCATTTGTCTTTAATCTCTCTCTGCTTGGGCATATTGCTGGAGACACCGGTAAGTTAACTGTTGAATACAGGGAGAGATTATTGTAATTTCTAGTCTTCTGCTAGTTCATAAAATTTAAGAGAAAAGGAAATGATGATAAAACAGATTATAAGGTTCAAGGTAGGTAGAATGTTGGTTTACCTTGATATTCAAGATAATTATCGATTTGTCTGACTGACTACTGCCGAAGTCCTTCTAGTATAATTGACAGTGGCAAATGATGTTAACGTATGTTTACCAGTATAGAAATTATGCTTTTGGTTATATATCAAAAAAAATATTATGAACTGACTTCACTGTTCCCTGTCCCCCCTCCTCCCTGTAATCTTTTTAAGATTGCATCATGACCACAGAGCTACATATGTTTCTCTTCCTTCAGTGAAGTGACTGCAAAAGCTTGTCTTTCCTTTTTACCATTTTTAATAAGGTAATAGATTAGTTCTCTTGGGTATAGATTAAATTTTTTTCAGATTAAGGCATAATACTTTTCTACTCAGGTGTGGCATTCTGTGTTAAGCAGGAAATCCGTGTAGGAGTTCATTACAGTTTTTATAATGTTTTGTGAACAAATGTGCTATAATCCGTTGCAGAAATTAAGTCAACAGGTTGTTTGGGGACAGAAAAACTTTTTTTCTTTGACATCTTGCATCTCTTTCAGTTTTCCTTGCTTGTAAAGACTTGAAGGGAAGCTTCTGGTAACATTTTTAATTGTGTGTCCCTCAAAGGGGAACTGCTGTGTGGATCATCTTTTGTTTTGTTTGTTTTTTTGGGGGTAGGCAGTGAATTATAAATAATCAGTTTTGGTTTACCTGATTGTCTTCACAGACTTGATTGTGGAAGTAATCATTAGAATAAGTACTAGATGATTTCAAACAGTGAAAACTCACAAATAAGTGCAGAAAGGCCAAGTCAAAGATTCATCCTGATCCCTCTGTGTGCCACTACTAACCCAGCATAAAAATTCTTCAAAGAGTAAAAGCCAGCAGCTGACATTTAATTTGGGTTAATTGTAAGAAAAGATACTAAAGGAATGGGAACTTAAGTCAGTTAAGCACTGAGAAGGTCTTGTGGTGTTGTCTCAACTGGTGCTGGAGGTCACCATACCTTATTTTCTGTTTAACATATCCAGCTTGTAGGCAATCACAGCTGGGAACACCCTGTGACTCTCTTTAACAGTTCATCAATGGGATGAGGGAAAGAAATGGCACAAGTGTGGAAGAAATTAGGAGCCAATTGGTCCACCATGTGTTTTCTAGCCTATCTGTGGCTTCCAAGTTATAAGCATCTTTATTTTTATCAGTACAAATTCAATCTGGTTTCACTATTTGAAGTAGTATTTCCTTGTGGCAAAGACATCAAAACATAAGATTTAAAAAACAAAGCAAACACCAACAGAAAACTTGTGGCATGTGGCATGCTTTGTGTCAGGCCAGAAGCAAAACAAATAACCAAAAATTTCCATAAATTCACAAGTAGCATTAGTATATGTAAACTGTAGTAAGAATATATTATTCTGTAATTATAAACATGCAAAGAGATTTTTTCTTCAGAGTGAAGTTAGATCCACAAATATATTCCATAGAGTATATGAGGGAGTTTTATCATTAAAATCATCCTTGCATTTTTACTCCTGAAATTTAACATTTCAGTGGCAAACAGAAAGCTGAGATTCTCAGTGTCATTAGGAAAGTAGTTTTATAACCTGACTTCTGGTAAAAATTTATAGAAAGGAATGTTGTTCACATGACAAAGTAATCCTTGAAGTTCAGAAGTAAATGCTACCTAGCAAGTGATAGATATTCAGATTAAATGCAAAGTTCCTGAGCAGGATCTTCAGTTGCTGTAGAGCTATCTTTGTGACAGTACTTTATAGACTCAGGTCTTGCTCCCTTGATTACTTGAATGTTATTTTGGTTAGGAGACCTATGTCTGCAAGGAGCTTTGGTCAAAATACTGCTAGACAGCGTGTACGTAGAATTCTCTGTGAAGTTTTCTGGGGAAAAAAAAGGAAAAGAAAAAGGCAGATACGGTTTTTATCCTGTTCCCTGTCTCAAGTAGCCCATGGAGATGTTTCTGCAGGTCTAAAGTGTAATTTATTTCTTTCTGAGGGCTGTTCTTCATCTTATTCTGTCATAGATAACAGAGATCAAGCATTTAAATCAGACAAACCTTTCCCAGGATTTTCCTGTTTTCTATAGGAACACACAGAAGAGTATGGAATGAGAGTGATAATGCAGCATATGTGTCTGGCTCGAGGGCCTGTGTTCTCGAGACTTCTTAATCCAGTTCCTAAACTAGGTTTATCTCATACTACTATTTTATTTCAGAATGAATTCTGGAATGTTTTCTGTCTCGTCTTAAAGGAATGTTAACAAATACAGTTTTTATTGGGGCTTTTTATGAACACTGTTCTCAGTCTTATTTGAGTGAACTATGAGAATTTAGAGAATTTAGCCCCTAATTCTTTTTATGCTATTTTTTCTTTCCCCCTCTGTCAGTGGTCAAATTCAACTGTGCGTATGAGGGATTTTTTTGATAATTTTAACTAGCAAATGCATAAAATCCTCATTTTTCTCTTATGCTGAGATTTCTATTTTTATTTTTTATTTTTTTTACTTAGCAAGAATTAACCTATCAGATGTTACTAAGGATAACTAGCGAGCTTAAGTCAAAGCATTTTTTTTGTCTTGCTGGGAGAACAGTTGCAGTTCCATATTGGGGTAATGACTTAATAAAATCTTTAAGTAGGCTTCCATCTGTGTGAATAGGTCTTTGTTGTGGAAGTCACCATGTCTAATGGAGAGGTTTTCATAAATAGGCTTTGGGTAAACCTACCACTGCTGGTTTAAGAACTTCTGTTGTGGAATTATTAGAATTTCTTCTTTTTGTTTTTATTGTCTGTCATGAGGAGATAGATTGGCTTACATAGAATTAAATTAAGCAGAGGAGCATATGTACCCACAGGACTTTAAGCCACGCTGTAAGACACAAACTTGCAATCCAATTCCATGAGCTTGTTACTGACTTCACATCTGCAAGCAGTAAGATGATGTCCAACAGTAGCTCTAGTTTTAGGACTTAGGCCTATTGGTAGGCAAGTTTTTAATTATGTCACTGTTGGGTTTTGTCGTTTCCATATGCCCCCTCGTTCTTCAGGAGCACACACGATGTAATTGTATTTCCATTCTCATACAGCTGGTGCTAAAGAACTTGTATTCATACATCTGTTGAACGTAAGACTGTGCAAGACTCCTTTTAATAGTATACATACCGTTGCAGTAAGAGAACATTAACCCAACCCAATAGGTCTGTCTGAGCATCTTTTTGAACTCTACCTTTTTAGAGTGAATGGCTACTTGAGGAGTCTTCAACTCCTCAGAAGAAGTCAAGAAATAGAGTTCATCTATATTGAGCGAAGCAGAGTCCAGAGACCAACTTCCACACTAAACAATGAAACGTAGCCTTGCATTTTACCAGACACATTTTCATATGGATTTGTAAGAGTCCAAGCAAAAGGTTAAAAACTCTACTGTATTTGTTCTGGTACATTAAAGAAAATTTTGTGTAGACTTGAAATTAAATGCTTCCATTGGGCAACAGTCCTGATTCCAGCTTTGCAAATTTATGGAAGTGTATTCTGGCTCATATAAAACTACCCAGCTGAACTTCTGTGACAGATGCACTATTTCTTCTCCTTTAAAGTTCATTCATATGAAAATATATCTCCAGTGAGACGTGTTTATGAATTTGGGATCCTTCTCGGATGAGACATAGTGTTGCCTTTTTAAATTTACACAAATAGTTTTCACAACAGTCTCTTGCATTTGTTTCCAATGAGCAAATATTCCTTGAGGTTTAACGTTACATCTGCTCTGGATCCTGTGAAATGTTACTCCGCATTTGCTTATTGAAATCTGGCATGCTATAACGAACTTGGGTAATGTTGCAGTTTATTGGGTTTTGCCCCACTCACTATTACTGAGTATCTGCCTCTGTCACTAGCAGAGTCTATCCAGATACAAGAAAGTTTTACTTGCTTGTATACCATACTTCTGCAGGATTTGACGATTATCTGCATAGGTTTAGGGTCTTTAAATTCTCTCTTTTAGGAGAGGCAACCCTTTTTCATTCTCTACTTCTTCAGAAATGAGTGCTGCTCAGAAAAAATCATTCCTGTGGACCCAGGAGAAATGTTTTCATGTAACCCCATTTTTTCTTGTGTTTTTCAAAGCAACATGTTGTTGTCTTGCTGGTAGAGAATAAGGATGATTTTTTTTTTTTTTATTTGCTAGCACTCAGGTATAACTTCTTGCATTAGAAATCTGTCTCTTCAATGTGTAATAAGAGCCCTTTACAGTGAGGGGAATGTGTTTTTTTTGTTTGTTTGTTTTTGTTAGATGGACCTTCTATCTTCCTCACCTATAGAGGGTTCTTGAGAGCTAGCAGCTGTCTGCTACTACAACCACTGACTTTTTAAAAATCTCATATTTCCCCGTAGTCATTTTCTAAAGTGCTTCAGCATTCTGTGGGATGCAAAGTGCAAGGCATAAAGTGTAGTCAGTAGGATATCTCTTCTAAGTTATTCAGGATGATTTGATATAGGATTGATTGTGTGGCCAGTTTTCAGACACTTGAAGCTTTAATATTCATTGCATAATTTGATTTTTTTTTTTTCAAATGCTTTCTTTGTATAATTTAACTGTAGCTATGTCTAGACATATTTCCTGGGTATGGCTAAACAATTTTGAAGGTAAAGTATGACCTGATTTTTTTTTTTTGCACTTTCACACAAACAAAATATGATTCCTTAATATATGTTAGAACAAATGGGAACTGCAGACATGGGAAGTACAGTTTTTCAACAGCTTTGCAAACCTCTGCACCTTTGTAAGAGTAGTCATTTCCCAATAGTACTTTCAGTCATCTTAGCTTCCATTTGTAATGGATTTATGCAGTGCATTCATGCAGTCCATTTGTATTGTTTCCGCTTGTATTATTTGGTAGAACTGAAGTTTCAGACTACCCAGCAGTTCTGGTTTGAGAAAATTGATAGGACCTTTTCCTGTATGCTCTTCTATCCCCTGGTTTCTCATAAGAACTTAACTTTGTCTGCCTTTTAAGATCACCTTGTATATGGCTATCTCTTAATATGTAAGTATTGTAGAGTTTTCTTCGAAAATGCTTGTTTTTGTTTGATGCTTACAGGAAATTCTGCATATTTTGTCCTTTCTTAGAAAATTCTGTGGTGTTCTGTTACCCTCCATAGAAGGCAGCTGCTGATACTGATAAACTTCTTGTGCCATTTGTCAGTCAGCAGTCAATTTCTAGTGTAAATTCACCTGAATTTCAGAGGTTTTCTAGTATGTTTGCAGTCTACCCCTTTGCTGTAGCACATTCCACTGCTCTCATTCAATGTTTTCTGTTCTCTTTGTATATTTGTCTACTCTTTCACCTTCTGCCATACTATTTCCTGGTTTTCTCTACCTCCTTTCAGTAGACGGTTGAAGTGCTATTATCTTCCCTGAGAGCAGCCTAAGTCATTTGGAATTTGTAGGAGATGATGTCCTTATTTTGGATGACTGCTGCACTGGAGAGTGACTAAAGCTTCTAGATCTTAGTATAGTAATTGGAAAAATCAATATTGTTTTTTTTTTGATTGGAAACCTCAAATTCATGACTAAGATAAGAATCTTAATAAAAGGGGTAGTGATGTATCTTAACTAATTGATAACTTTGTGCATTGTTTCCTTTGTTATGGAAACCTTAGTCCACATACTTAACCAGATGGTTTTTTTGATAGTTCTGGCACTAACAGGGTTGTGACTTCAAAGTTTGAATGCAGAAAGTGCTGTTTATTGGAATGAATTTGGGAAAACATACAGGGATTTTTTGTTCCTGCTTTTTGCGGGGAGTGGGAGGGAGATGTGTGTAAAGCGGTCTCTGTTTTTTCTTTCTGTCTTCTGATTGGGTAAAAATTTTCAAAGAAAACTGGCAGGGTTTTCAAAGAAACTCTTCTATGAATCACATTTGCTATGTTTATGCCATAGTTTATTCTATTTTTGCAGTGGTTGATCCTTTAAACAACTGTCAGAGAATCTCTGAGTTCTGCATCATCACACAGCATGCCAAAAATGATAGTCCTGTCGTCTGGTCGTAGTCTGCCAGGCACCTGCTTACTAGGATACTTAGCTGTTACCTTGCGAATGTGGAGTCTCCTCTTTAGTTATTTGTCTGTAAAGTGAAAACGTAGCAGTAAGATAGGCTTTTAGGGCTGAAGTGCCTCCCAAAAGGTACAAAATGTTTGATTTCACTTAATTAGACTTGCACTTATTTCTAAATGTGCAGTGCTGGCTGTATGTTTTCCTTTTTTTTGTGTGTTTTTTTAATATGTATGGTTTCCTTCCTCCCATCTGCCTTTATAATACTCTGAGCTACTGATAATTTTAGTTGGATAGTACCCTGTTTAAAAATAAATAAATAAATAAATAAATTTTCCCTCTTCCCTCTCTCAGAATGCTGGAATTCTGGAAAGTTTAAAGACTTGCAGCAACCATGGCTTTTCCGATCATTCATTTTTAGAACCAGTCTGTTCCAGTATGTCTGCAGCTTAGACTTTAAACATCCTAGGTACCAGAAGTAGACAAACTGAAGCAGAAAGTTTGTTTTGGGCTGCATTACCTATTTTTTACAGTGTCAGCCTACCACTCTAGAGCATAAGCTCAAGAATTTTTTTGTTGCTTTTTTTCAGCTTCAGCATACTATCTGCCAAGCTCAAGGGAAGTAACTGAGATTCACATTGGAGCCAAGTCACTGTAGGTCTGAAGGATTTCCCCTGGTACCACGAGTCTTCTCAAAGTTTAATAGCAGTACACCTGCAGAGGTATGGCATTCTTGTCTACTGTGACACAGCTGGTAAATGAGAAGTAGGTCCCAGTAGGAGAATGCTATTGAGCTCAGGGTATGTTTACCTCTCCTTTCTACAGTCTTGACTGATCCTTAAATGAATTATGAAAAACATTTCATGTTAAATAAGAGACCTGAAATTTCACAGTTGTGACTGATTTCAGTTAGAGACTGCGTTCCTGCTGGAGCAACAGGTGAAAGATGAAATCTGTTTGAGCTGAAACCAAACTAAGCTTAGATGACTTGCTTTGGAGTTATAGGCCTCATTTCCATACATGCACATACGAAACTCTATGTAAGGCTATGTTGTCGCTCTGCGTTTCCTGATTTGATCACTCTGCTTTCCAAAGGGACAGGGAGAAGGTTTTAATATTTTCTTAAGTTCCAGTGGACAGGATGACTACCACTTAAAACATACGAAGTGAGGCAGTTCTTCTCTAATGAAATCTAACTTATGGATATATCACGTATAAGCTCGATTATGGAAAAGTTCCAGTGACCTTGCTCAGTGAAAAATAGGAATTTGAAAATGCTGAACTTGAGAGCAAACTGTCCAAACCTATTTAACATTTTTGCTCTTCTTTGAAACTATAGACATCTTGAGACACATCTCATCCTTTTATAATGAATTGAGAGCTGCCTAACCATCATCCCTCACAGATCATAAAAAAACAACAACAACAACAAAACAAAAAACTAAAAACTTGTGTATATGGCACAACAAATTTGAAAACAGTGTTCCTTTCTTTCCGGAGAGACTTTCTTAGAAAGAAATGTGACAAATGCCTGATGGTCACTGCAGACATATTTTCTACAGTTGAGAGCTGTTTTCAACTAAATTCTAGAGGATGAAACATTCAAAGATTCTCTGGTTTTGTTTGCTTTTTCCTTTCCTTTTGCTTGCTCTTTTTCTGTCACCCAGAGTTAGGCAGAAAATCATTTCTGAAATTACAGTCGAGTGAGATAGTTTTGGCTGACAAACCCACAGTAGCTATGCATTTGGCAAGCTGTTCATTTCTCAGGCTGCGTGCACCTTGATTATGCAATTGTTACTGGCAAGTACTGCGAGCAGATGCAGTACTGCGAGTCTGAGGGCTGCGGCGGGGGCCGGGGAAGCAGCACGGAGTAGCTCTTCCAAACGCGTGTCCGGACAGTCCATGGACACCTGTGGGACTGCACCAATGTGACTCCATCTGACAGGAGTTTTTCATGTGGGCAGTTCAGCACAGCTGAACTCTTGCAGGCATCAGTACTTGATTATCACTTGATACTTCTAAAACGGTTGTTTTTATTGTGATTCCATGTCATAAGTCTTGCTGTTCCAGTGAATGTGCAATTTTTCCCATTTGATAATAGACTTATGGGCATACTCACCAGACCGTCCCCTCATGTCTAAGACTTTATTGTTGCTGTCTATTGTTGAATCCTTTTACACCTCAGTCTGTTGCTCTTTTACAGCTTGTCAGGTATATTTAAAACTTGGTAGATCAAGTTTTAACGGATCAGGTTCTCATAGTAGGATAAGTGTATTATGTGATGTTTTCCCCATCAGAGGCTATAGCTCCAGTCTTTAGGTGTTTGTCTTGTTTTACTAGGAGTTCACTGTGAAAGATCCTCAAGAAAATGGTGAGCTGCTTTTGCTTGACACATTAGAAAAGTGCCACTTTACAGAGCATTTT
The DNA here is from genome assembly GCA_013399115.1 of Anseranas semipalmata. Classification (NCBI taxonomy): domain Eukaryota; kingdom Metazoa; phylum Chordata; class Aves; order Anseriformes; family Anseranatidae; genus Anseranas; species Anseranas semipalmata. The sequence continues at coordinate 462,467 of VXAA01005381.1, read as the reverse complement.
CTAAAGAATATTTAATTTACACAAGACTTCCTACCTCTTCATTCAACAGTTCAGAAATTATTGAAATGAAGGGTGACTGGACACTTATTCACTGTCACAAGCAATTTAATTGCCTAAACTGAATTGGCACACTTGATGCATTTCATCATTTATATGGGTACAGATAATTCTGAGAGAAACTCAACAGAATGTGTTGAAAACTGATCTGTGCAAAATGAAGTCAAATTTAATATACTTCTGAAAATATAGCCTAATATATTTTTACATTTTTTCATAGTGTTCTGTTATTTTGCTAAACTGAGTGCTCTTCTAGTAAATTTTTCAGTGTCTCTGGTCTTAGTTGACTTCTGTGGCACTTCTAGGCTCAGACATATTTTGTGACAAATGTTCATTATGATCTGTATCTCTAAACTTTACTGTTTTTAGCTTGGCCTGGGTAATTTGTCATTTTTATTTTAATCAGATACAACTCTTTAATACCTGGGCATTGGTTAACTTAGACTGTTTTAATCTGGAGTAGAATAGTCTGAAGAAAAAAAGTTCTCTAAATTTTTTTTTGTGAGGATCTTTGACGTTTGTTTTTCAACCTCCCTAGTCTTCCCAAAAGTTCATTCCTTCAGCTCATTTGAACAAAAAGCTTATGTATGATATGAGTCTTTCATATTTGCAGGTTTCACTGCCTAATAATAGCTTATTCTACAGCTAGTCTCCTGTCTAAAATTACAGTTGAATCTTCTTGAGGGATGGGGTGTGCTCCTCTAGACTCTTCAGGACCTACTGTTTGGAAGAATGGAAAACTCCTCCTACCTAATGGACTGAAGTTAGATTTCTTGTCCATTTAAGGAGGTGACTGATTAAGACCACAGAGCCACCTCCTTAGGTGGTCGTTGCTTCGTTAGAGCAAAGAAGTGTGCTTTTCACAGTGGGTTCTTTGAGAACGTTTCTGAGATTCTTGTTAAGCTGCTAATGTGGTGTCCCTCCTTTGACTCACTTGGAACTTGCGAAGTTTCTTTTGGATCTGCTTCATTTTTCTGCTGGAACTGGTGCATCACTGCTATTAACTGGTTCTCTTCCTTCCTAAGTGAAGTGATGGCTGAAGCCCAAGCTCTGCTACTTCCAGTGTTGACAGTTCCAATACTGGAATTATACATAGATCTACTGATTCTGAATTCCGATAGCTGTATGGTAGGGCATGGCAGTTATGGAAAGAAAATTTTGGAAACTAGGCCAGCCTTCTTTCTCCTTGCCAGTTGTTGTGGAAACATATTTTGGTAGCTGAGAGAAAAATAAGTAACTTAAACAGGGAAAAGCCTTGCACATACTTTATCACACAACTTGGAGGAAGTCTGTGCATTGATAAATGCTTCATTTCTGAAAATTGCTTTTATTTTATTAAAATCTTCCTCTGCTTGGAAGAATACACTATTGAGAACACCTGCTTTGAAACGGTTAATTTTTTTATATAACTCTATGGTAAGAACTAGTTAAGCATGTAGAAAGGCAAAATTATATTTATGAAGAGTCTAGCCACTACTTTTAATTTCAGAGGTGGCTAAGTCACTAAAATACAAAGGGGCGGCTTTGACAGTCTTAGGAGAAAAGTAGAAGGACCAAAATCAAATGCCGTTTGTTTTCACAGCCTGTTTTATAGGCAGTCACAGGAAATACGGATTGTCATCTGGATCTAGTACTACAGATGATCAAGTGGAAATGTGATTGGGTACCAGCATCTCAAAGAGAATCATGTTGTACTATGCTAGAGCTGTGATGGCAGTAGTAATTCTCAGCTTTGTCAGTGCACATGTGCAGGAAAAGTAATTTTTCTAGCAAAGGAAGAAAGCAGAGGCTGCTTTTTCTTCCTGTATATGCACAGAGAATCTTACGCTTCTGAAATCTGGGAGCCCTGTCTAGCATATGTTCTGGGATGTGTTTGTAATGATCCTGAATATGAAACTACTTATAATGGTTTTATCCTTTCTATATCTTCATCGGGCAACAAGAATCCTGCATTGTTTCAAGGATGTTAGCTAATGTAAATATAGCAAACAACTTGGGTATTATAAGCTTAGTAGAAGTGGCAGTTTGAGTTATATACTGCTTTGAAGAGACCACAGAATTTAAACAGAATATCACTGAATATAGAAAGGAGGTCAACCTTCAATTTAAGAAGGATTAAATACAATAGAAAAATTTAGTTTGGATAAATCACTTTCTTAGAAACAACATTATGTGGTGCTCAGGTGTGAAAATGATTCATGGGCAGACTTCTTGCAGAGTACTTGCGTACATTCTGGGTATGTTCTCTAGCTGGTATGTTCTCTAGCCCTGTAAAGTGCATACGCTGCAGGAGTTGAATTAATTTGAATATGACACCAGACTGGGCTCAATCTATGGCATGGGAAAAACTGGGGAATGATGTAAGAAGGCCTTAACCACCTCTTTGTATATACTGTTTTAGGCAGTTGGCTGCAGGGAGGTCATAAAGGAGTTGCTATAGCCAAAACATCTCTCTCTAGGAAGACAAGTTTATCTAGGTCCTGTCCCACTTTAACGATCACATGAAATTAGTGTTTTTGAGCAGCAGGAAAGACTAACCAATTCTTACTAGTTTGAAATAAATCACCTCAAGAAGCAGTAAAACCGTTAATGTTTTGAAACATGCTGTATGAGGTAAAGGTTGTAGCATGATGATGTAATTCTTTAGTCAATATTAGCTGTCCAGATTGCATTGCTTTCTGTATTGGCTAGTTGTTTTCCTACTGTTTGGAAATAGCATAATTTGCTCATCTCAGATTCTTTTGCTGTCAACCAAACTTCTGTAATCTCAAAACTGTAAGTTTCTCTGTCCATTTGAGTTGTCCAACTTTACTTGAAGTGTTCTTTGTAGACTGATAAGGAAAATGTAGCCTTTATGATCATTGTATCCATCCCTTTTGTGCTATTATTGGCCAACTTCAGTTAAAATTAACAAATGAATTGTGGGATTCAAAGATCATTTAAACTTGTTTTTGAGAGCTTATGATTGGCTAGAGGAGTACAGCTGCTGAGGAAAATGTGCCTCAGCTTCGCAACCATCCTCAGAAGCAGTTGTAGATGGCTGACCAGGAAGGCAGCACGCTGCTGGCAGTCAGCATGCAGAGTTGTGAACCAACCACAACTGGGCTTGCTTGCCCTCCTACCCAAAGAGTAGGTCCAGGGTAGACTACTGGGACAAATGTGCAGAAAACCATGTTTCACTAATTCTGGTGAGTTTTTTTTTGGTTGTAGACTTGGTGTCTTTTTTTGTTTGTTTTTGTTTATTTTGTTTATTTTTTGGAAGACCTTGTTTTGTCCTCCACCTGTATTGCTTTGTCTTGGTTGAATCAGGGTGATTTCCATCTGTCTGGTGCCCATAGCCTGTTCACACTGTTCTTGAGTGTGAATTACATTCTCTCTCTTTGAAGTGGTTTATGTAAATAGTTTTAATGCTATGCTGCTGGAAAAGTCTTGTAACTTCCTTATTAAATTTGAAGGAAGAAGTGTAGATTTTGACTTCTTAGCCTATAAGGAGGCCAGCAATATCAGTGTAGAGCAAGTTTCCTATTAAAGTTTTGGTCTTGTATTTTATCATCTGTCTAAAGGTTAGTCTCAAGTTGCTCTAGCCTTGATTTGTGTGTGTGGTTTGCATCTTCTGTGGTAGAACACCCATTAGTGGCGATAATATCTTTGCCAAATGTACGTGGAGTTCTCTAGAACCTCTGGACTATATAAGAAAGTGAAGAAACAGGGTTAATTAATATGGTGGGGGGGATTTCCATTGACAACATTATTTCTACTTTGGCTTTCAAAATAACATAGATATATACTCCCACTCAAGTAATCCATATGTAAAGCTGTAGCACGCAAAGGACAGGAAAATAAGAAAGCAATGGAGAGAAAGCAGGAGAAGAGATAGATAAGAGTATATAACAGCAGCAAAGGACAGGTGAGTGACTTTCCATTTCAATTTTTATCCCTTTGTTTGTTCCTTTGTTTTGACTCTCACACTCTGCTTGTTTACCAATGGTCACAAAATTTATCACGTTAGAAATGAATTTAAAACAGCAAACTTTCAGCATGTCATATATAGGATTAGTTTAGAGCTGCAGGAACTGTCCTTAGCTACTAATATTTAACTCACATTGATTCTTTACTTTGTTTACCATTTTTGATCTTCTCTGACAAAACAAATATCAGAAAGAAACCTCCAGTTTTTAATTTCACTTAGGTAATTAGTAACATAGCTGATATTTAATTATCAGTTAATTATGACTGATTCTCAATGAATGACCTACATAGGAGGAAAAAATACAGGAAACTTAAATGCGGCATTTCCTCATAATGGACTTACGCTTTAGAGTTAGCATGGAACATCTATACACAGTGGGTAGTGCTTTTAAAGAACAGGGTTGACAACAAAGTCAACTGAAATGGGTTTAAAGTATAGTATTTACTATAGGTAGAATTGCTAATGGCCACCTGTACTTAAGGTTATGTGACCCTTTCTATTTTAAGGCTTAATTCTTAGTTACTTTAAAACTTTTGCCAAAGTTCAGTTCGGACTGTGATTTTTCCATGCCAGATGTCTGCTTTGGGTTGAATTTTTTTGAAAGTTACAGCCAAAGCAGTTCTGTTCCAAGAATAAGGCTAGTGAAAAGTATGTTATTTTGCTTGTGTGAGAATATTCTGGTGTCCTTCTTTGATGCTCCAGTGCCCCCAAGCTCTGAAACAAGGACTTGAAATTTGGCAAGAATTCAGCCTTTGTGTTGAGGATGTGCCTTTTGCCTCCCTGTAAAAATCCACCCAAATTTCCAGACCAGTTTACAAGGCTTTGAAAGATTGCCATTTGCATGGGCTTAATAGGAATTTCTTAAAACTTCACAGTAAGTTTCCTTTAGATTCTGTTCACACTGGGAATGCTCCAGGCAGAACTGAGCTGCATATTTCATCCCATTTCTGCTACAAATTGTAATGGCTGGATCTGGGTGCTGACACTGGACTAAGAGTGGGCAGCGTTTTGTCTTGTACTACCACTGCCTATTCCCATGTCCTATTCCGTCTTTATAGTGAAGGACCTAGGCCCTCTGAAAAAAATAAATCGTCTCACTTGTCTGAAAGAGCATGACAGTTATGGAAGAGAAGAGTTTAGGATGTTTGTACCATTCTTCTGGTCACATAAAATGTGTGTATCACTGGCAAAATATTACTTCCTTTTCTAGTGGATTTTCAGATAATAATTCTCGTTGTATTTAAACTTCAGTAGTTGAATGGGTCTCAAGGTTTTAACTGCTTTACTGACCTATTTAGGCATCAAAAAATTAAAAACAGTTAAATGAGACACACAAAAAGTCACAGTACAGGAATGTTACTTAAACTACAAAATCAGGAGCTCACTTTTTTCAAACATCTAGGTCTAACTCCAGACCTCTTGCACTACTGTAGTGCAGCCTACAATCTCATTCAAGCCTCACATACTTGTTCCAAGAGGCAACTATTGGATTAGAATGAGGAAAGGGGTCTATTTTGAGGATGAGTCCAGGGTTTGTGCAATAATGGCTGTGTATTCATCTGTTACACAAGTTGGAACATGTGGAGTAAGTGAAGCAGAGGAAAGTTTAGGAATAAAATAGTTGTCTCGGCCACAAAGACTTTTCTGAGTGCTGCTTGAAGAATTGTGTGCAATCTGTGCTTAGTCGTGGTCTTTTTCACATGATGCACTCAAATAACTGTGTTCCTAGGTGGCTGCTCATATATTCTGTGTGTTCCAGTGGCTGATTTGAGAATGACATTAACTTGCAGAAATGTGAACACTTACAGCTGCAAGTGAACTCGGTGGGAGCTAAACCTCATGTAAAATACTGTATGTTACTAACGGCATAAAAATCGGCTCCAAAGTATGCCAAATTTGACATCTGAAACTAGGGGATATTTTAATCTAAATAACTTAATGTCTCAGTTGACCGTTTTACAGATGTAGAAATTACTTGTCCTGTCACCCTAGAAAGGCTAGGGAAGAAATTCATTGCCTTTATAGCAGGATTGAAAAATAACATGCTATAAATAAAGCATATGAACAGCTTCTATTGATTAGGGATGAAACAAAGTATTGATAAATATGTAATTTAAAATTGTAAACTATGACACAGGGGGAAATTTAGTACAGTTGCATTTGTAACTCTCAACATTGAAATGCTTGTCTTTATGACCCTAATAGTTTTCTTAAGATGTGATTTTGTGCATGAAAGTTACAAGCATCTAACTTCCTTTTGAACAAATAGTCCAATTTTGCCAATCCCATGGTACCTCTTTTGGTTCTGGAGGTTAGAATCATTTCACTCTTTGCAATTTCTTTGCCAATAAAATATATAAACTTGGACTGTTTTGGATCTGCCTGGAACTGGTGATGTCAACCTAAAGAAAGTGCATTAACTAATCCATTTCGTACTGATCCAAGCATAAAACTCCAAATTTTATACCTCTGGAACTTAAATTTTCATTTTGAATCATCAATCAAAACTTGTAAATTTTGAGAGTAATACTAAAATGCAAATTTAATTAGCCATAACCTCTTAATTATTTTCTGAATCATAGGCACTTTACCTTAGCGTTAGCTGAATAAAACATTACTGGGATCCTCATCCTTTCTGTTTACTGTGGAGATGGAAAGCATGCTTGCTCTAAACAATTGACTACTACCTCACCATGATGAATTTCCCCTATATAAAGCTGCTTCAACAGTAGATAATTTTTATTGCTTTGTAAAGCTAACTGCTACCTGAAGCTGCCTATGTAAAAATAAAAATAAAAATCTGGTAGACTTTTTGAAAGGGACAGGGTTACAGCAAATAAGCAAATGCGTATTTGTGGAAGTTTCTATCTCTAAGAGTGAAATGATTTTACTAACATTTAGTAAATTTAATGATTTGGAAATGATTTGTTGGAGAGCCTGTAGCAGTGGAGAGAATCTTTTTTTTAAGGTAGAGGCATGTGAGTTTTTTTGACTTTTTAAACTTAAAGCAGTCATCAAATGTACCTCTTGACTTTCCTTGTTTCTTGGGTCGTTCCCTCAGAGTGCTTGATAATGCCTCTGAAAGATTACATCTCATGTGGGTCTCTTAAAATTTTCAGCAAAGGCAGGGCTTTTTAAGCATTTGGTGGGATGTTTGTCATGCAGTGTGTTCAGGAGAAAGATGGGAATTTTGAGCTGCTCAAAGCATACCTCTTCTGCAGAGGAACTCATCTGCTAAGAACAGCAGTCTATTTGCTTAGCTTTGTGAAATTCACTTGCTTGTGGAGAACTGATTTTTTTTTTTTTCCACTTCAAGACTTTCGCTGACTTATGTGCTCTTCTATATGTGTTTTGAACTGTGCTTTGAAGTTGGGCTACTAGCTTGAAACAGAAGCTGTTACCACACTTCTGCATAACATCTAGCTTGATTTCGGTATGCTGACTTGTCAGTGATGTGGTTTAGAGTTAACGAAATGCATTTCTTCATTTGCTTTGACATTGGTTTCTGTAGGATTAGAATTAAAAAAGAGAAAATAATCATATTACACTTGGTTTGTAGTGTGAAAGCCAAGTCAAAATGGACCTTAGAATGTGATTAAATGGCTGTGCAGCAGTTATTAATTGGTCAGGCATCTGTCTTGACACATAGGTAATTACATGGTAAAATGAAGTCCATGAGTTATCCTGTATTTTTTCCTCTGTCACCTTCCTCTTACTCCTTCTTGATCCCTCTAATAACCGAGGGAATTCTGAAAACTTGCTTGTGTGGATTTAGTTTCTTATCTAAGTCATTCTAGCATACTTTAGTTCAGAGTGCATAGATCAGGGTTTAAACAATTTAACTTTAAAGATGCACATTTTCTGTCATCTTTGAGTAGTGTCCTTCAGTAACAAGATCCAAAATGTACTATTTTGACTTGAATTTATACTCAAGTCTATTTTTTATATTCATTTTTTATTTTAAAGCCAAGGCACAAAATTAAGGGCAGATTCTGAAAGGGAAATGCAAACACAACTGTAGTCAAATTCATTTGTATCCAGTTACACCAGCAGTAAACTAGCTGCGAGTATTCAACTGTATTACTTCAAATTGTTTTTAAAAAGTAACTAAAATCTGACCTGCAAGACTCTTCTCTATTAGATGGGTTTCATATGTGATCATTTACATTAAGTATATTAACTGTTCCTGAATATTTTGCTTTTTTTGTCTTGTTTTTGGCAGCAACTTGAATTAGTGGAGCCAAGCGGCTGGATTCATGTTCCTTTAACAGATACCCATAAGAAGCCTATTCGTACATTTATGATTCAGATTGCTGTTCTAGCTAATCACCAAAACGGAAGAGACACTCACATGAGACAAATCAAAGTGTACACCCCAGTGGAAGAGAGCTCTATTGGTAAATTTCCTAGATGTACAACAATTGATTTCATGATGTATCGCTCCATAAGGTAAAATTTCCTAATGGGAAATAATAAAGGCATTTTTTTATGGCAGTATTGTTGTTTAAATATTCAAATACTTAAAAAGAAGAGTTTGCTTCGGTGTAATTATATCTTTACATTTATACTTTGTACAGTTCTGAAATAAAGAAAATCTTCTGTTACAGTATTCTGTGATGTGTAACTTTTCATTACTTTTGCTCTGAGTCTTTGGGTGCCCTTGCTCTACTTGGGATGGGGGGGAGCTGGGCACTTTCTAAAGTGTGTTTGTGACTTGTAATCAGTAATTGATTTTATATAATACAGTCTCTTTTCTTCTCTGATCGTGAACGGAAGTAGTTTGTTTTATAGTGCTACTGTTTATTCCTTTACATATAAGCTGTACTTCTAAAGAGCATTTGTTTTGAACGCGATAGTTTAAAGACATTACCAGTAGTATTGTCCTGTCCTTGCTTATGTTAGTTTTCTACACTTTTCTGTGTTGAGTGTTTTTTTTTTTTTTTGCTTTAATGACTATTTTGCATGGATTTAGCCTTATTTGTAACTGCAAAGTAGATAATAATGAAATGAGGAAAAATGAACCTTTCCAAATTACTCGGTGTAGTATATACACTGATGTAGATGCATTGAGTATACGTTATCTAAACATGCTAGTTGTTCTAAACAGGAGGAATTAGGAATGCACCAACATCATTCCTACCGTTACTGTGCCTGAAAGTCCAATGGATCTCCTAAAATACTGAAAACTTAAGTGTATAATGCAAAGTAATTGCAGACTCGTGCCATGGAGTTTCTTCAACAAAAGTGTTTTAAAGTAAAGAATATTGCAAGGAAAATATATGCTTAGTCTACTTGCTATGACTAGAAATATTTAACACTCTTTACCTAATGTATCATAGACTAATTATGAGTTATTTTACCTTTCAGAAAAAGTCAAGTAGATTTTAGAAAGAGAGGCTTTTGAAGTACAAGGATTTTTAAAGTGTTCAGTAGTGATCAAACTCCATTTTTCCTCAGAGCACCATAAAAGTTCATGGTAAAGCCAGACTAATCTCAGCCAAGGAAAATTTTGGCACTTTTTAATCATGAACAAGGAAAGGCTAATAATAGTGGAGGCTCATCAGACAATAACACAGCGTCCTCCAGAGGAGAAAGGAGTTGACACAGAAAATGGGGAGTTTGACAGAGAAGGATGAGGATTCAGCTGTTGAAATTGTTTATATGATTGCTGAAGTAAGCTGATGTTTACTGAACAGTTTTGGTCTTTGGCTGATCTCCACTGTCTTTAGAGGGATAATTAAAATGAGTATGTTCTGATAATGAACCTTGTAAAGAAGTCCATGAATTACAGGAGTTTTCTGTTAAGTGTAATTTCAGTCATTTAAGGAGTATCTTAATGGTATTTTACCTTTCCATGTAAAGGATGGATCAATGGCGGAATTCATGTTCAGCAGAAGCTGGCTAAACTGGTGCTCTTCATCAAGTCTCAGACAGTCCAGTGGATTTTATTATATAGTATTACGGAATTGTACATTCTTATTCACTTATTTGAAGCAGAGGTTGTACTTATGATGTAACACTTCATATTTTAATCTAGGCTTACAAATAACAACAACAGCAACAAACCCTTGGACTTTTCCAGTTACTTTGTTGATAAATTACTGAGAAGAAAGAAGGTTAATAGGTATGCAGTTTTGTGTTTTTTCTTTTTGTCTTTTTTTTCTTTTCTTTTTTTTCCTATAAGAAGGTACGGTTGCAGTTACCTGTGCTATTTTGTGTTGTCACATCAATGTTTCCTATCTCATGCTTCTATCACAGATAACTATGTGGTTATTCTAAACCCTGTTCAGGAACACTTAAAACATTTTGATTTAAAGAAACTCCTTGAAGTATTCTCTTCTATTACTGTACATTATTTGTTATGTACTTCAATAATATATTCATTTATTTTATCATCTGTTCACAGAGAACAATCCTTGAAACGAACATGAATACATTCTGCATCAACCATCCCCATGAGTGGTTTAGGTCGGAGTTCAAGGGTTGCATAAGCAACCAAATGTGTCCAAATTAAGGGTACATATTTTAAAGCAACACCTATTATCTTTAGGCTGATGAAATCAAGGTCAAGTTCCTCATAGTGCATAAAGTGCACCTATCACCATATTGATAAACACTTTTTGGAACCACTCTGGCAAGGGTAAGAACAGGAGTTGGCCTGTTAGTACCTCAGCACTTCTGTTTCCAACCAACTAAAAAAAAAAAAAAAAAGCCACAAGACTTTGCTAGTGCACTGTAAGGAACATCACCGAGTAGACTAGGAACGGTCTTCTCAGCCCAGTCTTGTTCTGCTTATTCCTGCCCTGTCTCAGTAGGAATGGAATTTTAGGGAGCTATTTGTGGTCTTGTTGCTTTTCAGGGCTCCTACATCCGTGCAGAAGAGGTGCCAACTATTTGTCTCCAAACCGCAAAGTTGTCATTCCTGACAATAGAGTTGAATAAGCTGAAATCTAGCTTGACTACTTATCATACTACTGTGTATCATACTACTCTGAAATCGTAGAGGCTATTTAAGTAGCTGTAAGAAACTGTGGTGCCTATGTTAAACATTGCTCTTGTGGAGGGGAACTGTACTTACAGATTAAATTTTATGTAAAGCTTATGTGATCTTTTAGTAGATGTTAAGGTACACAGAACGCGTTAAAGGTTAAGGCTGTAGTTACACCTTATTCTTCTGTCAACAGCAGATCCAGTCTGAGCTTGCACCTTCCAGTGTTTTGTTTCTGCTTTATTGCCAGAAGTTATCATTCCCATTGTTGTGCCTTTTCAGACACTTCTCTGGCTGCTCTATAAACTGCATCTGGGAAATTATTAGGTCCTTGGCCCTTTAAAATAAATATATTTTTAGTATTGGGTAGAAACAAAGTAGTCTGTGGTAAGACTGTGGGAGTAAACAGTGACTCATGATGTTGAGGGTGGGAGAAGATTAAAAGGGAGAGTACAACTGGTAACCCCTTCAACTGCTGCTGACAGAAAAATAATATATGACCATGCCTGAAAGGCAGTGTAAAAATGCTAACTCATTACTACAGTTCATGTCTTCCTCTTTGATATTCAGTATTACTGGAAACAAGTACAGTGGCTGTTCTAAATCCATCTTAAAGCTTTTCTATGTTGTTTCATAACAATTGTAGGCTGCATTGGTATTTAACATCTGTGCAAGTACTCTTTTTTTTTTTTTTTTTTTTTTTTTTTTTTTCCCCCCCTAACATTTCTGGTGCTTAGTCACATAAGGCTGCCGATTTAAGTGATGAGATCCTGGAGGATTGTGTCTGAAAATAAGTTACTGTCTGCGTATTAATAAAGTACTTTGAATTTGAATTAGGATAAACAAACTGGTCTGCCAAAACACTGCAGGAAGTTACTACACATATATTGTGCATAGCTGCTACTTTTTTTTATTTTTGCTTGATTTTTTTTTTTTGTTTAGACACAATTCTTTGGGATCTTATCACTTAAATGAGCGATTTTACATAACTAAGCACAAAAATTGTTGAGAATACTGATTTTTCCAAGGACTGACTTTGAGAACAGAAAGTTCTTGTAATGTTAATTTAGTTGAAGCTTGTATATTACCTAGCCAAGTGTTTCTTTGGAAGGTGTCAACAAGTGCTGTAAATTAGTTAACTGCTAATGTGTGCTAGAGATCCAAAATTGCAAACTTACAGTAAAGCCTGAATGTGTTATCTTTGTAGTGAAAACTTGCAAAAAATAAACTTTCTTAGGCTCATGTATAAATAGTACTGGTGGAATACTATAACCATTTTGACTTTGATTTCTCATGAATGTGTGTCTTTCTAATGGAAACGGGAATAACATTTTAGTTCAATATACTTGTCTCTCATATTCACTTCCTGTTCAGTCTCAAAAAGAAATTTCCTTGGCATCCTTTAACAATATCTTACATTCATAACTACTATTTAGTGCAGTTTTACTTTATTTTTCCCCGCGTGCATACTTTAGTTGCTGTTTGGAAGAAGACAAGTACTGGAAATCTGTAGTCTTCAGTACATTCAAGTTGTCAACTTCTCTGTAGAAATGAATACAGAGCTATATCTCTAAAAGGCATAAAGTCAATAAATGACCTATTTGCCCTAGAAGGTGGTTGGGCAAATATTACTTTAGGGGGTGCTAAGAGGAGATTGGTTGTCCACTTGTTGCCAGCTTAAAGCATATGTTTTTCTAATGATAAGCAAAAAGAGCTGCTTCTTTCAGTTTGAAAAAAAAATCAGATGTTCAAAGATGTGGCTTGCTAAGACTGTGCCTAACCTGTAGGGTGCGTATGTGAGTATTCTGGCTTGTTTTGCCTGAAAATTTCCAAACCTGGAAGAAGAAAGGTCTACTGGTTACAAGGATGAGTGATCTTAAATAATTTTTGATGCATGGGAAAAAAAAAAAGTGAGCTTTTTATATAACTTCAAAAATTTTACAAGGTGTATGCTCAGAAAAGTCTATTTGGACAAATAGCAAACACGTAACATACAATCTTAACATTGTTTTTAGCAAGCTGACTACTAAGTGAAGAAACTTTTTTCTTCTCTTTTTCAACCAAATAGCAACTGTCCAAAAAACCGAACCGAGGGATATCAGTCAGTTGTTTGTTTCTCAAGCGTTATGAAACTCTTCAGAGCTATATGCTGAGAGTAATGCTGTCAGGGAGAGGAGAGAGAGCCGGGAGGCCCCCTTTATTCCATGATGACCTGGTGTGGCTGTGCCTTAAAATATTTGATAACGTACAGATTCTTGTGGCTAGTGTCAAACACTATGAAGTTATTTGTACAGACTAATAAGGTATGAATTTTCTGTTTTGTTTAACAATGAAGTGTAGAGAAATTCCAAGGCTCAGAACCTGAGAAAACATACTCCAGTAAGTGACTGAGTGCTTAATTTGTTTTCTGTTGAAGTTGATATAACAGTGCTAATTCCAGTGGAGCACTGGGTTAGGTGCTTTTGGATATTGAATTAAAGTTACTTTTAAAGTAGAGTCTTATGTCTTGCTGTTCTAGTTTGATCTGTAAGTGAAATATCACTGCCAACACTGTCTATAGGCACACAACTGAAGCTCTTCAGTTGCTGCCTTGGTCTTCATCTTCCTTTAAAAATAATAATAATAATAATAAAAACATAGCATACTGTTTAGTGAAAGATGAACAAGCTGCCTTGTAATATGGGATACTTTGCATGAGATTGATACTAGCTTGCAGTCTGGCTCAGATCTGTGAACGTGCCATTTTCCACACATTCACTGGTGTAAATGTAAAATATTTGACTTCTATTGATTTTTATATTTTTCTTCTCATCCTCTAGCTACTCTGTACATTGAGATTTCAGATGGTTCTGGTCCAGACCCTCAATTACTTATATATGAGGAGAGGCTGAGAGAGCTGGGCCTGTTTAGCTTGGAGAAGAGAAGACCGAGGTGGGGGGGGGGGGGGGGGGTCTTATCAATGTGTACAAATATCTGAAGGGAGGGGGTCAAGAGGATGGGGCTGGACTCTTTTCAGTGGTGCCCAGCGACAGGACAAGAGGCAACGGGCACAAACTGAAACACAGGAAGTTCCGGCTGAATACGAGAAAACATTTCTGTATTGTGAGGGTGACAGAGCACTGGAACAGGCTGCCCAGAGAGGCTGTGGAGTCTCCTTCTCTGGAGATATTCAAAACCTACCTGGATGTGATCCTGTGCAGTGTGCTCTGGGTGACCCTGCTTGGCAGGGGGGTTGGACTAGATGATCTCCAGAGGTCCCTTCCAACCTCAACCATTCTGTGATTCTGTGATATGGGTGACATGCTTAAAGCTTCATTTGCTGCCTAATTCTGTAGTTGCCCAAGTCTTCACAGACAGGCACGCTCCTAGGCTGTGGGAAGCTTGGAGCTCTAATTCAAGTTATTGATAACCCAATATTAACACTATCTGACTAGGTGTTTCTTGAACAGTTGGCAAGTAAGTAACTTCCTGAGAATTAAAGGCTTAATTTGGTTGACATGAATGAAGAAAGAGAGATCAAACACTGAAGGCAGCCTTACTCTGGGACTTGTTTTTCTTCATCTTTTATAATAGTTTAAGGGAAGTAATTGAAACATGATTTAGGATTGTAATCTATTTATACACTAGGAAGTGAACCAGATGCCCAGATCGCCTGTGCTGATTAGTAAAACCGAATGAACTCGGGAAATGGTGCGGCTGAAGAGGCTGAAGGACCTTGGAGAGCTACACGTTACTGGGAGGGCAAATGGTCACTTCATCTAAGGCACCGAGCTACATCTCTAGGCAGCATGCTAGTGCTTGGAAAAATCTGCACTATTTGCTTATTTGCTTATTGCTCGTGCAATTTACTTCACACCTTGGGAAGTGAGGTGAGCTAGCTGCAAAGCAGAGTGCCATTTGCTCTAAGTCAGGGTAAAAAGACTGGACCTAGTAGTTACAGCTGAGTCACATTAAATGCTATAAAGAAAAGTCAGAAGCTGGTATAGCAAGCTTCACAGAAAATTCTGAAGACTTTAGACTTTGTCAGCTGTAAATATGTCTTTGTTTCACAGTGTACAGTGGGTTCTTCTGTAACTCTTATTTTCAGGATGTATCTGGATTAATAATACAAAAAGTAAGAGCTCGTTGCTATACAAGGTCTAATTTTGAGTGAAAGAACAATAGGCCATGACTGCTGTTACTGTTTTGGTATGTGAATAAATCATGGAGGTCATTTTTAGTGGGCATTTTTCTTGAGTTTACCATTCAGATCTATAGCGTAAATAGAATGCATCAGCATTCTTTGGAGTCATTGGAGTGACCCCAGATTGACATCAACATATGCACGCTTAAATGGGAGAATTGCAGGTCTGGGGCTCTGAAGAATGCATGGTAACAGCATACACTACAATGTCATGCTTTGAGAGCCTGACTTGTTTAATCAGTTGTATCCTTTGGACTCTTATTCCTCAGTTGTCATTGTATGTAAATGGTTATTAACACAGACTGTGTGATTGATTACAAGAATGCTTTCTATTCCTTTGTATGTATACACAAAAATAGCTGTTTTACCTAATACTTTAACTACCACATTATTTTACTTGTTTAATTAAATGCCATAGGTTTTTGCTAGAGCATGAGATTATCTAAATGCAATTAAAATGTTTGTGGTATTAAGAGTATGTATGCTGTCCCCCAAAGATGGGATTGCTGAGGCTTCCAGGCAGAGGTATTGGGTGGTCTGCTGTTGGTTTGTAGTAAATCTTCTGTTTTAAATCAGGAAGGTGTTAAAGTGTTTTTATAAAACTGTATAACCCATCATTAGACGTTATTCATTGAAGCAAATTTTAAGTAATCCTTCACGTGATGCATTTGCTTCATTTCCAGGCTTACATTTCAACAAGCTGCTTTACATCAGCCTAACAATTACCTGTGACAGTTTCTCCATTTGACCAAAGAATAAATGTTTCTTTACAGCCAGTCAACAGTATTAGCATGGTTTAGTTTAATGGAGGGAAAAAAAAACAAGGAATGAAAGTGATGCTAATGGTGGATGCTTCTAGAGGATATAATCCAGACATAATTATATGTGAAATGAGAAATTAAGTTTGGGATCACAGAAAGCATTAAATTATCTGAACTCTGATCCTACTGAAGTGAATTACCACTTAATTAAAGTAGGGAACAGTTAAGCCAATTTTTAGTACTTGAATTCAAGTCATTTAGATGGGATCAGTGAGTCCTCAGTTACATGGACAAAATCAGGCCAACATTAAGAAATTTTGAAAATTTATTTTTCAAATACATTCAATATACAAAATTCCTATAGAAATACATTTCGGACACATACAGTGTGGCACTGAACGTGTCGTTTGTTGAAATCCTAAAATCAGAGGGTAAAAATTCCTCATGTAAGATGCTGTCATCAGAACGCTGCACTGTTTAGGTTTTGAGACAGTTTGACTGTAGAGTCAGTTCTAGTTGTGTTGGCTGAAGAGATCTCTCAGCATCGCATCATCAGCTGGTTTTCTTCCCCCAT
Organism: Anseranas semipalmata; assembly: GCA_013399115.1. Classification (NCBI taxonomy): domain Eukaryota; kingdom Metazoa; phylum Chordata; class Aves; order Anseriformes; family Anseranatidae; genus Anseranas; species Anseranas semipalmata. Next base: position 445,934 of record VXAA01005381.1, on the reverse strand, counting down.
CTTCTGTAAAGCCCAGTGATGACTTAGATCTGGCAGCTGAGGTAGCGTGATCATCCCCCCCAGGGTGGACATGGAGGAGGTAGTCTTGCTGTTGCTGCGTGTAGAGCTGGAAGGTGTGTCCTTAGCATTAGTAGTGCTTAGACTTCTTATCACTGCTTGTTTGAACCGAAGTTTGGCAGTTGGACTAGCAAAAGCTGAGAAAGAAAAGCACTTGTTTTTGGCTCTACAGAGAGCCTGGTATTATAGATCAGTAGAAAGCTCACTGACAGACTTATATGGAAGCTTATGCAATTCCTTGAATTGATTTTTGTTTACTGACACTAAGCTAGTAAGAACAGAAATCTATTTTATAGTTTTCATCAATTTATTCTTTAAGGGAATAACCTTAAAAAGAATTTTTGATTTGGGTGGAGAAAAAAAAAAAAAGTAAAGCTAATATAAATGCAACCAAATCAATTCAATCAGAATAAGATTTGTAATGAAAAACTCATTCTTCTAACTGAAGGTGCGACTAATGTAAAATGAATATTTAATGAAATGAGATATCTAGGTTTCTTGAGTATACGGCAGTAATATCGGCTCTGAGATAATATCTGGCTTACAGAATTGACCAAACAAGATAGCTAATAGCAATTTCATTTCAAAATTTAGCATATTCTTGTCCTGGAGTTTCATATAATATGTAATCTGAAGCAGCAGAGGAGGACATCTGCAAAGTAACTCGATTCTCATTCATTCTAGAAGCACTGTCATGACAAGCAATGAATTTATGAAAAAGTAACATTTAGGCATTTTAACACTTCACAAATGGAATTATCTTGTTTTCTGTATTTGTGTATTTCCTTAAAAATGTTTTTCTCATTCTGTTTAAGCTGATTAGAGATTTTGAGTAAAAGGCTAACTGAACCCATACTGCTCTTCCATAAAGGTATTATTTGTCTGTTGTTATATACAACTGTTTAAGCTTGCTGTCCTGTTACCATTGAAAATTAGTCGTGGAATAAATAGGTGTTCATTCTGATGCTTCAGGGTAGAATTTTTAATCTTGGACCACACATGTCTAAAGAGAATTTCTACTTTTAGGAACAAATAAACCCACACAATTTAATCCTTCAAATATTGTTAACCCTATTTTTTGACTTTTTTTTTTTTT
>VXAA01005381.1:323791-444767 GCA_013399115.1 Anseranas semipalmata | reverse complement strand
TTTTTTTTTTTTTTGAGACAGGCCACAGTCGTCTTATAGCTTGTATTTGGTATTAAAGCTTATTCTCCTGCATTTGATTAAGACTAGTTTTAAATGTTTCAAGCATTGTGTTTTATCTGTTCCGTCAGTTGCAGATATTATTTCCCATTATTTGACTGGTGGCAGTGGAGAGTTACAGCATTTTCTACAGGTACATTTTCCATTGTACACCAACCAATGTGATAAGTGGTTTAAAAGGGCAAGAGTTTAAACTAAAATCCTAGTGTGTGGAAATCCTAATGTTAATCTTCTAGTAGAGCTAGCTGATCTTTCAATCTGAGTTATGTATACCTTTACTATGTTTAATTTTCCATCCTTCGGTATATTGGAAAAACGGGAAGAAATTCTCTATTTTGTGTGTTTCTTAACTGAGTTTCAATTTATTCTTCATTTTCCTAATATGTAGATATATAAACCTCACTAGATATACTACATCTCCTTGATGTATCCCTACGTACCTAATCCTACTTTATTTTCATACTTTGATTCAATGTGTTTTTTTAAAAACGCTGTAATAAAGTCATAACGTTGTAGGTAATCCAAAAATCACTTTTCCTATTAGTTTTTGTTCTCTTTCCTAACCTCCTTTTTCAGCCTCCAGTAGCAATCTACATTTGATTCCTCCCTGTCTCCATTTTTTTTTTCTTCTCCAGATTTTTATGAAGAGTTGATGATAAAGTAGAGGTACTTCTAAAAGGAGATAGTTTACCTGGGTATACATGGGGGAAAAAAAAACAAACAAACAACACATCATCTGCCTTTGGTAAATACCAGCAAACTGTTTGTGTCATCCCCGGGTCTCTCAGAAATATTATGTTCTAAATATAACTTCTCATTAAATTTCTGTTTAGACTGCTTTCCCACAGATGCTTTAGTTTTCATTTCTTCTGGACAGAACAATTAATTGTGCTCTCATGTTAACCTAAAGCAAGGGCAACCTCATTAAGTGGACCAGTGTAAGTGAAGGGAGAGTCAGGTCTTGCAAAGTAAATGATAAAAAGATTATGATACAAGTATCTTGCAAAAGTTGCAATGATAATTAGGTTTATTTACATTGTCAAAAATCAGGATTATCTTTATTGTTTGTGTGGTCCTCTAGGTCCCATGAATTATGATGCTGTCTTTATATGATTATGTATTCTTTTTTCCCCACCTTGTTTTGGGATTGAATCAAAATAGCATAGTGAACAGAGTCTGTTACCTCTGGCTCATCTGGAAATTTGGAAAGTATGGAGTGAATGAGGTGAAGTCTTGCAGAAAGGCAGGATACGTTGTTTTTTTTTGATTAAGACAGAAGATTGCTGTTCTGGACACTAGGTTCTCACACAATGATTCTAGCAAAGTCACTTGGATATTTTCATAGGCGATCACTAATAGATGTCTGTTTCTTGGAGGAATTTGTCTACTCTGAACCCCTTGGTTCAGAGTTTCTGAAGTGCTTAGCACTCTCAGACATTGCTGAAGGCAGAGGTTTGCTTTAAGCATGTGAAGCGATATATAGTACTAACTACTTTGAAAATACAGTCCCTGGTTATCTCATTTTATGTATCAAGAGGTAGTGGATAATTCAGTCTTAATCTCTGTTTCTCAATGCCTTCATCTGTCTAGGGGTATTAAGCTGTAACCTCAGGGTTTGTGAAGACAAACTCAGTGCTGTTCGAGTGTTAAAGTTATGGGGATAAACATTCTAGAACAACTTGAGAAGGGAAAAGTTATGGCTCTAGAGTAAGAATTGCATAAGTCAAGAATAAGACCTGAAATAGACATCAGCTATTCTATTCCACTAAAGAGCTGGCCTAGTTTAAAAAATAAAAAATAAAAAAAAAAAATCATGGAACTAAAACCAACATAATTAATTTACATTGGGAACAAAAGCTTGCATTCACTTAGTCTGTTTCTCTGGCTTCTGGTGCAAGCCCTAGATTTCTTGCTTCAAAGTCATTGTCTGCAAACTCTTCTTTATCCAGTTACAGCACTTGTTTCCTTCCAATCTTCACAATGGGCCCAGTCTCATCTCCCAGTCACGTTTGCTTTTCCACCCTAGCCTTTATTTATCCTCTCACTCCTGGTCTCCTTTCGTAGAGCTCTCATCTATTGCTGTCTCTTTCCCAGATTCACTATTACAGCATTTTCTTTATCAGTCACAATTTTTCTTGCCCAATACCCGTTCCCTCAGTGTCCTACCCCAAATCCCCTAATCTGACCATTTTTCCCCCTAGGGAAGTCCTAAAGACTTTTCTTCCTTTCCCAGCTAGTCCCAACTAATACCACATTTCCTCCTAGTAATACATGTTTTGCCTGTCTGTTCTCTCTGCATCCCACTCAAGTAGCAAGATAATGGGAATACTGAGAACACAGGGGTGGGCTCTTTCTGATTTTGGTTAGCCCAGCCCAAGGATACAATACTTGGAAGCAGCTACTATGTTGAAAGTTTAACTTTGCCCAATAGTTTCACACCAGATTATGTTCAGGACTGTTCTGTGGGGTATGTGCATTTTTAGTCTTGGCCAAAATCGGGCAGACGTTCATAAACGATTATATAGGTGTATACTCTATTCTCTTTCCTTTCCCATCTCGTTTCAGAAACCCTACTGTAAAGCATTAGAGTGCTAAAAGTTTCCAAATAAAAGGTGGTGAGAGTATTTCTCTGAAATGGCTGAATAGTTTTGGCTGAAGTTTTCCAAAATAAATTCAGCCTGAGGCAGACAGCTGGTATGGGAAATTTCAGCTGAAAGAGTTGCAATTTGGCTAAGTTTTGAGAAACTGAGAAGAGATTTGTGAGGGGAATTAACCCTGGGTAATGTTTCAGGTTTCACCAAATACTGTCGTCTTGGCATATTTTTGTCACTTTGTGTAGACCTTCCCATTTGGTTTAAAATTCATTCTCCATAGTAGCCAGCTTCAGGGATGTAATTCTTGTCTATATTTCCTTTGGACAAGATAAAAAAAAAAAAAAAAGAAAATAAAATTCTTCAGTACAGTTTTATGTACAATAAGTCTGTTAAGCTTCAGTATTGTAAAAGAGCTATTTTTGTTTGGGGTTTATAAAGTCAAAAAGTTTTTGAAGTAATTTATTTGCTTCTCCACACTAGTTGAAGTAGTTTACTGTATAGGTATAGTCTGTCAGGGCCATTTGTATTGGAAGTATCTCGGTTCTTTATGATTGTTTATAGCTTACACCATGGATTTGTGCTAGAGAAGCACTCTTACAGAGCTAGTGCTCTCAGATAGTTTTAACCTACCATCTGTAGCACCATGCTGCAAATCTGCTTCCCTAATGTGCAGTCTGTATGGTAAGAAAAGAAATGAAGTACATTCCTTCCCAGTTCTCCTTAACTACTTCGATGAGCCAGCCTTACTTGCGCTCTTGTTTTTCAATATCTGTCATTAATAAACTTTTCTCAGTTGGTTTCAACCCAGGCTTACCTTCATTACTACAGACCTTTTTGGGCTGATGGATGGCTCTCGATTTTTGGTATGTGACCTCTCCAATCTATTCAAAACCATTAAAAAGCCATTAAAAAAAAAAAAAAAGCATTAAAAAGATGAATTTGATCATATGGAGTCATTTTGTGCTCCATTGATCCTGAAGCACTCAAACCAATGTGAAAGCAGCCAAACAACAACAAAAAAAAAAGCCAGTTCACCCTTGAATATGGTTAAGGCATAGAAAGTTTTTCCCCATCCATTTCATGTTAGCTCCTATGACCCTCTGGATGGGTGGTTTGAGAGGAGTACCACCTCAAGACAATCTCTCCATAAAGTATAATTTATTGTTTCAAACACTCATTAAAAGGCAGTCTGATGCTAAAAATGGAGCACTGCCACTTTCACTGTAGGGCTCTTACAACTTGCTGTGGCTAATTCTGCATGACCTGACTTGTGGCCCTTTGGTAGCAGCTCTCAGCGATGCAGAGGTCTGTCAGTACTTGCATTTAGGGTCTGGAAATGTGAAGATGGCTTTGAATCCACTCATGTTTTGTTTTCTCTATGGTGCCATTTTATCCTCTACACTTGATTCCAAAAAGAAGGTGGCTGTAGATCTTATTTCATTCCTAGTCCCTTCTAGAGGATGGTTTAGTTAGTGCCAGGAAAAAAAAAAAAAATATATATATATAATATAAATATATAAAAAGTGGATGCACTCGACTCCATGTCTGTCATTTTATTATGGACATCAACCTCATCACAGCATGGGCAACAGAAAGGGCAGTCAAGAAAAGGAAAATAAGATGGGCTTTGGATGTTTCATCAGCACTTTACTTTTTCCTCTGCTGGAATACTCAGACAAGGTTCAAAGCGTTTACCATTGAACAGCCTCTGTACAGGATAAAGAAAAGCAAACAAATCTACTGATACTCTATTTAGCTTCAGGAAAATGAATCAACTAAAGTAAGATAAGAAATCTAAAATACTTTTTCTAGAAAAGGTAAAAAGATAAGAGCTATTGGAGTTCTCTATGAATGTTATGGAGATCATTTAAAGATGTAATATTTTAAACCTCCAGAGCAAGTGTATAATAACACCTGAAAAAAAGAGGAGCAGCAAGGGAGGAGGAGTAGGAGAACAAGATGAAACAGACTGAGGGAATCTCTTAGAAGAAGCTGCTTTTCCAGAGGCTGAAGTTTTGTTTAAATGAGAAAACAGAGACAAGTCTGGCAGGTTAGGGTTAGTAAGAAGAACAAAGGGCATAAAGGAAGTTGAAGAATAAGTTATAAACAGCTTTGAAGCTAATAATAATTCAATTGAATTTGCATTAGGAGCAAAAAAATTTGTCATTCATTTGGTCTATTAGGCAAACAAGGTATATGCTTAAATATAACAATTAATATACATAAGCAAAGGGGTGTCTGTGCTCATCTCCAGTAATATGCACAGTTCTAATCATATCTCAGCTCGAAAAAAGATAAAATACAGCAAGTGACTGCAAAGGATAACAAATGTGATAAAAGGAAGGGGTGTAAGGTTCATAGTATCAAAGATGGAAGAACAAGGAAGTGCTGTTCAGAGCACCCTCTAAAGCACTAGAAACTGCTTGAAAATGTCCAAGAATCCAGTTAATGCTTCCCAGAGCCTCCTAACAGGGACAGGTTGTTGTTGGGCTGAATGGACCAGATACCACTATTTGTACATTCTTCAGTGGTTTAAGTTCTTGGCTGTTGGCAAAGTTTGCTTAAAACATGAAACCAGCTGAGAGCAGAAACACTGTGATTTGAGAACAAAGCATTGTATTTCTGTAACCCCAAAAAGCAAACTTAAAGTTTGAGAAAAGTGAGGAAGAGAAACCCGTTTTCTCATCACAGTACACTGAGAAAATGTTTAGAGTGATATATAACCTTAGTACTGTTATGTTCTATAAAATTGGCAAGAGCTTAGTTCTTAGTCTGAATGCTATGCTTGTTTTGAAATTTAAATAATAAACAATTTATATATGTATATATTTTAGCTTAAAATCACATTTTGTCGGATTTGGCTGTTAATAAAGGCTTATGGTGGAATCAGCACTCTGTCCTTCCAGTGAAAATATGAACAGGACCACACAAAATGCTTCCACTGTGTCATTTCTTTTACTGCTGTTCCATTAAAATAAACTTCTTGCCACAGAACTTACTTGTCATTTCCCACTTCTCAAAAATATTGCAAGTAGTGTAGTTTCTAAAGCTTTTCCACTTCTAGCTTTGGTATCTACTTGACTCTATATTTGTGGATCCCTTTATATTCCTCCCTACCATTCCTTTTCAACCACATACGTTATTGGATCTTAAATATACTTCATTAAATGCAGTTTTTTGGCCAGTGCTGCTTACAGCTAGACCTAGGTTAGTCAGATGGTGCCATATTCATCTTGGTTTCTGTGATCATTGATTCCAGAAAGAGAGCGCTTTTGATCTTAGTATATGTATTCTTCTGTCCATGTATGTCTCGGTGTTTACCGAGATACATTCTTCTGGGTACAGTATGCTTTTTCTCATTCTCTTGGATTTTATAGCTTAATGGGCTCCACTGAAGTAAGAAGAAAGAGACTGACTTTATGACTAGTTTATCTTGCTTGTATGTTTTTGCTGTCTCCTATAACATGGCCCTGTGTGGTTCTCACTTCTACTGGGTTTTCTTGAATCTTTGAAACTATGGGTGTATTCTCTTATTCAGGTTTCTTGATTCAAACCTAGTTTTTGTCTCATCTGGCAATGTTTTTTCTGCCTCTTTTTATTTTATTTTATTTTTTAACAGAGTGAGAGAATAATATTTTCAGCTCTCCTGAGGTTTTTCTAAGTTACTTTTCTGAAGGCAAGAGCATAACTAGAATTTGTTTAGAAAGCAGAGGAATTGGTTTAATAAAAAACGTTTTTTCACTTCTGCTTCATATGCACAAATGAAAATTCACAAAATTTCTTTGAATATGTTCTTAAACTCCAAAAAAGTAGGTGGCGATGCCTTCAAATCACTAATGCCAGCAAGTTGTGAACTGGGATCCTGGAGGTTTTAGGATAAATGGTTGTCATAAATTAATATTCGGTACCACCAACTTTTGTATTTCCTTTGACATTATATCAGCTTCAGAGCAGTTAGATGAAATTACTACAACAGTCTCCCTAGGACTCAACTAGAGCATGATGATTCAAAGATGGTCTCCCAGATGATAAGAATATGTGGTATCACGTGCTCTAATAGGCTAAAATTCTATTCTGGTAACAATACACAGTAAAACATTTGATGGGCTGTGAACATACTCAACAAAAGTTTTCATTTTAAGCATGATTCAGGATGCATTTTAGTTTGCAAATTGACTTAGTTCACCTCTTGAAAGCCTGGAATCAAGTGCTCACTTGCTCCTGCAGCTGGTGAATCCTTACAACATTTTGTTACATTTTTCTATGCAGTTAGTTTCCAACACTTTCTCTTAGTTTACAAGGGTGTGAATAATCTGCATTTACATGCGCTGCCAGTAGTGTTCACAAGCTGGCAGGCAGGTAATACTAACTCACAGGGCTGTGCTTGAATGCATCACTTCTGCTACGCTCTTACCCTCCACTGTGCCAACAGCTGAGAGAGCTGTGAGTTTTCCCTACACTCACATCTTCTGGCTCATTGTCAGTCAAGCCATGCCAACTGCACCAGCCAGTAAAAGCATATAGGAAAAATAAATTTGTCATAGGAAAAGTACAGAAAAGTGATGACTTTTCATGCAAGACTACAGTAAAGGCACTGTTAGGCTATGCTTTGCTAGTGCTGAAGAAATAGCTTTCAAAATCAGGGTTTTTATCAATGATAGTGTGTCTGAGGACACTTTCGCTCAAAGGGTTCGGACCAAAACCAGTTTTCTAAAACTGCTGTAACATAAACATTTTTAATAGCTATATCAGTGGATGAGACAACGTGAAACCATTGTGCTGTATCAATCTCAAAAATGTGTAAATAATAATAAAGGGATGTGCTAGCTGATACTCGAGAAGACACAGATGTGTGTAACAAAAATTGTTTGATGATGAACTGACATTTCTACAGTGGTTTGTTCATTAAGTCTCCAAACAGCATTTTTTTCAGGTTATTTATTTTGTAGTATAAAGTAATAGAAAGTAAAATGGTTGTTGAAGTACATTTATGACCATTAAAGAAACTCGGCAGGTGTATGTTTTCTTATCTTCCCTAAACACACAGTTTACATTTCCCTTCATTATGACAGGGAGGAGAAATCAAACAGGATCTTTCTTTTTCTGTAGAACTTTGCTTGTAATTACAAATTATAGCTTCAGGCTTTCTGTGATTATTTTATGCTTAATTCTCCCAAGGAACTCTGCAGGACCTGCAGAAGGCATTGTGATATTGAAGGCTTAAGTTTAAGCTTAAAGTTGCTTAGTCTTAGTATACTGATCTAAATAACAATGCTTTGCATTATGTTACTCATGCAGAATCAGTCTCATGAGAGTCAGTAGCATACTAAAATTAACATTAAATAATGTAAACAATGTTTGTTAGAACTGTCTTAATGGACTGTTGAAAGTGCATCAATTATTTAACTTGTAAGACTGAGGTCAGTCTCATTCAGAGAATATAAAATGTGCAAAAAAATTATAGGTGCTTAGCTTTGACATTTATAGACAATTTTGTCAAAACTTGCAAAAAACAATCTGTACCAAAGACTGTATTTTCCATCCTGCTGAGGAGACTTACAATACTAAGGACACAGTAGTTTTCATGGGGAAAAGTATTCCCTACACAGCAGAAGGCTGACAAAGACTGCCTTCTCTCATACCTGCTATCTCCCTGATCCAGACAGAAGGTGAAGAAATGACTAAAACAAGGGAATGCTGCTGGTAGATTACTCCATATCAGCTCCTGTCCTGACTTGAAACACCTAATCAGCTTTAATCTAATGATAGAAAAAGAGTGGGTCATCTGTTGTCCCATTAGTTCAATACACATAATGCTTATGAAGCTATATATCAGGTGTAGAAAGTTACATATAACAAATAAGAAGCCAAGAGAAAAATAATTTCTGCAATACATAACTATTAGAAGATTAATATGAAAACTAATATTGACATAGTTAATGTAAGATACTCTGAAAACAAGGCTATTACCTACTGTGCCTGGGAGGTGAACTTAAGAATTCCAGAAAAATACTCTCTTTTGCTGCATTTCTAATGGCCTTCCAGATACTTTAGTTAAAAATCTATTGATCTCTTTTTTTCTGTGATAATGTAAAACTTGACAGAAATAATCTGTGAAGTAGGTATAACAAGTGGTTCAATATCCCCATCTTTTGGAATGTAGTTTAGGTGAGCAAAATTCCAAGAGATGCATGTCCCAGAAAATCTGCAACGTTTTTTCACGGTGCTAATCTGAGCCCTGTAAAGCCCCAGGACCTTAAGTTATTCTCATATCTATGGGAAGGCTCTGGCCTAGATCATAGTTGATTCAGAGGCTTAAATGCTAAGAGCCACCTCTGTTTCCTAATACGCTTTTCTGACCTCCAGAATTCTCACTCAGTTATCTGGGTTTATCTGAGATCAATGGGACCTATATTTTCACTGGTTCGTTTTCTCTGAGGCTTAAGTGTTTCCCTCTGGATAGCTCTGGAATCACCCACATGTGATTTTAATTAGCAATTGTTATGAGTCACAGGTGCATGTTTATGAAAAAGAGCAGAGGAAAAGACTCCAGCCTAGTTGTTTGGGTACGTCTCTAGAAATAGGAAAAATTGTGTTCTTTTCCTTGCACTGGCCAAACCCATGTTTCTTTCCAGTGGGCCAGTTCAACATGAAGATTTGATAAACTATTTTCCTTCCTTTGCTTTCCTCGTTCTTGCATCCCCTCTGACCTGCCATGCAAGCCTCATGGTTAGTGAGGCGTGATGCAGAGAGAAAGGTGTGGACTCAAATCACTCCAGATTAGTGAATTCTGGCCTTGCACGTTCTTGGTGAGTGTTCTTATCGTGACGTGGGTGAAAGGAGGGGGAATTCTACTGTCACTTCCTTCTCCAGTCAAATCCTAGGGCAGGGTAGATGTCAAGTTGTGCTCCTTCCCGTAGCCTAGAGTTGGGCCTTTAAGAGCATACCTACACTGCTGTCTCAGCCCCTGGGCTGGCTCTGTCTGCATACCAGTTCTGGAGCTAACAGTACTGGAGACTGCAGCGTAGGTAATGGTGGTGTAGATTTACTGGCTGGGATTCTGTTAGCATTGTGTAAACATCCTTCAGTTCCAGGAGAAAAGTGAATCCATCTCCAAGGCATTTGCTGTAGACAAGTCTTACACAGCTCCAAGCTCAACTTACTCCCTTGGAGGACTCTTCCTTTCTGGAGTGCCTTTTTCTCACCAAACATTGCCAAGGGAACTGAGACAGCCAGCTCGGGACTGTGTTTTTCACCGTGTGGCAAAACAACAAAGTTCTGGGAGCTGTTTCTGTGAGTACTTTCTGTGGTATAGCTCTGTTTCTCTTTGAAAGCTCTGTGATCCTGTATCTTTATATTGACTGTGACTCAGGCTCGGTGACATTGTCTTGCAAGCAAGAATTTGAATTTTCTGGGCTTTTTGTTTAGAGCCCAGAGGAAATGTGATGGTGCTACAGTGGTAGGTGAGACTACATTTTATGAGCAGAAGACAAAGTACAGAAGATCGTTTTTATAGATGGATCTTAGGGATAGTTCCTGCAGGCCTATTTGTGGGAAAAAGATATCTTAAAAGAGAAGAAAGAAAGCCCCATTGTAATGTGAATCTGTACAAAATTGTCTGTGAATTGGAGTGTTAATTTATGGGCTATTCCGTTAAAATGTGTTTTAATAGAATTCATATATGTCAGAGATTACTGTAATGATGGCTGCTTCTCCTGAAAGGAAAACATTGCGTTCAATGAGAAATCCCACACAAATGGATTAAGCACAGATTGTGACTTTCACTTGTACTCCCTTTTTTTTTGGAAATAATTCTAATTTTTCTTTTCAATTGACATAAACTGTTCTTGAGCAACTAACAACTTCTTTGCAGCTTACTCCACCCTCTTTTCCTGGATTTCTCATGCTTCGAAAGGGCAGTGGGAATACAGCTAGCCATTTAATCACCAAGTAACAGAGTCTTTTGACTTTTTAAGTGTCTTGCTATGCCAGTTTTTGGTGCAGATAGTGTTTTTTTTTTTTTTTTTTTTTCTTGGACCACATGAACTAAATAAGCTTGAATTTACCAACTTAGAATCTGGCCTGGTTCTTTCATGTACAAATGGGACAAGTCTCTCAGTAATTAAAGAAACAATTCCTTGCTGCGGAAGACCTAGCTGACCGCTTGAATCAGTGGGAATGTATCTGCATCAGTCATACAAAATTTGGTGCCCCAATACTACTTAGTCCAGCTGATATGAATGAAGAAGTCAGAATATCAATAAAGTTTTAGGCATGATGGCTATTTGGGTGAGCTTCTGCAGTTGTAGAGTTTTCTCATTCTCACTTCCAACACAATTGTTCCAAAGCTATAGTCAGGGTCTGCTCTTATAGAAGGGTAATATTACTATAAGCTGGAGAACTTTTAAATGGTAATTTCCTTACTTACTCAGCAGACACACTTCATACGCAAGCATACTTCATGCAGGTATAAAAGCTACATAGATGTACTCCTAAATGTACATCAGCGTGGCCCCTTCACCACCTCTTCTCAAATTCTGCTAAGGCTTGTTGCTGGTGAAAAAAGGGGTGGTGTGGCATACAGGCACAGCAGTCACCAGCTGTTGAAACCAACTCTAATTACCTGTGGTAGCTGGAGTGAGATTGAATACTTTCCATTTAAAACTAGATTTGCTTCCTTCCTTCAGTCGCATAAAGTGCCGTCCTCTAGCGGTTCGGGATTAGGGATCTAGAATAACTGGAGTAATGGCCAGTTGTTGAAACGGCAAGACTGAGGAGGTGATGCTACCAGAACTCATTTTCTCATGAAAGGGCTTGTCCTTAACTAATATAGGCTGACATACTGCCTTTACTTCTGGAATTTCACGTATTTCTACTGCTTAGCAATATGAAGGCAAAGTAACAGCACGCATCAGAGTTAGATTTTGGATATCATGTTCTGCCTATCAGAATTAGTGCAGCTCTTCACTGTTGTAGGAGAAATTCGTCGTTCTCCATTTCTCTGGTATAATAGGGAAATTGCCACAAATAATCTTTCCTCATGGACCATCAAATAGTCTTCAAGCTGGGTTGACACATATAAAAGAATATGGATGCATGTGGCTGCTTATCAGTTCTCGTATTTGGTGTCATAGTGCAATGCTAACAATGAAAATTCGGCTCGGTAGGCGATGTGAGCGATACTATAGTAGTGCCACTATACTAGTTGACCTGCTGCTGCAGCACATTGTTCCAGTTTTTAAGGAAGCTACATTAGGATACATCAGCATAATCACAGTATTTATCAAAGAATGTTCTCAGGAGAAATTTTTTTTTGGAATTTAACTGAAATATCTACTATTTAGAGCATTTTTTCAAGCTGTAATATTTAATATTTAAATAGACTAATACATTATTCTGTGAGGAGCTTATCCTCCTTCCACATTTTGTGGAGGAATAGCATTTTCCATTTTAATACAATTTTGAAGAGATTTTTGTAGAATCCTTCCAATTGTCTGGTTCTCAGCTGAGCAGACATACTCTAAATTGGAATTCAGAATTCATTTTATTCCTGTTGTTTATCATTATTACTAAATCACAAACCAACATCATTGGATATTAATTTAGAATTTCATTTGACAATCATAGTCTTAGAAGGTTTTGAAAGGTATATTAATATTACACATATTAATCTAGATAATATCAATTTGTACCTACTTGAAGGAGTTGTAAGCTAGACTGATCTTCCACAGTTGATACAAGTTTTACACTGGTATAATTATGTTGATTGCAGTGGCTTCATTGACTAAAACAGAATTACTACAGTTTGCAACATCAGGTACAACAGTCACATTGTTGAGTTGCTTCTTGCACATCAGTGGAACAAGACTGATCTCTTACACTTGCCTTATTATTATTATTTTTTTCCATAAACATACATCGTGACTGCTTTCAGGTAGGGTAGTGGGTCTTGTATATACGTGCTTGTATAAATGTGTGTATGACTTTTGTTCTGTACATTAGCAAACTAACAATACATAAAAATGACTGGACCCTAGAAAATATATAATTCATCACCAGCATTTCAAATCTTTTAATGTCGACAAAGGTAATTTAAAGGTACTGTAATATGTAATACTAATATATATAATCTGATTTCATTAGATAAGCTGATAAAGCTGCATATTCTTTTTTCAAGGTCTGTTTCAAAATATCATTTTGAATTCAGAACTCATTCAATCCATGATCATAGAATGATTTTAAAGTAGATTGGTAAACAAGAGGAACTGTGTAAGTTTATTGTATCCTTTCATATGTTATTCAAATTGAGCTGGGAGAGACATAGGTAAGTTATTTAGGGTTTAGAAATCTTCAGCTATTTTTTAATACATGGCTTTTTTGTCTCCTGGTAGCTCTGAAAAAAGCTTTGCAAAGCTGGGAGATTTTTGTGTTTGAATTGTTCTCCAGGAACAAGTTAGCAGTCAAGAAATAACTATTACATGTAGAATTTTTCAGGCATTCATCCCCTTCTCTTTATCCTGTACTAGAATACTCAAACTAACCAGATGTTATTAGGAAGGAAAGAATATGCATATAATGTCACTAGTCCTTCTGCTTACAGAGTTTGGGCCTTTGGTGCTGTTGGTCTGGACCTTTAAAAGTGAAAAATGTGGCCTTTAAATTAGAAGATTAAAGCTGGGAGAAGAGAATAAGTGAATTAACAACAAAGTGCATAGAAGTTTTTACTCTTCTAAGATCATATCTGTTCACATAAAATACCAGGCTACAAAGGATTTCAGAGTTTTGCAGACCTTCTGCTCAGCTTCCAACTGGCAAAAAATAATCATATTTTCAATAATAGGAAAGGTGGTGGTTATGCTGTTTTGCATTGCATAGTGTTCCATATCCCATGTTGTGTCATGTCTCAGAGTAGGTCAGTATGAAATCAAGAATGAAAGAAGTGAAACTTTGAAGATATTTGTTTTTTCCAGCTCAGTAACTTAATATTTCATCAAGGGCCCTCTGGGAGCTGATCTGAATATACTGCAGTGAAGCGAGCAGCCAGGAAGGAACTCTAATGAGTCCTCAGTATACATTCCTGACTGCGTTCAAACAATTTGGCGGCCATAATTTTTTAAAACATTCCAAACACTCATCTCTCATTGTCTTTTGCGGTTTGGACGGAGGATTGTTGATTGTTGGACTGGTTTTGAGGTAGTCCCTTGAGTGAAATTGTGGATCCTACCTCACACATTATCATCTACATTTGCATATAATTGAGACATAAGCTTTCTGGCAATCTGCAAAAGGAATGCTGTAGAGCTGTTGTTACATTTTCTAAGAACAAACACAATAGGAATGCCATCCTAGGATGTAGGTCAAGAATGTTTCCACGGAATATTCTTTATTAAATCCAGTGAAATCCTCTGGATGTTGTTAGATACAAGTTAAAGGAAAGACCTGTGTCCAAGACTTCCTTCACTGAACTGTTGGGCGTAAGATAAAATGAGAGTTGGATCTCTTTTGCTTCTACATTTGTTTTTTCTGAAACTAGAATCATTCCAGGTTTGTTCATCATATTTTTTTTGGACAATTTATTTGAAAACAAACAACAACAACAAACAATACCACCAAAGCACTCCAAAACCCAGGCTGTCACTTATGTAAATAACATCCATGCATGAGAGAGTGTGTGTGTGTGTGTGTATCATGGGTTGAGGGGTGAGCGAGAAACCACAGAGGCACTTTATACTGAACATTGCTCCTGCAGCAGCTAGTAGGGTGAGAGGTGACCTTAGCAATGACTTACATTACATAATACCTCCCATCTCTCTGCAGATGTGTGAGTTTGTTTAAATGTTTTATGAGATTTTTATTACACTATAATATAGTCCCAAACCCTCTGCAGTTGCCAGTTTGGTCACAAAATATAATAAATTTTAAAATACCTAATGCTTCAGCTATTCAAGAATTTTCTGACAGGGCCCCCAATGCAATTATGGTACCACTGTGTCACTGAGCTGCTTTTGTTTGGGCTGTGTGGAACAGCAGTTTTAATTCTCTGATCCTGTTCTACAAAATCCATGAGTTTAAGCAGATTTGAATGTTCTGTACACTTGTAAAAATATATATATATTGTTTTCTGTTCCTGTGTTTTATGTGTTGTGATACAATAGTGGGTTGGATTACAGTAACTAATACTTTTATACTCTTTTGAGGTTGCCTTGCCTAGGTAATTTGTGAAGTAAGTAGCAATCTCAGATATAATGTTTTTCAAGGTTCTGAAACAAACTGAATTCATGGGAAGCATCTATACTGTATGCTGATACGCTGCTTTTCACTCATATGATAAAGTTTACATTGGAGTAGCCTTTGGCCGCTGAATGTTAAACACCATTTCATGAGAGACCTGAGTACAGGCCAGTGTGGTCTGCACTTTATGTTAGAGTATTACTCCTCAGTATCCCATTCCCTCAGACTCTAACTTTTTTTATAAAAGGGAGGGAAGTTGATTTCTAAAAGAAAAAAACACACACACACTATGCTTAAAAAAGATACTTAACTTATAAGCAGCTGGTAATTTTTAACTAAGTATTTCAAACACTGCCAAGGGAAGAAATATATGCATAAGGAAAATGAGTCCCTGTTCCCAATTTCCAGTTCTAGTGCTGCAGCTTTCTGTTAGGCTCTACTTTATTGAGAGCCAATGTTCAGATCTTGATTGCGAAGGCCTATTTTCCATTTTGAAATGTCTCTCAAAAAGGCACGGCTCCTGAAATGCAAAAGCAGGCAAGTAGAGCTTGAAGATTTCAGCTAAGAGTTATGCTCCTAATGAACTCGTGTTACTAAGGGTTAGGGAAGATAAACCATTGGAAACAGCAGCTTCAACTTTTGTATAAAGTCTCTGAATTTAGGAAGAAGGAAAGTGGGTGCATTTACTGAACTGTGAGAAATATGAAAATCCTATACAATTTCTTTGTATGAGTACTTCTTTAAGGATGACAGGTAGGAATAGAAACTTCTAATCTCAGGCATTCAGACCCAAATTGACACCCAAATTCTGGAAAAAGAAAGGTTTTCCATGGTTAGATTCTTCAATGGACTTTCCAGCATATAAATGGCTCTTTTATACTAAACTAGACTCTGTAAGTTTCCCTGAACAACTTCAATTAAAAATACATTGACAAGGTGCAATTAAAAATTCCATACTGAAACACATTTAAAATATATCTGCGAAGTGCCCAATTGCCAGACATTTGTCATCTCTGGCACACAGCCTCCTGAATATTCTTTGTAATAACAGGCTACTGAAAGAGTAGATTTGGGTCTCAGTATATTTCATTTATATCTTCTATCTATCTACCTATCTGGCTGTCTATTATTTAGAAATAGCAATGTTGTTTCCCTAACACAGCTCTGTCAATTTTAAACTCATTTATAAATTCCTCAGGTCACTTCAGCAATAACAATATCTTACATTTCATTCAGAGGTCCAAATTTTTACTAATAGGGATTACTACAGGGATTAATAGACACTACTAATTTCACACTATTAGCCAATGACTCAGTAGGGATCAGAACTGAAATCCCTAGACCTGGATGTGTCTTCTGGTGTATTTAAAAAGTTACAAAATGAAGAGTGACTGTTTGTTACAGTTGTCCTCTTCATTTTGTAACTTTTTAAATTTTTATTTCTATTTTGATTCTGCTCTTTTGTGAGGTGTCTTTTGTCTGTGTAAATACTCATTTTCCATTGGTTTGTAGCTAGTAGTGTTAAATGAATACCTGCATATTTGTGCAGTGCTCTACTCTTGAGGTAAAAGATGGCATATACTTGCACTTTTTTAATGTTAGTGGATAAATCCCAATTATCCTTACATGGAAATGAGTCAGTGAGATGTTCGGTCCAATGCTGAGTGTAACATAATATGGAACACTTTGGTAATTTGCTGCTTTTTCCCCCCTCTGGAAATGAAATATTAGAAATATCAATCTGAGTTGAGAAGAAAGAATTTTAACTTAATTTTAGCCAGATGGAAACAGTTTATAAGCAAGGGTGAGGTGGGAGAGGTTTTTCTGTAATTATGGCCTTTGTTATTTTGGTGAAGAGCAAATGGGAAACCTGTAGGGAAAACAACTAAAGCATAGATACCTTAATTCCAAGGACTGGAGATGCTGAAAGGAAGTTGAGAAGGCACAGTCAGTACCTCAGGGTGGACTTCAATTTGTGAAAGAGATGTGAAGAGAGTGAGCTATCCCTAGCTGGTATATAGTTCAGTGGGAGGTAACTCCAATTGACTTAAGAATGGGAAGAAAGCAAAGGGCAGAGATTTTTGGCTGATGCTTTATTTTCTTCTGTGTAGCTTTGTGAAGAAAGGAGCCTGATTTTGTTAGAAGCTTTCCTCAATTCAGCAAGAGCCAGCCACCTCCCATTCTGCTTTCCACCATCTGAATAGGAATCGGGCAGAAGGCCCAGAAGCTACATTCTCTACCTTACCCCAGTGATGCGTAAGGAAGCCAAGAGTCCTCTTCCAAGCAGTTGCAGTGGGAAAGGGCCAGCAGCTACTTAAGAGTGCCCCTTACTCACATCACAGATACTGTGGGGGCTAGAAGGGAAGTAGTAGAAGGCAGCAGGGAGAACTGCCAAGTGTCACACTTTTGGCAGCTTTGTCGCACATTCCTTTAATTTAGGATTTGGCTCTGCCTCAGGAAGACTTGCAGGTTTCTGCTTGAAGTTTTCCTTATTTTCCACTTGGGGCCACTGTGGCACTCTTGAGCAGGAAGGAGCTCTTGGGAGGTAGAAGTTGCATGTAGGCAGGACCATTTCCTGTTGTCCTTATTGCCATTGCTTCGCTCCAGGTGACTGAAACAACCAAGAGTGTCACAGCAACTTCCCATCACTTCTCAACTAAGCAAGTGCCCTGGCAGTCCTGGACTAGCACAGACAGATCCTAGGCCCTGGTTGTTCTAATGCTCTTCACGGTTCTTCATCCAGCTGGGAGCACCTATTCCAGCTGCCAGGGGCTGTGTGGTTCTTTACTTTGCCCTTACCTTCTTCAGGGTAGAGTGTGCTGACGGCTGGATTAGGTATTTGGTTATCAAAAATTGCACTGAGGGGAAAAACTGAATACAAGATTATACAAAATTGTTAAGCCATGGAAGAAAGCCAGGACAGTGGGACAACTTAAAAAAAGTCATATAATCACCGTTAAAGATACATACCTGTCTTGAGGTAATGAAGTTCTCTGTTGGTGGCAAAGACACTGGAGTCTTTGATTTAAAATGTAATCGGAACAGTGTGTTAACACTTACTTCGTTAGGCAAATGCTTTACTATTAAATTTAATACAGTTAAAAGAAAGAAAGTACCACTTTATTATTGCCTTACTACATTATTATTTTAATATGCAGTTAGGAAAATAATTTTCATGTTCGCTCATGAACGTGTTCACTATGAAATATTGTGGTGTTTAGGCTAAATAACATTCCTTTTTCTAGTTGGATCAATGCTGGAAAGTTCGTTTATTTAAATTTACTTATTATTTGAAAAGCACTAAATGGGAATGCTATGTTTTTATCTGGTTCTCTGTACGCTTCATACAAATTAAAAGATAATTCAGGAGACCTCACATTGACTCTCACTTTTGTTACAAACATTAATATGGCTTCTTTCACGGAGAACAGGCAGTGGAGATTGCTTCTTTGAAGGAGTTAGAGAGAAAGATAAACTTGCCATTCTCTCTCGTTTCCATGATAGCAAGTGACCTGCTTAGCCTGGAGCAGCAAGTCTCTGGGGCCCAGGCATCCACTTGAAGCAAAACTGACCACACTGACCCACCGCAGCTCTGCTTCTCACTTGTGGGGGTGTGGATTGGTATTGGTTTTCAATTTAGACAAGATGTTGTGTGAGTCACCCTGCCCCCTGCCCTCCCACCAGTGCTATGAATAATAAACTCAGTGAGAAGTTTCAAGCCAACTGATGTGCTGCCAGGGCACAGCTCCTTCTCCCTGTAGTCCTTCCCCTCTCTGCACTTTGCTGGACCTGCAGGGCTTGTTGTGGGTGGAGGTGAAACACATCTGGAACCGGCTGATTCGAATGACACTCGTAAGTGAAGAAGGCGGTTCTAAATCCGACCCACCCTGGGGAAAAGAGGCTGAGGTCATAGGAGGGTAGAATGCAGAGTATTATTATGATGAAAAAGTGAAAAAAATTACATCAAATGTTTGTTTAAGGATCAGAAGTCCTGGCCCAACCCCTTCGGTTTGCCAAATATTACATGAAGCTACATAAAAACCAACTCTAACCTCTTACAGTTCTCCCATTAGGTCACATTAAGCTTTGGCAGGGAGGATGGTCCTACTTGGTGGTTTTCTGATTTGTGGTTTGAATTTGGCCAACCTTACTTATTTAAATTTATTTTATTTTGTAAACGCTCAATGATAGAGTAAAACTCTAGAGTAAACTTGTTCTGGCCAACATTTATTGTGGAAACATTCTGCATTATCAAGAGATCTTTGCAGAACAGCTAACAAATTAAAACAACACATTTCAAGCACATATTGAAGTTCTTTTTGTAAATGAAGGAAATGTACTGATGGCTTCAAGCCATTACTTTTGGTTGTTATCCACTTCTGTCCCTCTGGGCTTTTATAAAACTGGTGTCTTTTCACTCCCCCTGTGAGGACAGCAGTCCCTTTGGCTGTGGAGCAGCCAGGGGAATGAATCAAAATACGTTGTCCTCCTTTTAGCTTTGTTAACTTCTTAACAAGTTTGTCTTCCCTCCCTTTATGAATACCTTGGTGAGCCTGTTTGCTTTCTTGGAGACTCAGTTTGACTGTTGCCATTGAAGTATGAATTGCTGGTTCCAAGCAGGGACTTTCCTAATCTGGAGGAATATTAAGTACACTATGTGTAACCTATATTTTGCCGACTGACAATAGAATTTAAAATATATGGAGAATGGCCTAGTGATGTTTTCTTTATACAGAATAGTTTAACAGGGAAGGAAAAAAAAAATCAGTTCCATTGTCCTTAACTGAACATTTTTGATTTGTTAAAAATAATAGAAACAATTTATTTTGCCATTGGATTGATAGGCAGTGACTGAACTCTACCTACCTGTGGTGGAGTAATAGTCCTACTCTTTCTGAGGACTGTGTTCTTGTAACATACCTTCTCTCCTTTATAACTTTTTCTCGTGCAGTTGCCAAACTGCATCACTGGAGTACAATCTTGCCATAGGTGAAAAACTGGTACTACGTGGAACCCGAATAACAAGAGCTGTGAAGCACTTTAACTAGCTTTGCTTTTGAACTTACTGCCTTCTAACTTTTTCAATTTGGGAATGTTGAAAATTTCATTTGGATGAAAAACCTGCAAAGAAACCATTTGTAATATTCCTCAGAACTTCAGGATTTGTGAACTTTCTTGTTTTGAGGGGTAAAAGTGGCATACTACTTTTTATAAAGGAATTTTGCAACAGTTTTAAAAATAAGCAACGGCAGTGCATAGGGAGCAATAGCCTAATTATGATTTTATGTATAAGCTATATGTCAAAAATATGTCTCAAATTGTTCTAAGAAATATGGCTTCAGTTTTGATTCAGCAATTACAGTTAGGTCCTGCTAAAATTCATTATTTTATTCTGTGCATGTATCTTGCAAAAACCAGCTTTTCCATCATTTTAGATGTGAACTTAGGCTCTGGACATAGCAGGCTGACAGCTCTGTAATCTGATGATTATACAAAACAGGTTCAATACATGTAGCAGTGTTCATATAACATTCCTCATATTTGACTCTTAACTAGCTTTATCACTTTGCTTTTTGGCAGGCTAATTAACCAAATACCATGCTCACTGATACCTCAGCAGAATTGTTTCTCGTCCTGGAATTAGCTTGTTGAAACAAGTTTAAATGTTCTTAAACTGTAGCGCCGTCAGCAGTTTAGATATAAAAGTCATTTGAAGAAATATGATCTCTGTTTATTTTTTTATACCTGTGCAATCTTTGGACTTTTGGCTGGCTTTTTCACAAACGATGGCAACTATAGAAATAATTTTATTGATATGGAAAATTATCTGTTAATTACTGTAAGAACACCAAACCGTTCCACTAGAGTCACTGGCACGCTGGTTATTGATGGCCTGGCTGGCAGTGAAGAGTGACGTAAAGGTGAAAAATTCCTCTATTTTCTGAAACTCTTGAAGCATTCTGCTCAGCTTATTGCTTTTTTCTTTGACAGTGAAAACACCTTGAAATACCAAAGCTGAATTGTCATGGCTGTCAATGACTCTACAAAATGGAGTTGGAGAGATGTTTTTACAGACATATTAATTGCCTTTGTATTGTTCAGAAGGATGTTGAATTATTAAAAAATTGCAAAGCTAAAGATTGCTGCAGGGAGTTCTCCAAATCTATTTGTACAGTGTACAAATTGGCAGCCATCTGCCAACAGTATTTCCATTTCTTAATGAAATCTAGACAAATTTGACTGTGAAAAGTGCTGTACAAAATCTCAATAATTTGTCAGATGAAAAGTGTCATTATTAACAGTAATCTCCTATTATAGTTTATGATTTTGCATTTATGGGTTTGTAGAGTTTCAAAAGTGACAGAAGAGGTAGTGGATGATGATTCTTATTGCAGGGTCAGCCTGTGTACATCAGTTCCTCCAATTTGTGGTTAGCTGTGCTCACTAGCTTGCCAGAGGTTCAGATTAAATGTTTAACCACCATTATGCTAAAGCTGAGAAGAAGTGATTACTTCCAGTTATATGAATGAATACAAATGAGGAATCTAAATAGGAGTTGTTCGGTGATTGCTCTGAAAAACTGCTGCAAAGTATGTATTTTGTGAAGCTGCTTATGTTTGGTGTGTATTTGGCTTAGAAGTCTGTGTACTTAGCTCCCTTGAAATTTTAAAGAGAAATCAACAAGGGAATTGTGCAGTTTTTCCTCACAAATCAGACTTCTACATTTGTGTTATAACATTGTATTTTGATTTCTCAACAAGTTTCTATGTCAATAGGATTTATACTAATCTTGGCTTTTATTGTGCACTGGCCAGATTTATACACTCTTGCTTTATTCACTATAGACTGGCTGATCTCACAAACAGCCAACACAGTATAATGGCGGTATCCTGAATTTGGATTTGTGATACTCCTCAGATACGGAGAAGTGTTCAGTCTTTGACTGGTTCCTTCTAATTTCCTGTAGATTTACCTCTGAGTCACTCCTCTTCAACAGTGTTACACTTGGTTACTGGTGCATGACAAGTGTATTATAGGGGTAAATCTGACCAACAGTTGGTTGCAATGTCAGGGCTCCCTTGTTGTTATTTGACTCGTGATCTGTTAACAATGTTCAAGTTGCATTGACACAATATGTAGTCTGCATGTTTAAGTTCATTCTGCTGAATACAGCATAAATAAATCACTGAAAGAAACTAACAGAAGAAAGAAGTCTCCCTAGATCATAATTAATGTAAAAAATATTTTAAAAAACAGGAATCAGTAGAACTGGTTGAATAATGTTAAGTTTAGGAAAAAAGGAGTTGAATATTCCCCCCTCAAAAATATCTATTAAAATACCAGTTGTTCAAGAAAATGCCAAATATTGCTTTGTCATTAGATAGGCACAGAATTATTCAGCCAGTTGCATGGATATGTTGCATGATGATATACTTCCATGATTTGAGAATGATCATTATAGGTGCTCTTTTGTTACGCTGGAATTCTTATTCGTGCTTTTGAACCTCAGCTGCATCTCTACTACCATTCATATTACCAGTTAAGAACACAAGTTTGCTTTTTGTAACAAATTCACAGTTGTGCCCACTTGCTCCATTTTGGTTTGTAGCACAGTAAAGTCTCAGAGGACAAAAACTGGATTCCTTACAGGTGAAACTTGTGCTCCAGGAATGCACGTAATACCCTCCAGACCCTACTAGTGTGCAGTCCACAACCCCAAACTAGAGCGGATCTGAACTAGAAACTCTCAAAATGCATTTGTGTGCAGGGATGTCAGGTCGTCAATGCTGTCAGTGTAGTAACTGTTACTTCAATAGATCCTTCAGTGTTAGTTACCTCAATAGATCCGCTTCTGTTGTGCCACACTGCTTGCTAGTGTAGACGTAGTTGCGGTATCTCTTACCTTCTTCATGATCAAACTGCGGTTTATAAAAGGTATATTCAGTGAGGCAGATAAACTGATAAATGCCCTTTCCTATGTATTACAATTTATTCTGTCTGTCATCCTTCTCAAGCAACAAAACAAGATACCTGTACAAAGCTAAGAAATAGTTTGAAATTCTATTGAGAAACGTTCTGCTCTTATATGAGTTATGTATGGTAGTATTTGCTTTTTCTTTGAATGTTGGAGCTACCACTTTTCCCTTTTAAGACTCCCCTGTGGTGACAGTAAGCATTGCCAGTCACATGGCTAAGATTCAGAGCTGGGAGAACTGCCATAGTAAACTGAATTTGAACTCTGGTCTTCCCATGCCTCCACTGGGATCTATAACTGTCTAAAAGCCAGGTCTGGCCAGAAATTTTTTGTGTTGCAAAATTACTTTTGATGTGCAGCTGGCTATGTAAAACATTTCTTATTTGTTTGTCCAAATTCCAGTGCTGATTTAAACCATGTAGACTAATCAATAATACAAGTTATGTTAAAAATTAAAAATATTTATATTTTTATTAGCTGATTTGATGATAATTGAACCCAAGCGTTCTTGAACACTGGACTCAAACAAAGCTCTTGAATTTATTCTAGATTGCCTGGCTGGCTGGTGAATCAGTGTAAATCTGGGGGGGGGCAATGACAAGTCTCAGGTAGGTTGCAATTGTCAGGGTTTTGTATGTAGTCCTTAACAATGCAGATCATTTCTGTATTATCAAACATTAGCTTCTTTGTAAAAACATTACTTTTTAAAGCACAATATTTTGTGCACAACATCCCTTAGGCCCACTGGTGTAAAACAGTGGAGCGTCACTGCATTCAAACATTCATCAATTTAAACCAAGGACCCTGTCCAAGCTCTTTGTGTTCAGAAACTTTGTTTTAGAAACCTGGTAACACAGCAAGTGAAAGAAAAAATGTGTAGGAATTTTGAACCTATGAAGTATGCACTCATTCTGATAGTGAGTTGGTTTGCTTAAATTTATAATATATGTTCTTGGATGAAATATGAAAAAAATCTATTGTTAAAATAGATGAAAATAATTGAGATTAGCTTGTTTTTATTTTAGGTGCTTTTTGGTATTCAACAATAAATGAGTTAGTATGCTCTCATTTAAAAGTTGTGAAAAGGTTGCCAATGGAATCTCACTGCTCAAAGAGCTATAGGAATTTGAATAAGTGGCATCTTTCTCCTTCAAGCAGACATGGAAAGAAAGCTACTTGTCAGTCTGTTTACCTTCAAATGCATGGTGAAGACCAACAGAATGTGAAATACCATCAGAGTGCATAGTAAATGTATTTTGCTATGCATGGACCACAACCATTTGTTTATACTACATTTCTCACTCTTTCCACAATTTAACAACAGCGTGATACTTTATAAAACACTGAGTCAAAATAGATTTAGCAGAAGGGCAGAGGTTTTAAAGCTGCGATGTTCCTACAGTCCTTGTGGAAATTGGTAACTGGATGGAGACCCGCCTAAGTGCTCTCGTTGAAGGAGGAGGATTTGTTTGAGCTCAACAGTTGTCTGTACCGATTGTTCCAGCAGCTGATCGGTCAGCAAACATGTGCGGACTGGCCGGTCACGCAGCTGTACCTCCAAGCCAGCCATTGCACGTGCTGCTCTTCAGCCAGCTCCTAGCAGAAGCTGGCATGGGAGGTGATGTGCCTCCAGGTACGTGGGCGAGAGGGACAGGGGAGAAAATATGCAGCTGCTGTGAAAAACATTCTGAAAAGTTCAGGAGAATGAGAAGGTGAGGGAAGAGATCAAAAGAGGGAATGCGACAAGTGTAAAAGGAGGATGAGTAGATCAGAGGAGGGAAAGTGATGCATGGAAGAGGAGAAAGGTTATAGGAGAGACCCAAAGTACTAGAGTGGAGGGCAAGGGAGGCAGGGACGGGGGGCACAAACCTTGCAGCAAGCAGGTCTTCATTTGTTTCACTGATCACTGCATACTGGAAACGATCCGTGATCATTTGTCACCAGGTTTATTCTCTGCTGCTATTTATATGACCCTTAGGCTATCCATATCTTTTACTTTCTGGTCTTCAGATATTTTATGGTTTGGGAATATAGGACAGAAGTCTGCAACCATTATTACTCTGAGAAGACACTCTTGGAAAATACAGAGGATTTAAGGAGCAGGTGGAGACAATTTTAGTTTCTCTGCATGTCTCTTGGACTTCCAGTCTAGATTTTAGAGTGGTCAACTCTACTGAGGAAAATGAATGAGATTAAACGTGCTTTCTGAAGTTAACCTTACTAACAGGCAATCTGCCACTGTTATTGAGCCTTCTGGTTCAGGTATATGTATAAATGAAAATCTTCGGATGACACTTCATCATTTTCCAACTAAGCTAATTTTTTTTCTAGTTTTGAATGGAGAACGTCATTATAAATAGGTTAACAATCTAAGCTGACAACAGTTATCCTCTAATTTTGTCTTCCCAGTTACTTTCTTATTGATTTTGCAGAGCAAATGCATAACATCTCTTGGATAGTTTTGTCAGAATTCAAAGACATTTGACAGACTGAGGATTTTGTTTGGGCCTGCTACAATGCTGTGGTCTGACTTTTGGTTTTGAGTCCTATTTTCATTGAATACTTTCAGGATCTTGTTTTTAATTTATAAGGTCATCCTAAAGGGGAACTCTGTATAAAGTTTGAAATCAATACTTTAGTTTTAAGGTAACCTAAATTACTTTATAAATAATTACTTTCTAAACTGCATACAAACTATGTAGATTCAGCTGATTCTAAATAAAAAGAGAAACTTACCTGCAGAGCTAGTAAAACTCTTTGCCCATGCTCATGCAGACTCACTTTTTTTTTCCAGACAGCCTCATGATTCATAATTTTTTGATAGCTCTTTAAATTATTATTTAAAGTATTTTTTGCATTTAGCAAGTAGGAAATAATCAGGTAGGTGAGCTACCTCTGACAACATGAAATATTCAAGCATGTTATTAACCAGTTTTCCTTTTAACTTTCCTGTGGATCTCTCTTCCACTTGAATAGTGTACAAAATAATTACAAAACTGACCCTGCTAGGACCCCTGAAAGGTACCAGCACGACTCTACAGCTGGTGTTGGAAGCAGATACAGTTTGGTTCAGTCTAAAATTTGTCCAAAGAAGGTAAAAAAGACACACCCCCAAACCCTGGAAGTATGTGTGTGTTTCTTAAGAAATACACACAGCTGTAGGAAAGAACTGCCAATTAATATAATTTACAAGTTTCAAAATCTTGACTTAGATTGTGAGTTGAATAGAGGGAGGATATGCGGAAGGGAATGGTGGAGAAATTCAGGCAAAGGACGCAGTGTGGCAGGGAAAAATGCGTAAGCAACAACATCTGGAAACTAACTTGAAAGAGGAAACAACCAAAAGTGCAAGTGGTAGGTGAAAACAGAATCCAGACTACAGCACAAGATTGGAAAAGATCAGAAGTAGCCAAGAAGAGAGCTCTGGTAATGTGACATGCAACAGGACATGAACGTGGTTGTTCCTCTTGACTTGGAACGTTCTATCAGTTTAAGTATGATGCCTGGGTAATTAGTTTGGCAAGTTGCACTAATTGCAAGGTCTGAGATTAACAGAGATTTGTTTTCAAAGGTGGGAAGTAAGTAAACTCCACTGCTTTCTTCACAGTTCTGCTGCCTCTGATTACCTTGTGGCCATAAAAGTTCTTTCCTTACATGAGTATTGAGGTGATTTTGTAGTTACTTCACTAAACTGTGTGTTTAACTACCGTGTGATGTGCCTCTAGAGGAGCATCTTTGGTTGTGTACACATAGTATATCATCAGATAAATACTTTGTTTGGCAGGTTGCTTTATAAGTCATGTTATCATCACCTTTGCCAGTCATATGGAGCCAATCATAGCTTTCCCTGTTCATTGCAGAAGAATGCAGAGCAATCTGCTCAAAGCAGCCCACAAACGCTTGGTTTAACTGTTACCAGTTGCTTTTGTCATCCCTCGTTATTACTAATGGATGCTCTGGTCCATGTTTACTTCAGTGTACATGCCTGTATCACTGAAAGCACGTGCTGGCTACAGGGACTGGACAACTACGGGCAAGTGTGTAACAGAAAAGCACCAGAGATGTGCTGATTAATTTAGTGATTCTTCCTCATTAAAATTGACTCTTCATTTTAGATTACGACTTTTTTCCAGCTCTCACAAACTTGAGGAATGTGCCAGTTCTCATGGGAGAAAATTGAGATGCCCCAAGTTCCAAAATATTTTGGACCTGCTTATACTTATAAAAACATTGAATATTCTTATAACAAGAGGAGAACAACACCATTTTACAAATTGGAAGCAAAGGAAGTTAATCTTCATGAGACAAGTTAGATGATTTTCCAGCTGCCATGATATTATAGAACATCTTATTTGTATTTACATCTGCCTAAAGTGAAAATATTTTACTTTGCCAGTCTACATGTCAAGATGCTGGCAACAGAGTGCATAGGCTTCTGAAGATGGGAGAAAAATAATAATCTGAATTTATGTTTTTCAAGGAATGACAAAGGCTATTTCTGTTCCCCAGAACATGAAGTATCTTATGGAAGAAAAAAAAAATATTTTGTAGAGGTGTTCTTTTTACTTCCAAGTGTGAAAGCATTCTCTAGCTTTTCACCCAACGGAGTCTTTTAGATTATCAGTCTACGTGGCAAGGATTTTATTGTTCCTGTGTTTGTTTGGAATAATGTGGCTGTAAATCAAATAGAGCGTTTGGGCTCTGCAATACTATAGACAGTATGATGATAAAAATCTAACTGTATGTTAATTTTCCTCATCAGATGCTTAATATCCACCCCTGAGATCCTACACACTGATGTTTTCTTTGCTGGTTTCCTCTGTTGTCATCAAACCTAGTCTGTTTCCTCCAGACAAGCTACTTTTTTTGAAGCATAAATGAGAAGAGTTCAATCACTGATGCAGCCTGTCTTGGATCTGTGTTAAAAACCTGTGCACTGACATAAATCTTTAACTGCTAAAGCAAGTGTATGTACTTATGTAAATGTATAGACGCACATGAGCATGCACACCCACACACTCACATACATACTTGGTCATTCATCTTCTGGAAAGGCACAAACGCAACAGTAATGTATTGGACTAGAGTCCCAAACTGTTTCTTGTGGTGTTTTGTGGGGGGCAGGTTATGTTCCTTTGCTTCTTCATTGTTACTTTTACTTACAACCTATTTTGAAAAAAAAGGGGAAAATGGTTTATAAGTGATTCTTCTAAGCTCTATATCTTGTCTTATCACAAATGCCCAGTAGAACAGCTGTCAGAGAATGTCGATTTGTAACTGTATTTTATATTTCTCTGGACTTTTTTCTACTTGAAATTTCTTAGGTTTATTGTATACTGTACCTCCCACTGTACACAAAATGGTTAAAGATACTTAAAGTCAAATAAGTTTATGGGAAAGAAAGTATTTGGTGAACTACCATCAGTAGTTCTTAGCACCCTTGAGTTCTAGTGCAGTTAGAAAACAGGCAAGGGCTCATAGCAAATTTCAGTGTTTAAAAAAATCTATGAACATGCCTCATCTGTATAAGTCTACAAGAGATTCACCAATGAATACTTCATGCTTTTAACTGAATATTGTATTCAACTCATAATTTGCTTATTTTTAAAGTCATGTCATTTTTGTTCGTTACTATAGTGCCATCTGTGCTCGACTATTCCTATAAGCTATAATAGAATTACACTTTATAAAAAAATTCTACTCTATAAAATTCTACTCTATAGAAAATTATCATGTAAGATTGAAAGAATCAATATAGTTTGGTATTCAAATTTAAGGAAAAAAATCAAATACTTCTTGGTGAAATGTGAAGGTGATTGTGTTTGTGATGTAAATTTACAGGAGCAATTAGCTAGTACTACTATCTGAAATGTTGGATTTTGGGGGGAAACATTTTTTGCAATTTTTTGGAAAATTGCATGTTAAGATAGTCTTCTTCAGCTACCTGAAATTGGATGGTATTTGCTCTCATCTCTCTCAGCTCCAGTTTCATTTTACCCGCTCTTTTCTAAGATATGAGTTATGTGTGTGTCTGTCTTGTTTAGCAGTGGGGAGCTCTTTTCTCATCTTCTCTATTGTAGAGAACTCCTTGGCTAGGGAAAAAAAATTCTCTGCTTGGGTATGGGAAAAAATCCAAGAATATCTACATGCAGATAATACCTCATGCAGATTCCGTCCTTAGCTACACAGCAAAGTGCTGCATTTCTTTTTACCTGTTTACACATTTTCTGTGCTGAATTAATTTTGGTTGTGATTTAGAGTACATGTTTTTAGTAATGAGAACTAAATATTTTAGAACTCTTTCCACTAAATTCTAAAGCCAAGGAGAACAAAACTTGCAGGGTGGACTAAGGAGCACGGGTGATATGCACCATGAGAAATGATAAATGCAGAACTGCTCTTTCAGATGAGAGCTCGAAGGTTAGCAGAATGGTTTGCTAAACGACAAAATTGCACTGGTACAGAGCTGGCTGATTCGATATTGTAGAAGTCATTCACATGCTCCACTAGGTGGCACATTTTAGGAGACTTGGTGGCATGGTGTTGTCAATATATCAATAACGTTTTATGGAAAAACTTTTCTTTAATCCATGCACAGCTTGTGCTGTATGCTTTTACAAGTGTAAATTGTGCTCTGTGAGCTCGTGTGATTAGTCCCATACTTCCTGCTAGGTCGTGTAAGCTGTGTTTTCAGACCAGTAATACGTGTGTTCGTAAGCTTTAGACTGCAGTACAGTATCCAAAGTAAAATGTCAGCTATTTTAAAATCTAGTCTTTAACATGAATCCCCTTCTCTTCACAATCTTCTGAGGCTTCACAGAACGTTAACAATGCTACCTTTTAGCTTTCCTTCATTTGGAATTTGTTTGAAACAAATAGCATACACAATGTAGCATAAAGGGATACAACACTCATTTTTGTTTGTTTGTTTTCCACACGACTTTTCAAAATAGTCCTCTTCATACTTCTCCAGCCTTAAATATTACAGTAGATTTTGCACATTGCATAGGAATTGTATTTTTTTTTTTTTAATCACATCGAGTTAAGTTTGCAAATTTTAGAGAGGATGAATTTATTTGTAGTTAGTTCCAAAGATAAGAAATTTGAGGATTACTACTTGTAAATTATGCTGAATAGAACTACTTCGTATTAAGTATCTTTCTGAACCAAGTCTCAGTGCTAAGTTGTCACATTGGCTTAAACAGGAACTAATATGCACTATATTGTTGTGAGTATTTATAGAAAAAAGGTAAAATATAATGATCCATGATATAAGAAAGTAATTAAATAATTACCTTAAAATACATGCATCTTTTTAGGAAGTTATAACTCACTCCAGTTGTTGATCAGATAACTCAGGAGTAAGTTTTGTTAAACAGCTTAGCTGATGGGTGGTCTTAAGAATATTAATATTAAAAGATAAAATCAAAGAAAAGAAGCAGATAGAATGAAACTGGTTAACCTCCCACTCTGTTTAGGGAAGGATCCTGTTTCAGTAGAAGCTAGCTTTTTTGAAGACCGTGACAGCTTTTGGATATCTCAACAGGCAAATAGTTTGTGGGCATAGGTATGACAAACTTCCACAGATGTTTAGAAAAGCCTTCTGGTTCACCTGAGGTTTCATATTAAACTTATCACGAAGAGTAGTGCAGTGTGCAAACACAAATGAATAAATATTTCAAATATTTTTCCAAAAATCATGCAGCTGTGCTCCAAAGAACCTGCAGGGTGGAGTGGGACAGGCTTTTGCATAGAAAACTGATTCTTTTCAAATAAAGAGTGATCATCTTATAAAATCTTTCTGTGAGCAGTGGAGCACATATATAACAGAGTATTGGTTAATATAAGACGGGAAAAAAAAGTTACTGAGTAATTCCAATCATGTTTTTTCCAAATGTATTGTGCAACATTTTACTGTATATTTTTCAAACGCAAAGCTTTTTATTCAGTAGCTATATTCATATTTTTCTAGTAGCAGAAATGGTGTGTTTTCAGAGGTAAGAATAGTCAACATTGAAAATCAGGTTCAAATTTGTTGTGCCAGCTTTCTTTTTTATTCCTTTCCTGTTAGATGGGACGGGTATTTTTTATATATTTAGAGAATTAGTTATTCCTTTCAGAGTTATCTGAAACTTTGGGTGGAATATGATATATAGATACCAATTATGAATGTGAATATTTAATTTAAGAATACAAAAATTGCCCCAGAACCTTTTTGGTAGTGAAGTGCAGAAGAGAAATAGAAAAGAGACAGACTAGTCCTAATGGCCATCCTCTCAAGGAACATTGCTTATTTCTGGTATAAACAGTAGATTTTATGTGCAGGAGGCGGTATTGACTTGCTATTAATTTACCTGAATGAAGCATCTGTACAATAGTCATAGCAGCTATTGAGATGTAATTAGTTAAATCTTAATTTCCATCTGTGGCCGAGATTAGGGTTTGTTGGCCAACCATGTTGAAAACACTGTAGCCTTGAAAAGATTGACAGGGCTCTGTCACTCGCAGGTGCAAGAGACCTGGAATTCTTGGAATTTCATAGAAGTTTTGTCTTCTTCCATCTGGGATCTGGGGCAGCAGTCAAATTCTTAGGAGATGAATGGTATTTCTGACAATCTCCAAGACCATCAAGAGTGAACACCTTTCCTGACTACCGGCATAAATTGTTACAGTAATCTGTTATATTCTGAGCTATTGTCTAATGCTTTATTTTTATAGAGTTGATGTTAAATATGCAATCATCAGAACATCCTTTTGCTGAAGGTGATTCGTGATTCATAGAGACTGTGGAAATACATACAAAATGTAAGAATACATGCTCTTAAGGGGGTAGATTTCATTAAATCAGTGAACTATTGAGTCTGAAGGTCGACTCAGATTAACTCTTGCATTATTTCTTCTGTGCGTAATTCAATATTTGAATAGTGTCTCAAAATACAAATATTAATGTTTGTGTAAAATTAAATAGACTTTAAATAGTAATATGTGAGCTTTACAATTCCGGCAATATCATTTGTTAATGTCAATTTAAAGTAAGTGGAATTTTGTTAAATCCCTTCTAATAGATATGAACGACTATAAATAATAAAACCTCCTTTGTATGCAATTAGCATGAACTTCATAGGCTTCCTTTATCATTTTAATGGAAATCAGGTTAATATTAGAAGGATAACAAACCTGTATTAGCTTCAAAATCATTTACAGTCTGTCAACTGAAACCTAATGAAATGAAATAAGTGGTTCCTGATTATTGCAGCTAAGACTGCAACCAGTTTCTATAATTTTCATTCTGGTGGACAAAACTTTCAGTGTAGTATTTTCCTGGTGGGGAGTGTGAGTATTTGTCTTTGAATCTAAAGACTTCTTCTAGGAGTTGGACTCGATGATCCTTATGGGTCCCTTCCAACTCGGGATATTCTGTGATTCTGTTATTCTACCAGCTATTGTCATGTTGAATCCAAGTTTCTGCAGAGTCTGAGATTAATTTACTAATAAACTAGTGGTTTGGGGTCCACCTTTACCTGAAATTATTGACCAAAGTTTTACCGTCATACTTTGATTTAAAGTTTTCTAATGCCTGTAGCATCAGTATAGACAAAGGCCCACAAAGTTCAGTAGTTTAATGAAGATTGTTGGCTAGGCATCATGATAATTTAAATTTTATCCTCAGTCTTGAAGTGTGATAAATCTGGCTAAAGCAGCAAAAATGATATGTCAAAATATGGCCAGTACAGTGTCAGTTTTGGAGTACTGTTATTACATAATTACAGCTTTCTCAAATATTTAGCTAACAGGAAATATTTCTTTCTTTGCCAAATGCCTTTTCTGTAATAGAAAACACTCTCAGAAAAGACTGAGATGGCTCTGCATAGAGTTGTGTGGGACAACTGCACACAAGTGTTACAACTCCAGCAAAAGCAAGAGCTTGTGCCAGGTTATCTTCCAAGGCATAAATGTGATTGCATGTAATGTTAACTTAGGGAAAGAATGGAATGGTAACTCAAGAAGTTGCAACAGTACCTTGACCATTGCTGGTGAATTCTTACTAGGGGATATTTTATCATCTTTTCTTCCATTTGTGAATGGGTTCAAAAAAGTGATTCTTCCGGGTTGACTGTAGTGTAGGAACTATGTACATCTCCAAAGACATCATTTGTAGCTGGATAAAATTGATCAAATAGGTAATCTCTGTGAAAATCAACCAGTTCTGCACTCTTGCAATAGCCTGCTTGGTATGGTTTGCAGAGAGCAAAGCTATTTTATGACCGTAACTTGTTTTAAGATTTGGACCTCTATGTTGCGTGGACACAAAATGCTAAATCGTGGACTGTGTGAAAACTTATTTTCACATTTCATTTCCATACTGGGAAAAAAAAATGTTTCTTTTTCAACTTGGGAATATGAGTTTAGCTGACAGTCTCTTCTGTTACTGTCACAGGGATGAGTTTCAAAGTCCTTATTCTTATTGAATATATATTTCACATAGACTGTTAATGATATAAAATTAGGCAATACCATTTATTAATTTACTTTGAGGTTTAAATTAATGATGTGGAAATGTTGAGCTTTTCCTTATATTTAGTCTCTTCTGATTTTTGCCCTTTTTGTGTTGAAACTGTACAACTATTCATAAAAAGTAAAAATAATAATAAAAAAAAACTAAAACTGTCATAATCAAATTAAAGCCTTGTTTTGATCAAGATACAAAGCATGCGTAAGCTGCAGCACTTGCTGTTTTGTGTTCAGAGCCTGCCGTTGCTTTCTGCACCAGTTTAGACTCCAGCACTTAGAATGCTCCTCTTTTTCATACACAAGAATGTACCTCCAGCCCATCAAACTATTTCCTTGGGAAGTTGTGGTTCA
The DNA here is from genome assembly GCA_013399115.1 of Anseranas semipalmata. Lineage (NCBI taxonomy): Eukaryota > Metazoa > Chordata > Aves > Anseriformes > Anseranatidae > Anseranas > Anseranas semipalmata. The sequence continues at coordinate 411,047 of VXAA01005381.1, read as the reverse complement.
CTACAAGACTACCGAGTTAGTGTTCTAACCTGGAAATTAAAGGAAAGCAGAAGCTGAACTGTTTGAGAAACTGGCATGGAAAGGGATTACCCTGTCTCATTTTCCCCAAACCACATTCTTCTGAAATTACGCTTCCACTGACAGTCCCCACCCAGGCAGTCCTTCTCCCAGATGAGGTAAAGGAAGCCACCATCAAGCTGAGAGCTAGGAGCTGTGTTAGGCATCTCTTAGTTGGAAGCCTCTCTTAATTACATCACACCTGGCTATATTTCAGAGATTAATGAACAGCATCTTGTCAGTTTTAATATATCACAGTGCTTTAGTTTACATTGACGATGTAATCATAAATTCCCTGAGCTGTGAACTACACCTTAAGGACTTGCATGGAGTTCTAAGAAGAAATGGCTATAAACTAGAGAGTGTGCCAGTTTTGAGAAAAACCTGCAGATTTTCTAGGACATTAGGTTTCAAAAGAAGGATTACACACAGACTAAACAGAGTAGAAGTCATAAAAATTTAAAGACATCACAAATATAAGATCCTTTTTAGGTATGACAGAATACTAAAGGAAATTTATACTGAATTATACCACCCAAGCAGACCCATTAATTAATGTAATGAGAAAATATGTTCCATTTCCATGGAACTAAGCATTTGACACTTTCAAAAGGGAGAGAGGTGAAAGCATGCACTTCACTCCTGAAATTCTCAGATTTTAGCTTATCTATTCACATTCACGTTTGGGCTGCTTAGGTGTTTGGATACATACTAATCAAGAGAGAGGAAGAAAAAATTACTGTAAGTGAGCAATATGTCTGAAATAATGTAAACACATCTTGTGCTGTGTGACTTTTAAAATTACATTTTCTACTTGAACACTGTAGAGATTATCACATCTCACTAGGAAATAACAAGTGGAAAAAAGCTTTCTATTATCAAGACCTGATTCTGGAAATAATATATAGGTGAAGCTTTTAAATCCATAAGCAGATGCTATGTGTTCATTCCAACTGCTTATACTTTTAAAGTTAGCAAGTAGGGCAATTCGCAGGATTGGGAAATAAAAGCCAGACTTGCAAGGTGGTTCAGACATCAATTTTCCATGCAAATGATTTTAAAAATCAGGTCCTAATCCTATTCTTAGAGTTTTATTCCATTCCTGTTGATAAAATATTCCCCTGCATGTTATTTGGAAATTCTTACTGTCATTCCGTGATAAAAATAAACCGAAAAAGGTAAGTTTGATTGTTAATTTTTTTTTATGATGCAAAAAAACCTTTGGGTCATGTTCTTTCATTTCACATCTGTGATGTAATGGTCTTAAGAATGGGATACTGTAGGTAGCATCCTCTGCAGAGTGCTATGTAACTTTTCAGTTTGGATGGCAGCTTCCACGTTTCCATCACTGTTTATTTGAAGACTTTTTGATAGGTGTGACTACCTTCTGCAGATACATTCTTAGACTTAATATGTTAGTCAGGCTCTATTCGAGTGAGGACCAAAGGAAGTGTTATGCATTAATACAAAAGATAACCATACCCTGGGACATCATCACTGAGCCATGTCACTCTGTTTCATATGATTCATATAAGTAGGACCTTCTGTTATCATTAGGTATTAAATGCTGGCCAAACGCAGCAGTAAATGCTGTTCAATTTCTGCTTTGTTTACAATATAACTTAAACTAGTCCAGAGATACGGCAAGGGCTTAGGAGAATTTGCCAAATACAGAGCAAACAGCATCACTTTATTGTGTTTTAATAAATGTATGTTTTATAAATACATGCTGAAGGATTTTCTAGATTACGAATAAGTAAAATTATTATGTGTGCGAAGTTTTAAGAGGGATTTCCACTTGTGTACACGTCTGATATAATTCAGTGAATTCTTTGATCTTTCAGAACCTTTTCTTTCTTTGCACTTGCCAGTGGCAGCAAATGGGCCTGCAGATCCCTTTTCTGTGTTGTGCTAAGCAGTTTATATGCAGGGTGCGCAGAACTGCCCTGTAGCCGAAATAATATTTGAAATATTTGGTCACCATGAATCGACAGAAAGAAGGCCAAACCTCGTGCTTTTATGACCTCATTAAAAAGCAGGAGATCGGTAGTAATAGCTGACCTATCTGTGTGGTTGAAATGCAAGGCAGCAGTTGCTTTGTAATGATAGGAACTACGGGATAGTTGTTAAAGCAGAAAATACTGGAGAATTTTATGTTTATTTTAAAGCAGTGAAGATGTTTTACGTAGGTAAAGTACAGCTTAGGTACTTTAAACACCATCTCTTGCACTGTCATTTTATGAGTGCTAATTACTACCCTGTTATGTTAATTTAATTGCAATCCAGTGAATCTTCGTTTATTTAAAAACTTTTGTCTTTTATAGCTGTTGTGCAAAGTTTATCAGCATTACCTATTTCTGAAGAGAAGGGTACTGGGGAAAATGTGCTTGTCCCATTACAAATAATGGATAGAAACCCCGCTCTGAGCAGGTAGCCTTCAAAATAGCCAGAGGAAGGAATCTGATTTGCCAGGCTTTACTCTTTATGAAAGAGTTAGCATTGATTGTTAGCAGTAATTTCACTTGGTTCAAGTTAGGAAGGTTACAAAGACTTAGTTGTTGAATAGCTGTTTGGTTGGTTGGTTGGTTGGTTTGTTTTTTAACAATGTTATAACATTTTCATCAGCACACGCTTTTATTATTTGAAAAGAGAAGGTTTTGAAGATTTTGTGTGTGTATTATGTTTGGCTCATACAGATACAAGTTATACATATATACATAGTTATTATGAACATTCTGTACTTCAAGATGTGTTTCTAGCCCTAATAAATCTAAAATCCATAGGAAAAAAAAAACAAAGGATGCTTTCTGAAGTGTACAGGAGCAGTGTAGCTTATCCCACTGAAAATTCTTTCTAGTGGAGTGCATTCCAGATTATACATACTGTATCCATATTCAAATGTCAGGAAATAGTTTTTCTCACAGATAGGAAGCAATGATCTCACTAGTGCCTAGGCACATTTGAATTGTCAGATGAAATAGCTGTTGGATAACAGGATACTATTCTAACCACCATTCTGTCGTCTCTCTCCATTAAAATGTCAGCATAATTGCATAGATTTAGTGTTATTCATTACTGTTGTCAAACAATTTGCTTCTTTGCACAGAATTAAGCATCAGAAATGAATGAAGCTTACCAACTGAATGAAATGAATGAAGACTGTTATTCTAGACTAAAGTCAATGTGATTGTAGACTAAAATCAATGTATTTTTTGCAGAAACGTAGCAATACAAAGATGTCAACATAATATTTACATTAGCATTGTGGTGGGCCCTAGACATGGCAACTAATGTGCCAAAGGTAATTTGGCTTAGTGTTCTCTTCTAAAGCAGATCATAGAGGCAGAAAAGGGAGTTCGACTCGCAGCTGGAAGAGGAAGAACTGTGGCACTGGGTCTTGCTTCCTGCAGTGTGTATAACTGAATTTTTGAGCAGAACTATTTTAGGAGCAGAACATTAGGCCTTTCTACTTTCAGATAAGCATTCCAGATGAGAAGATTCTGACTCCGTTCTTCTTTCTCTTCTTTTGACCCTCTGATTTTTATCATTTCTGTCTGCTTCGTAGCTTGGATTCAACCAGAAGGGCGGCAGTCAAAGCACTTTCTTGGGAAATAACCAGAGGAGTTTAGATCCACCTCTTTCTATAGTAGTGTTCTTATCACTGAACTGGCACCACCACCCATGAAGTTAATTGAGGTGCTGACTATGACTAACTTTTCAGGATTCTCCAAGGTCTCAAGCAAGCTTTGGCTGTTATGTCTTATCCTGGATTGCTATTAGAAGGAGATAACAATCTACCTCCACATTGTTCAGGTACTTCTGAGGATGCGTGCCAGCCAGAAAAATTTCTAGCCAGATTAAAAGGTACGTAGTGAGTTCAGGTGCCAGAAAATTTAAGTAGTACTGGAAATTGGGCAGACTGTATTGTTGTTTGGGACTTTGAAGGATTTACGTGCTTGGGACTTACTTTGAGTAGACCAGACATCAACAGTGCATAGTTTGAAACCCATTGTCTATTTGGAAGAAAAAGTGGTTCCAAACAAACAAGCAAGCAAAACCCAATCAAATCTGTGTATGACTTTTAAGTCTAATTGAAAAGATATTAAAAATAAGATACTGAGTATTCTATCTGGGGTAATTCCAGGTGAATGCTGTACCAGGTCAATCTGCAATCTCAGCACTCACTGCTACCTGAGTATTATGTGATGTAGTTTAGTTCCAGGCTAATAAAGGAAGTGAAGAATTTACAAGGCAATAATAAGTTTAGAAAATATTAAAGTGACTGTTTATCTGTGAGCTAAAAACCTGATAATTCCACAGAACTTCCATCAAAAACAAAAAGCAGTAATTATAAATGCAAAATCAATTTGATTCTAGTAGTTCACAGGGGATCTCTTAGACATTAGTCTTTCTACTAGTGTATTTAAAGAAAAGCCTGAAAGTGTCAGACAGCTATATCCTTTGGAATAATTTTAATAAGCTAATATGGCAATGAGTTTACTGGTTGTTTCCTCTATTCAAGTTTCTGTGCAACTCAGACACTTCAAGACAATTTTTCTCCTGCATAACCATCCTAAAAACATCTAATCTATTGAGTACCTTTACATTCCTTGTTTGCACTAGTCTAGAACCAAATGGATTTGAGTAAGTGCACAGACAATGCTTGGGGTATTACACGTGTGTGTAGCTGCATATTTCTGTTACAGATATAATAAGCAACAGGTATATGTAGACTGTACAGCTATACATCTTGAAAACCTCAGGGTTAGGCTGACATAAGTGCCTTCTGATGGCTTGCTAGGCAAGATCTATCATAAGGCTCCCCAGGGATGAATTTCTTAAAAAAATAAAAATGACTTTGACCACATTTATTTGATATTACATTCATAGGTGTAAAATAGCCATTTATAGTTTCACTTGTCCATTTCCCTTGCTCTGGATCTGCCTCCCTGATCAAGAAATTCAATAGCTATTAAAAGCTGCAGCTGTACTAACAGTCTTATGCTTTATAGGAGGCATTTTGCAGCTATTACTTTAGAACAGACGTTCCATGCCAGTACAGATGTTGCGTCTACCTTTTTCATAAGCACTTTATCTGCACCATGGGCATTGCATTTCTAATGTTTGCTTGAAATTGCTATACACACTCCATAGCTGTAATTTATTTGGGCTGGTGTAGTTTAAAGACCTGAGAGCTAGATCTGCACCTGTTCCATTCATCTGACCAGGAAAGCACTAATTCCACTGCATAAGCATTTGTTGAGTTTAGATCTCTTCTTTGTAAATCTCATGAACCAAGTGCAGCCCTTCGATTCACGCATATGTTCCCTTTCCCTGAGGTGGAAATTGCTTGCGTATATATCACCAAATTTCATTTTTCTAATAATGAAGGGAGAACATACTGCTTGATCTAATGGGGGATTGACATTCAACTCCTACATTCCCTCCCTCAGTTAATCCATCTCTGAGTAATCAAACTTACACAGTGAACGATGAAACATTTAGCAGTGTGTGTGTGAATGGAGCAAATTCTGCTAGTATGATGACACTGGTTTCATTGTGGAAAGTATGATGACAATACTGATATCAGTGAATTTGTATTAATGTAAGATGAGTGACAGTTGAAGAAGGCTGTGATATTGGCAATCTTCTAGGTAATAAATGATAAATTTTAAATATTGAATGTTGAACCAGTGTAAGAACCATTCATTCAACTGTTTCAGCCCCAAATTTTGGAAATCAGACAAAAGCCAGCCTAGTTTTGAAAGACAAAATCTCAGAAAAAAAAAACTTAAAAAAACAGAAACCACCCCAAACCAACCAAACAAGAAAGCCCCTGTTCAGTGAGGTTTTTCAAAACCAAAGCTATGTCCCACTTTGCCCAATTCTGCCAGAGATGTATGTCATATGTAGACATGTCATCAAATATGACTCAAACCAACCCTTCCCCCAAAATAAATAAATGCAACCACAGAGACCGAAATGATTCTTTGGCATTTTAAAGATTCTACCCTACTTACTTGTGGTGCATTTTTAATTTCGAGTTAAGACAGGAGTTGATCTCGTATTTAGTATTTTTGTTAAAACAGAAAAAAAAAACACTTATGCCATAATCAATCTTGTTAAAAACTTGTAAATATGTAGCAAATTTATTGCAGCAGAATGGAGCAGAAGCATCTCTATAAGAAAACAAATAGAGAACAAAAGAATTAAAGAATGGAGCTATATGTGGAAGGAAAGAGAAGGCAATAAAAGGACAGAAGCTAATTTGAAGTATATATTTTGGGAATAGTGGTTAAATACTGAAGCAAAGATATTATTAGTAACTACATTACTAAAATGAAATGCTCCAGAATTGTGCATTTAGGCATTGAATTCCATTTGAAAGTTCTGATGACACTGACAAACCACACAAGCCACATTCAAGGGGCCAGTAGTACTTCATCTAATTCATCTAACGGCATAACAGAATTTGGTCCCTTATATTAGGATGTCATCAGAAGCTCTAGATAGAATTACAGTCTTGCTGTACATGGTTGAGTGTATATAATTCTTTATGTAACATTCATGTGTTATGTGTTGTAAAAGAAATGAAAGGTAGCTGTTAATTCCAAGGCTTATAAATATGTCAGTGGGTTTTCATAATGTCTTAATAAATTATAAGAACAAACTCAAATGACTCATGATGTCACCAGAACTACATGCTGCACTGTATTTATTATAATTATGTAGTATACCTCACAGGATTCTTTTACTTTCTACACGAATATAGATCCCACAGAAAGTTAAAACAGTCCTTGTTGATTTCTTCATTCTTTTTTATTTGCCATTTTTCAGCTGTTTTCTTGGTCTGAGCCCTTCTTCAAACTAAGAAAATTAATCTTTTAAAGAAGATGTGTTTAAAAGAACATTGCTGCAGCTGCTATATTTATTCATTGAGAAGCTGAAGTAAAATACAGTTTCCAAATATCCTCAAATTTGGGTGAAGTTCAAATTTTCCTTGGATCTTAGTTCTCTGGCTGGCGACCATCCCATATCACTAGTGGTATAACTAGCTGAAAAATGGAAAATAAAATTCATGAAAATTTCAAGACTGTTTTGGCTTAGATCTGAAGTGTAGAGAGAGCACCGCACCAATATCTTAGTTTCAGTACCGCTTCATTCTTTAGTCTAAAAAATGAAAACAGGACAGGCTAAACACTTTATGTAAGTTAAATGTGTAAGACTAATATTCAACACCATTTCAAAAGAAATAAGGTAAGCTTAGGGCGTAAAGAAACCCTTGGTTCTTTAGTGCTCCCTGTCCAAACTGGTTTTTACTCTTACAGATGTAAGTTGCAAGTGCAGTTTGCAATTATGTGTCATGATTAAATGTTCTTTCATATAAAAAAAACACATTGAGTGGCCCTGCTCCTACTGATATGCTTAGGTGTTGATTTCAATGGAACAGAACCTGTTACTTGAGGTGGGGAGAAATGGAAAAAATTCAACATTGCATTCATTTTTATGACCCTTATTTAAATCACTGGAAATGGTACTTCTGAGTTTAACATGTATTTATCTGATGACATGCTTCTCTGAAGAGAGAATCTTCTCTGAAGATATTAAATAAAGAAAACAAAGAAATAACCCCAAGTGTTTCTCCCATATTTACTGAACTAGTTCTTCAAAATATATATACTTGAAAAAGCCTGTACAGGAAATTCCCTTGTTCAAGCTGTGTGTCCATTCACATACTGCTTGCAATGAAACAGGTATCTTTGCAGTATGGAGGTCTTAATTTTTGCTCTCATTTATCCAGAAGCAAAAAGCAAACTCCATTCCAGATTTCCCATTCCAAGAATAATAGCAGTGTTCAGTCACATTTTATGAAAGCATCTTAGAATTTATATAAATAAAACTAGTGTGCATTTCAAAGTATATATAAAATGCTGGCGTTTTGCTTTTACTGCGAAGATCAAAGAGCCGATTTAAAATTAAAATTGTCATGAATTTTAAATTATGCATTTAGTCATAATAAAATTATTAAAAAGAAAAAAACTAAAGCAGCACGTGTACCTTATGTTGTAAGATAAAGTTTAATATATTTTATTAGCTTAAGGGACACAGAATAACTATCTACCCAGAACTTCAGGCATGCATTTACATAAATATATTAAATTAAGAAAAGCAATTATACACTTAAACATCCTTTTGTCTAAAAAATCATTAAATCCACAGATTAACAATAAATCCAACTCTATGCATTTATCACTTCCAGATACAACTGTTCCATTTCTCAGATATTACACAAATACATTTGTTAGAATTTATATGCATTATACATATATTATATATTACATAATAGTGTGTATACATACACGGTGTTCAATAATATAATAATAATTTGTACTTTTTATAGCACTTTTCATTTGAAGAGCTCAAAGCGCTTTACAAGGACTGGTTTCACTAATTTTCAGATGGAAAGTGGAGGCACAAAGATGCAATTATTTAAGGTTATATAGAATTTGTGACACAATAACTGAATTCTCTTGCTTTGAACCACAGCCATGCTGTCTCCCTAAAAAGAAACACACATATAGCATATGTAATCTACATAGGTAGACTTGCAAAGGCTTGTAAGGTCTCAAACCAAGAAAGCACTTAATTATATTAATAATGTTAAGCACATGACTTCAGTGAGATTCACATGCTTAAAATTACTTGTGTGTTCCAGTGCTCTGCTAGATTGGTGCCTGTATATGCTTAGTAGTATGATACAGTTTATAGAAGATACTTAAACATAGTTTGAATGATACTTTCTAAGCTATTTTCCCACATTTCAAATGTACATACAGTGCCTGATGGCTACTATAAAATAAAACTACTTGAACAGAGGAATATCAAAACAGTTATGTTCTCAAGTGACAAATTTTTGTTATTTCCTTTTGCTTTCCTGCTTGGCTCCTATTAAAATCTAATTGTTCTCAAAAGGGAATTGAAGTTTTCATTCTGTAGTATATTTTGTGGGGGACAGCTAATAGCATTTCTGGATAATTCACAGGGTAGAATTACTGCTTCTGGTATTACCAGTGATCACTACAAGATACATCTGGTGACTTAATACCAGATGGTTTCTGGTCTCAGTATATCCTGATAGGAATTTAGCCCATTCTGCACACCAATTTTGACTCCACCTAGAGTGTTTTTCTTTTAGCGACTCCTCTTAGGAGCATTCAGAAAATAGGATTTGGTTATCACTGCGTCATTGATGCAAACCACCTTTTTCCCCTTACAACAAAATGCATCCTACACGCAAACACACACAAAAAAAACAAACAGCCACCTCTCTCTGCCTTCTTCCCACTCAACAATATTGTGAATGCAGCCACTGCATATATTCACATGCTTTAGCTGCCACCTTCTTTCTGAAATTTCCAGGAATTTAAACAATTTTCCATTGAAAGATTTTTTCACTTTTGTTTTCATTGCAAAATGAAAATAAATGGGAAAATCTTGTAGATTGTAAAAGAAACTTAACTATACGTGGGACCCTACTGATCACTTATAACAGATGGAAAGTTGTTTTTTTATCATAGAAACAAAACTCTTCTCCAACAATGCAGCTTGCTGTTTGAGCACGTTCTTAGCAATCATTTCTGATATTTTTGCTTGTGGAAGCCAGTGTGTGTAAAGTACACAAGAGGCAAAGACGCACATTAAATACATATTATACAATTATTAATTTTTGTGAATTCCTATGGCATGAAATGATCACTAGAATTATATGTTTTCAGTGCTTGGAGTTCTGGTAAGCAAGCGTGTCACTTGGCTTTCAAATCAAACTTATAGCATAAAGTAAAGAAAAAACTCCTATGGAAGCCTGTGGGAGTTTTATTTGTGTTATGGGATAACATGATAATCCTTTCCCAATAGGTAGACCAAATTAGTAATTATTAATAATTCATGAGAGAACTGAAGGAAAAAGGTTGATGTGTCTGTTGAACCATTTATACAGTACTATAAAATAGTAATGTTTCACTTACTCGAGATAAGGCATTCCTAATGCTGTCCGATGAGTCAGTCTGCCCAGTGTCAATCTATGCAGAAGGAATTGCCATACTAAGATTGTTTGTCTGTTGTGTATTTTACATCATGATAAATTCCTAGTGCACAGTAGTAATTGAAGTCAGTGAGTACAAAGGCAAGCAGATATACCCTTTGTCTGGCATGGGCCTATAGAATACCTACTCGAGTCTAATCCTGCACTTGCTTACACCTGTTATTTTAGTACTTTGGGTAGTGTCATCACTTTCAGTCTTACTATTCTTATTAGTATGGACGGGAACAAAATTTTTTGTTGGTTTAAGGTATAGTCTTGATTGACATATTACACCATTCCTATTTAATACGTGAAGAAAGGTTTGCAAATGTGCCTAACGTTGAAGGGAGCCTTTGTAATAGTGGACTCAAAATGGTTGCAGGAACTCTTCCACTGATGTCTGGGAGCACTGGGATGCCATCCTTTCTGAGGGGGCAATCTGGGGCCCTGTCTTATTGTGTGTATTTCATAAAATGGGACCACTGAGTTGTTATTTAAATTACTTTCCTGCTTAGTGGCATATGCTTAAATATTTGAAATAAGCACATACATGCAAAAGAGAAAAGATGTGAGCTAACTCAGCGTTTTTAAAGAAGTATGAAGAAGTCTGGCAGATTTAACAGAACGTTTGTGTAACTGTTGGCAATATCTATAAGGAAACTCAACAGGATCGGATATGCTCTGTACTTAAAGGCAGGCCTGAATCCGCAGTCTAATTCTGGAAAACCTTGGTGAGTCTAATGACTATAGATGCAGACAGGCAATGTGAGCAGTCTCTAGTGAATGTCTCTAGTGAAGTTCTTCTGCCAACTAAGTCCCTTTAAGGACTTTATCCTATAATTAATGAAGTCAACAGGAGATTTTCAGTTGACATCAATGGACGTCGAGTCAGGCCATCAAAGAAAGTTTGAGGTAATCTTGCACTGAGCTTTCAGGTAGCTTCTGTTGTTTCACACCTGTGTCCTAAAAAGTACACTTGTATTATTTCACTGAATTGCTGCCCTTTTGAAAGCAAGGAAAATTTTAGCAAAACTTTTTTCAGTGTTTGTACAGCATTTCTTTCTCTGGATCTACCCATGGAAATATTTATCAGCCTTTGGTAGCCCAAACTCAGATTATTTGGTAGATCTTTACTGCAAATTTCGGTTAGAATAAATTTAAGATGTTGACTACCTTTCTGGTAAAGTTCTTAGTAAAAATACATACATTTTTTGAATTGACAAAAGTGAAATATTGGTCATTTTTTAGTATAATGAAGTGGAAAAAATAGTTTTAATTTACTTCATGACTCCTTTCCCTGTCTCCTAAGACAATAATCACCTTTTAAGTTGGACAGAAGATCAGTAGGGTATCATTCCTAACTAAACTGATGCACAGTTAAAATAAAGGATAGTAGATTAAAATGCTTTAGTATCTTTTAAAGAATTTATGCAATTAAGGAAAACTAAGCAGAGCAGGATGCCCTCAGAACTATTTTTTCCATCAAAAAAAGGCCCAATCTTATAAATGCCTATTTCATAGATGCACATAGAATGACACATATGAATATTTTCACTTTAATGGGACTCCACACCTGTGAAAGATTCCTTGGGCTGAAGTATTTTTAGAATCTTGCTTTTGCGTATTTGTACATGAAAAAGTCCTCATTTCTAATCCCAAATTAGAGAAAGTGTATACTGAAAAGCAACTTTTCATCATCTCAGGGATATTGTTCTCGTTTTTACATGAGGTATCTGATTACTGGATTGAAATCAGTAACTTTCTGACTAGCGTAGTGACTGTATAGTGAATAAATGCTTTCTCCCTTCTTCCATCTTCAGTATACCTGGTGCTGAGCAGCTAGAGGCTGTCACTCCTGAATCATAACACACAGTGACCAATGTCCACCTCAGCTACAGCATTAGAAGTCACTATAAAATGACAAAGTTCTGTGGGACAATCAAAAGTTAAAAAACTCAGTCTACTGGGAACTCTCTTTGATGCATACATCTATTATACAGTTTGAAAAAAAATAAGCAACACCTGCAGCAACCGGGGATTATTGACATTTGCTATGGTTCTAGAAAGGAAGGAGCTACAAAGCCAAAATGTAGGGAAGTAAATGAAAGAAGGAGATAAACAAAGAGTTGTCATGGTTGCCAATATAGAATTTATATTCTTATTTATACCTAACTTACACTTTGGATGCATGAAATAGAAGAACTTGCGAGGATTTAAAGGTACAAAGGGTCTGCATCTGTGTCCCTGACTGTCAATGGAAGAAATATATTTCCTTGAGGGAAACGGTTTAAGTTAATATTTCTTAATGGAAGCATTAGAAAGGTGAGCTGAATATTTTTTTTTCTGAAATGGAGTAAAACAATTTGGAGCTGATTTAACATAGCATCTTTTTTTTTTCTCAATACTTATCTATGGAGTAAGGACGTTTCTTCTTATATTCAAATAATATGCCTTTTTTTCTGATCGGTAGCATCTTAAAAAGACAAGGATGAAGGTTTTCCATCCTGAAATAATAAAAGGAGGGTTGAAAACTAGCATACATCAGGAATAGAGTTAGGTTTCTTGCAACAGGTATATTTATTCTCTTTTAACAGTAGAAAGCCTGAAAGAATGCTTGAAATGTACCATGTATTGGGAACAGAGAGGGCAGTATCTCACAATAAAGGAATAAATGAATGGAATAAAAGATTAGGAGAGAGAGAGAGACAGAGACAGAGACAACTTGAACACATACATAGAATGCTTTCTAGAGGCCCTTATCTAATTGCCTCATTTATCTAGTTTCATTTATAAGCCCAGTTTTATTCTGGGACACTTGCAGAGATTGTGTGAGAATGGCTGTAGAATGACCTAACTGGCAACGGGCTTTCTACAAACCTTTTTTTTTTTTTTTGTGTATGCCAATTCTCAGGGCAATTACTGCAGTTGCCCTTTTTATATTAGCATCTTGGGTGGCTAGGCCTAGGGTTTACTCACTCTTTTTAGTAGTATAATTTCTTTTGATAAATAAGCAGTTGGGATTTTTGTGTCTTTTTTTGAGAATACTTCTTTTCCACTGGGACTTCCTATGTATCCATGTGGGCTTAATGCAGATGCCTGCTTTCACATGATACAAAAGATGATTTAAAAATGAAGCAAAACACTTTCCATAAACTATTTCCCCTTTCCCTCTAATCTTCACTTAGATTACTTCTTAGTTTTGAAGTTGAATGACTCAAACAAATTTTTTTTTTTAAATAAACTGAAGTATTTGCTGCAATTTTAAAAGTGATTTTCTGGCTGCAGCACAATTGATGAGAGTTTTTTTGCCATTGATTTGAATGAGACCTGGATTTAATTCTTAGCCTTTAATGGAGTTTCTAGTAAACTAAATTGTCTATATTCTTACGATGAAAACTGTATGATCATTGTTATCCCTTCTTTTCACAGTTATGGCATATGCTGGCTGTATACATGACTACAGAATATACATTACTGGGCATCTTCAATTTAGGTACAGTCCATGTTTTTTTATAAGTCTCTAGGAATGAAGCAGTGAGAAAAGAACTATCACATCTCCCCAGCTGGTTATTGAGAATATCATGAATTAAAGTTGGGTTTATTTTTTTAATATATTCCTTAAAGAAAGTGTTAAAGATGTTATCTCTGTCAGATATTTAAAAGTTGTTAAAATACTTCAGCGACTTTCTTGCTTTGCCGATTATGAAGAGTGCAATAAAACTGCACTATCTGACAGATTTAGACAGCTGGCTCATTCATGAGAAGTTCACATTTTTGTCACCCACGTTGAATAAGGGAAGATTAGATGGTAAGGTCAATTTACAAAAATGGTTGTCAGGACATTTTTTAATTGTAAAACTTTTTGTGATGGAATTCAGGAAAAAGACTAAAGGCAGAAAGCAGTGGAGACAAAGAGCTGCTATTAACCTACAGATGCTACTGCAGGGTTCATTTTAAGATTGGTCACACTGCTTAGCCAATGAAGTGTTAGTGTGACTATAAGGGACCACCCTTTTCTGGGGTGAGAGGGCAATTTGGTCTTCATGCTCATTTAATCCTGAGACGTCTTTCAATGGACTGTCAGTTGAATCTACATTGTGCAAAATTATGCATGCACTTTTTAATGCAGACCATTGTTCACTAAGCACTTAACCAAGATTTCTCAACCAATTCCCATTTGGCATGAGGTCACTTGAAACCCAAGCAAACATATATGGAAGGCAAGTGTAATTTTCTGTTCCTCTCAGCTGGAATACTTAATAGAGGTAAATACAAGTAACAGTTTTGCTGTACTTGAAGATTTAATATTTATTAACTGAAGACTGACAACTTTCCATAAAGGAAAATTCATTGCATGTCACTACCCTGGAAAGAGAATTTTGCTACTGGAGAGCAATATAGCTAGGGTATGTTAGAAGTTACTGCCTAAGTGTTGTAAACTGTTGATGCATGAATAGCTGCTTATAAGAACCATTAGTGTGTGCACACTGTGGCTACTCTACTCTCTTTTTACAGGCAGGAATTTATAAAAGCCAGGTAGTGCAAAGGAACTCTGATAGCCCGTAAACAGTGAACAAAGAAACTGTCAATAACTTCCCAGAGCTGGCGATGACAGGGCACCAATTCTGAAGATACATCTAATTAGAATATTAATACTTTAGAAAACCTGACTATAGCATGTACACCATATTTATTGATACATTTACAAAAATCAATTTTATGTTAGCTCTTCAAGGAACATTTACATTTAAAACCATATTTGGCAATAATTGTTATACGTTTTGTACAAGTGACATCTTACACAGCCAACACGTGCTAATGTGAGCTTTTGTCCAGTGAAGTTCCATTCAGTGTGAAATCTGTAGCAGTCTAATCATGTTTAATCTGGCCCGTCCTGTTATAGTGAAAATCACTTTATGACCACTTTTAACGTATGCTGGAATTTTATTATGATTGGTTGGTGGTTGTTTTTTCATCCGTCGTAAATGAATACAAGTTGACACAAGGATACATTTCTAGATTAGATCCGCAACACATTAAAGAGTGTGTTTGCTCTCTCTTTCCCCGTCTTTCCAATTAAGTTGGTGAAAAATGTAACTTTAGTATTATACAGGACATGGTAAAGCTGTCTCATCTAGGTGATGTCTATATTATAAAAATAAAATAAAATAAAATAATATAAATATGTAACATGAACCCAGTGCCCATTGTTAAATAAAATATATGATAAAAAGCAGACCTTCTAGGATGACTGGTTTTGAAATATGCGAGTATAATTTAATTATTAAACACTCGAAACAATCTTGATATTAAGCTGCGATAACCAGATTTTTGCATCTATGCTAGATAAAGAAATGCGTAACATTCTGTAATAGAGTTACATTGATGAAGGTGAAGGTTACAGTCTTACAATGAATTGCCTAGATAGGAATGCATTAAGGAGTTCTGAAATATTGTCTCATAACGTAGATCATTTCACCTTAAAAACAGTTACAACTGGATTTCATTAAGTCCAGCAGTTTATACAGTGATGGTTCAAAACTGCTCTCATATTGCTCTAATCAGGCAGTTGCAGACACAAGGTTTCTGGGATGCCAGCGAATCCATTACGACATCAGGAAAGTCCTTTGACGAAAATGTGGTTTGCAGTGGAATTGCTTTGTAAACTATTTCTCAGGAAGAAATATATATAAAAAAATTCCACTAGCTGTAAAACCATATTTGTGATAGTGCGTGCCCGTGTATGTGTGCGTGTATTGGGTATCTGTACATCCGTGGGGATGTACAGAAGTATTTACACACATATAACGAATTTATCTGCACATTTCTGGTTATTATATTTAAATTAATACAGTAAATCAAATCACCGGTATTTGTTGCAGGACAACAGTCTTTTAAAAATGACAGGATTCAAAACAAATGCCCGTTGAAAGTGTAGTTTCCAAATAGTCCCAGAAACTATACGATATAGCTGGTTAGATCCAGCAAATAGGATGTCATGTCTAGGATCTGATCAAGAATACCTGCCCTTGTCACTCTTCGGATGTTTCTATCCACTTGTTCACACTGGGGGCCGAGATAGCCTTTTTTACATAAGCATTTATTTGGCCTTACACAGACACCTCCATGTCGACACGCTGGGTCACACTTTGCTGTGGGTAAAAAAAGAGCAATTTTCTAATTTCTTTCGAGTAAAGATACAATATGTATTCACTAAGAACTACTTTTCTAAACTTATAAGTGTAAAGCACATAAATAAAAAACAAAATAGAAAGCATGGACATTTCAAAACTATATTTTTTACAGTTGTAGAATACTAGGGGGAGGAAGTATTTTTCTATGTCTGAGAGAACATCACCCAGGACAGGCTGTGAAACTCAAATAGCAAATTTTTGAAAATGTCCAATTCCCGTATTCATGTGGGATTTTGGACTGCACTGGAGACTCATCTCAAAAGATTTTAGGCTACAAACATCATATCATTTGAAAACAAGACATACAAAGTTGCTAGAACTTTAGACAGTGGTGGTCTACGTCATCCCATTCTAATGATGGCAAGCCAAAAAAGGCCTGAAGTTGTAGAGACATATTAGCACCTGACCACGTCCAAACTAGCAAGTACTAAATTTCAGATAAAACTTCTTATTCTATATATGCAGAATTCTGCACTACACTATTTCCTTAGCAGAATAGAGTTCAGTTGACCACAAAGATGCACCCCTTTGGCTCCTGAATCACTTAATCTTGGAATAAAATTGAATTACCGTTAGAAAAAAAAAAAGAGTATATTTTAGACAGCTTTTATCAGTTAAGATTGAAAGGTTTCCCTTATCGCTTTAATTGATGCTTGATAATTTACCAACAGAGTTCTAGGTTAACCAGTTTGCCAAGGTTTTTCAGATTTAATGCTATATTAAGTTGTAGCCAGTGTTAGCAAAAATAATAACCAAAACTTCCAATTGTGGAAGTATTTTCTTCTAGGACACAGTCACAGCACTGTGATAAAAATAACATATCTTTCTTTTTGCAGACATTTTGCTGTTTAATGTTATCTATTACAAGAAAGCTATAATATTTATTTACAGAGATTTATAATACACTGTATAAAATCAAATTTCTTGATTTTATTCATGAGTTTCTTAATTACCTTAGAAGGAAACTGATGCCTTCTAAGTATTTTTTCTTATTTAAATTATATTAATAGCTTGAGATCCAAGCTAGAACACCTCTGTTATGTGCTGTGTGGGAAACAATGAAGAGAACTCCTTAGTCCATGTGCTTTTCTGCAGCTTTCTTGTACATTGCATCTAACAAACTATCTATCAAAGAACTGTAATTTTTTAAACAAAACAGATTATTCAAGACACGTTTATGGTCACACTAGAGACATTTTTTACTTTAAATTCCACTTGGACATGGGCTGTAGAATGGACCTCATTCTCCAAACCTAGGAAATCTCTGACTGCAAGTGGGGACAACTGAAGCTGGGCTATCTGGCCAGGTGACCTCATCCATTCCTCTAGCCTGCTTTTCTTGCACAGCTGTGTGATGGTCAGCTTATGCATCTTGTCAGTAAGATACATCATGAGCAATTCATCCCTTGCGTTTCAATCCAAACTAAGTCACTCCTGCTCATCAGTAAGAACTCCAAGGCTGCTGGAATTTACACTACAGTCTGTAAGGGCTGTATGTTGGCCTCAGCAGGGCCCTCCTCAGTGCCCTTCCAACCTGAAGTATCCTGCGGTCCATTGTGTGATCCTTCTTTGTCTTACTCTACGATTCTTTTCCTCTTTTGTCTTACCTCTGATTATAGGCATCTGGTCAAACTCTCTGAGCAAGTATGAGTCAGAAGTCTGTGCTGATACACTAATAGCAGCTTCTGGTACCCAGGCTTGCTCTGGAGGATCTGTATAGGCCAGAGTTATGCAGCTCAGCCACAGTAAGCACAGTCTGTGAGACACTGATAGCACAGCTGTGGCACTCCAGGTTGCTTGTTCATTCATCTCACGCCTTTGGTGGCATATACAACATCAAGTTCGATCACAGTCACTTTTTCAAGTGACTTTTTAAAGATACGTTACAGCAACAATATGGGACTTAATAAAAACACTGTGGTTATTTGTGATGGATTACAATGATTTTCTGATTATTAGCTGCTTTGTGATAAGTTGTGCATAGAATTCTCTTTAAGAAACCGGAGCCATTTTATTCTGTAGGATCAAAAATAAGAATGTACCAAAACTAAATTAGTTGTATTAAATTAACTAAGTGCAAAATATGCAATAGTGACCTGCAGGCCTGATTTTATTATCTTTCCTGACCAGTTACTCCTATTTGACACAGACAATGTAAGATTGCAGGTGGGAGCTCAATGTCCAAACAGTGAACACGTATTGATTGCATTTCCTTTCATTTTACAGAATTAGTGAAAAAATAAGAATGCTGTTGTCTGTCATACTTCTGCTTTTAACTGCATTCTGAAATGGTTCACATTGCATTAGATGTTTTGATTTTAACTGTTGCACTCACCTAAAGACTTATTCTGCTTCTACACCTCATGAGATCAATATCTCTTTTATGTTGTCTTAGAACAAATGGTCAATGACATATATTGAAAATTTCTCTTAGCAAATTATTAAAAGCAAATTATGCCATGTCATTGCTTTTTTCACTTGTTGCTATGAATCTATATACAAACCAGTTCTGCAGAACTCTCCTTCCCAGCCTTGATTACAGCAGCATTTTCCTGTGGGAGTACAGTGCCCATTCCGACAGTGCCTTGAGCATTCAGATGTCAGTGTCTGTGCAGACTGAGCTGTTCTTTTGCATTCTTCCGGGACTAAAGGCCTGTATAAAAATATACGAACCAAACATATAGTTAAAAGTCAGGGTCAAAGAGAAAAACTGCTTTTGCACATGAAATCGAAAGTTGGAATTTTCACTCAGTATTATTATAGTTGTTTTAGGTGGATTCTGGAGGAACATGTACAGCTTTCCACAGAAAGTATATTGATACAATAAGAAAAATCCAAATCTCATTTAATATGTGTGCTATACGAATGCTCTCAGTTGGAAGCTTAAATACTTTATCATGAAGCACATTCATTTTCTTGTATTTAGAACGATATCGACAATGAACATAGAATTCAAACTTTGTTGTTTTTATTTTTTATTTTTTTGTTTATTGAAGGCCTGATTCTCTTTTATGGTATTATCAGTGGAAGAAATCAGTGTTCTAAGAGGATGGCTTTTTTCTTCTCAAGAACACCAGTAAAAATAAAGATGGTATGTTACATTACAGAAAAATAAAGTGTGATTTACTATTCTTTCATATAACTGCCTTCACAGGTCTTTTACAAGATTAAATATTAGTCCTTGAGACTTCCTGAAGCTTAAACCTGGTAAAAGAGCTTCCTGAAGATCTTATCATAGGCAGCATACATCTCTAGAGCTCAGGAACTGTATTGCCTCTCAGCAGATTTCTTATGGCATTCAAGGTGTTGACTTCAGACAGACAGACCCACAGTAGATTTTTGTAATAAACCTGAAACGCTATCTTTCTTTCATGGCAAAGTTAAGTGAACTAAGCAGTGGACCTGAATGAAAGATGATATTTTCCAGGAGAAAGAACCTTTTTTTTCTAGCCTTTGTTTTCTCTTTTGTCTGTCATAGAAAGGAATTGTTTATTTTCATATGTAGTGGACAGTTTATCTTCTCTCCTCACCATTTGGAAGTGTTAATAAGAAAATAAAGGAATCAATATTAAGAAGAATAGAAGAAATTCTTCCGAAATGAAGAATTGGGTGGTGAGGCACTGGACCAGGTTGCCCAGAGAAGCTGTGGATGCCCCGTCCCTGGAAGTGTTCAAGGCCAGGTTGGATGGGGCTTTGAGCAACCTGATCCAGTGGAAGGTGTCCCTGCCCATGGCAGGGGTGTTGCACTAGATTATCTTTAAGGTCCCTTCCAATCCAAACCATTCTGTGATTCTGTGATCCTATGATTCTGATTGTAAGCTGGAGAGAGTTATCTGAACAGCAAGTTTTATGTCATACATTATGACAGGCATAATATTTTTGCTTCTGTCTACAAATTCAGTTTGACATTGCAAATTTTTTAATTTCCACATTTTTGTGAAATCATATTTGGATGATATGTTCTGGATGCTCATTTAAGCATCTGAACATCAGGAAACACTTCTTTACTGAGGGTAACTGAGCACTGACACACATTGCCCAGAGAGGCTGTGGAGTCTCCCACCTCAGAGATGTTCAAAAGCAGCTTGGACATGGTCCTGGTCAACCTGTTGTAGGTGTCCCTGCTTGGGCAGGGGTGCTGGGCCAGATGACCTCCAAGGTCCCTTCCCACTTGACGTTCTGTGATCCTGTGAGTCTCTGAAGTGTACGCATGAAGGGCATTCTAGTTTAGTTGACTTCAAATATTTCTGATACTGGTTTTTATTGGGCTTCTTAGTGTCAGGTCTTATGTAATGCAATTTTTCTGTCAGTCCCTACAAAATATTTTGGATGTCCAGTAGCTTCTTTATTTACAAAAGTAAAGCATTATATTCCTTAACAAAGAAGTAGCTGTAGCATTTTAACTTAAGTTTGCCTTAACTGTTGATAGAATTTCAAAGGCTTTTTTATATGGTTTCTGAATTGAGCTGCTTATCATTGTGCTGACCACTCATTTTATTTGCTATCTGAATTTAGCAGCTAGAGACTGATAGGATCATCATAAGCCTACAGGTTCCCATGACAGGTACCATGTTTTGTTTGTGGTGTGGGTTTGATTGCACAGGAATAAGTTGAGGAAAGAAGGTCAGGATCTCCCAAGAGTTCTAAACAAGTAACTGAATAGGAGTATAATGGCAAGTTAAGTTAATTAGTGACAAATACAAAATAATTCATCCTCAAGGAAATAGTTTGAACTACTGCCATGCATTCCTAAGCTTGAAATTTGTAGGAAAAAGATTCTAACAGTTTTGTGGAGGGCTCAGTGAAACCCTGGCTAAGTGTCCAGCTAGAATCCAAAGAGAACAAAACAAAATTGTACAAGATACGAAGAACAGAATAGAAAATAACATTGTCTGTTATACTGACATCAGTATTAAACCCCCAGTTATATGCAAGTAGCTGGAATAGCAACTTGTGCACTGGTTACCCTATCAAATACTAAAATCCTAGATTGATACATCTGTGTAAGAAAAGTAAAAGATCTTGATAATCTTTGGAGTATGACAAAGAAGGGGTATGTTGGAGGTGTGGTAAACAGTGGCAGAAAAAAAGAAGAGGAAAATTGGTGATCTTGTTTATCTCCCATTTCAATGTCAGAAGAACTGCTGAGGAAAAAAAATAAGCTCAAGAAAATAAAATTAACTAGTTGAACCCATGGCTTCTAAGGTATCAATGAAGCCCATGTTCTATCAGGATTTTAAAAAGATATTACTAAGCACAATGGGACCATTCAAACTATTATTATATAGGGTAAAAAATTTGTAAGAAAAATAAGCACACATACCTAATGTCACAGAATTCCCTCACTAGCTGACTGGACTTATATTTTTCCCCCCATTTTGTCGTGCAGCTTTTTAATGGTACATTACAGGGTTTCTTGCATTTTTCTTTGAAACAGAATAATAGAGTGCAGGATCACTGGTTTGTTTCACCCTAGCACTTTCTCTGCTCAGGCTTAATTGCTAAGATGATTATTTAAACATCCATTCAGAAGAACTGGTTGCCCAATGATATTAAGGACAGAAAGAATGTGTAGCTGCATCTTTCAGTGTAGCACCAAGTTCTGATTTCAAAAGCTTTTGAGAATCAGATTCAAGCTCCCGTATTATTTAAGAGCTTTGAAGTATGCTTTGACACCTCTCATGCAGCACATTTGAAACCCTTTCAGTTTTTGTGTTCACAAATTTCCACACCTGTCTTTTAAATAGAATGCATTTTTTTTTTTTTTGACCTGTTAGGAATTTTGCTTCTGTAGTAATGAGTGCATTACACATGATCTGGTTAGGTAAGTTCCTACACTTAAAAATTATATGTGAGATTCACAGGCAACACTGTTTGGAGAAGAGCTATACAAAATGCTAAGATTTTCAGTAGAGACTTACTGAGATTTAAAGTAAAAAGATCTGTCTTCTAATTGCTACCTCAGGAAAAAAAAAGGTCTAAATTTGTGTTGATTTCTTTACAGCCATCAGCATAGGAGGCAACATTTTTTCTTCATCTGTCTCAAAGCCCATTTCTTTCAAGTTATTTTAAAGGGAGTCTTCTCTTTTTCTTGCTCAAATACAAGTACAGTACTGTGTTCAGCAGGAAGAATAACCTCAGGTTCCTGGAGCATCTCTTAGAAAAGAGCTCCAGTGGTATATCTTCAGCAAAGAGTGACCTCCTGAGTCACAGAGGTATTTTATTTGTGAAGACAATGATTTATTTTATTAATAGATGTAAAGTATTTATCTATGATAGTGCTGGAATATTTGGGTTCTTTTTATTCATATTTCATGAGGGAGGCAGAAATCATACTTTTCTTGTATTCAGCACAGCACGGCTGGCCACTTTTACGATTTAAAGTTTTCTAATGCTCTTGGTGCTTGTGAATATAACCTTGCCTTTTATTCTACCATCAATCAATAACTTGCACTCATCAGCCTTGGATAATATTTATTAAAGGTGGGGTGGAGTAGAAACAAAGATGGAAAAAATTCTGGTTGGCAGCGTGCCTTAGGAGAAGAGTAATACAAATGCAGCTGCAGCAGAATCCTTTTTGTGTGTGAGAAGAATTACTGTTTTTCCTTATTTGTACTATGGGAAAAGCCACACTTCTTTCTCAGGATTTGAATGCCATTCTGGTACAAACACATATCATGAGAAAGTCTCTGCCCCACAATACTTACACTTTGCATTCTTAAGGCCTTAAGGGGTGGAAATTTTCAGGCTCAGTGTAAGTGTTCTGAACTGAATCTCACAAAGATAACATAAATCTCAAAACTGACTGCTGGGACTTGATCTTTCCAGCACTTAGACAGCGTATGATTTTGTTTATACAGCTAGTGCTTCACTGTGTCTCTTGACGTGGAAAATGGAGGGGAATAGATGGAGCAACACCATGGGATGGAGAGAATTTTTTTACTTGTCTCCCTCAATCTATAAAACTCTAAAGGGTACAGCTTGATTACTCTTACAGTAAGCAGTATTTGGTCCGCAGAAAGTCAGCCAAAAATGTAGCTGATAATGACTATTTATATGGTCTGTACAATTCTAGTTATCTTAAAGAGCTGTTCATATATACAGTACAGTACAGTATATCTTGCTTGTTAAAACATGCTTTCATGAAACTGTGTAACAACTCTAAATGGGTGGAACATGGAGGAAAAGTTGTACTGGGGGCTGGGGCCCTTGCTGGGTCCCTTCACTGACATCCTTACTAAACTGAGAATTCTTGACTGTACGATATGTAAAATAATTTCTACTATGTTACTGTAGCTGGTATAAGAAAGTAGCGTCTACTGTTAGTTTCGAGGCATACAAAAGTCTGACATGCTTTATTAGATTAGGACTCATCATATAATTGCTTACAATTCCATGCTTTCCTTCGTACAGCTTTTCACAGCTCCACTAAGCATGCAGGGATTTAGTTGTTGTATGCACTAGCCTGTAACTCAGACATACGTAAATCAATGCAAATGGAGGGTCAAATTCAGCAGTAACACAATGGTACTGAACAGAGTGTAATTCCTCCATCATGCCTTTGACACAATATTAAAAATCTCTACTTTCCTGCTGAAGTGAAAAACAAAAACAAAACCAGACAGAATTCCTGGATGTTCAAATTCTAACAAGAGACATGGCCACAGAAATCCCAATTATGGTACAAAATATATGGAAAGAACATTATACTTCAATTAACTGCACACAAGATATTAGGTATTAGAACGATGCCTAAGTATATCATCAAAGTTTGTGCACTAGTTTTTTTTTTTTTTCCTTTATAAGGGAAAATGTCAAGAAAAAATAATTTTGCTTCACTGTAATTTACTACTTGTCATAGAATAAATATAGCATCTCTTCAGGTACAGTTTGTAAAATTAAAAAGTATACCTTTAGTCCTGGGAGAGATGCCAAAAGCTCGTTACTTGTCTCCAGATTTACTACATGGGAATAATGTGGAAAAAACTCACAGCTTTTAAGATTTAAACTCAGCAGCATATCAAATTTATTCTTATATGGTATACTTGTTCATGACCTCTAGTCTTAAGAAATTCTGTCATGTTTGAAAACTAGTCCCTAGTGAAGCCTGTATCAATGTTAATAGCTAAGAGGTCAATGCAACTGCTAAACAGTTTGTATTACTGTCAGGGTGGTCATGAAAACAACACCTGCTGCATGAGCACTTGGCAGCTGGGTCAACAGGCACTGTGGGAATTTATCAATTTAGGGGGCCACTTGCATAACACTTTGACTGATGAATTGGGAAAGACTGGCTTACTGGGCTAAAGCTGCTCTATTATGTATGACTTTCTTTAGGATGGCGGAGGCTTCCTGCAGGCTCCAGAAAATAAGCAAAAGATAAACTGAGCTGTTTTTTCCTTATAAAGTGATAAAAAGTGAGAACTCCTTAATAGCCAATGCTAGAAAGACTTAGAAAAATGAAAAAAAAAAATCCCAAACCAAAACAAAAACTTTTACAGTCAGTGAGCTGTGATGTGATTGAAAAAAATCCTTAGTTTTTTCCATCGTGGTTACAAAGGAGTTTTTGTGAAGTACTTCTGTAAAGTGAAACTCTCTAGACTGGTATTCGCAAAAAGCTCTAATTTCTCTTTAGTGTCTCTTATGGGAATAGTAACTGCATGTGGGTAGGTAAATGAGATAAGACTTTTGCATGCTATGGCTAAACTAAACATAATTAGACATTAATTCTGGCTTTCCATTCCTTCAAGTGACTTAAGGGATAGTAACTTTCTGAACAGAAAGAAATCATATGGCCCACCTGGGTTGGTGAGAGCATTCACCAACAAAATTGGCTCATTCTACAGATGGCTTTAAGCAGTAGCTTCACAATATTTCTATAACCCATCAGAACTATGTTGATGCAGATTAGTCTAGGACTGTATGTTTCTGAGGTTCCATTTCCATAGTAATTAAAGTCTTCAAGAAGGCTACACTTTCATAAATGCTACTCTTACACCTTACCATCAAATGCTCTCGACTCATGCTAAAAACTAAAATCACAAACATTCTTGTAAAAAGAGCCTGAACAATGTCAAAATGAGATACAACCTATAGTGCCTTAATGTTTGAGATCATTCTGTTTGGAAAGACTCTCTGATTGTGGATATCCCAGAAGGTGGTGATGGAAAGGATGATACATGGAATTACATACTCTGGAAGGGCATGAAAGAGGAGTGAGATGGTTTGAATTGAGTTCAAGTTTCAATCCAGCGGAAAGTAGCTATTCTGGCTGTTGATACAAAACATATTGAAATCCAGATCTATAAGGTGTTAAACATATGGAGAGGAAGAGGAATTCTTCTTACATGTGCAAGGACACTTACTTAAGTTCCTCCTTATTTTGTAAAAATTAACTGCTAGCTCCAGTGAGCCATGCTGGTCAAAACAATTATTCATCAGCTGCAGAGTCATGGTATGGACAGTGGCAAAAACTTACAACGTCATAGGGATGACAGCAGTGCATGACTGTCCTTCCAACTTCTCTCGTCTTAGTCTCGTATTTTAAACAGAAATCTTTTGCATTGTCTGTCACTTTGAGTATTCTTCTCTGAATCTTTTTCATTTTATCTAGAACTTGCTTAGAAGTAAACGTGATTGTAGTATGTCTTCCAAAGTTTTTCTTTCTTTACTTTTTGGTGTGCTCCACTCCATGGTTTTCACAGAACAGCTGGTAATAATGTTTAAATTACAGCTGATACAAACTTATCAACAGATATTTCCTATTTAAATACGCATTTTTAATACTGCCTACATTTGATTTTCTCGTCTCATGCTACAAAAGGATTACATTTTCTTTTCTAATAGGTTTGTCTCCTATTTTCTCTGTTATTGACTAACAAGAATATTTGAGCTTATAAACATTTTCTATATCACTGTTTATCTAATAGTTTTTTCTGTGTTCATGAATGTTTTTGTGATTCATATTAGTATGTTTTTTGTAGAAACAGAAAGAGAGAGAGAAAATACATAAAATAGAAAGTTTTTCTTTTTTGGTCACAAAGAGAATTTATAAAATGCTTTTGCACTGGCCTTTAGGACATCTGACTAACACTACCGTTTATTTGAGAATCATGTACCATTGCTCTTTCTCCCTGTATTTTCTCATTCATTCCTAGCCCTCGAAAATATTTTACTTCTCATAACATTGCATTTTTTGATAGCCACCAATAAATGGCTATATTTTTCAGAGGCATAGTTTTAACTTAGGAAATTCTTACCTGTTATTTTAACCAATTTACCTAATTTTATGTGTTTGTAATTCTTAAGGTTTCCCTCATCTCCTTCCAGCTGAAAGCTAAATATGGTATTACCTATACTCTACTGTATTCAGTTGTCGTAATAGGTAATATATGTGTGTTTTGCAGCACCTCACATACCTGGTTTTTAAATTCAGTTTTTAATCTTTCTGTTTCTGATGTATCACTACGTTGTCTAGGAGCTCCCATGTCCCAATGTGTCATTATAGTAACCTTGTTATGATGAGAAGGATTGTTTAAGTCTGTGCTTTTCATGGGAGGCTATTTAGTTATTGACGTGAAGTATCTGGAGACCTGTTCGAGGGGTAAGGAACTGAAAGGAAGTTTCCTGTGGTACCATGAATTCTATGTTTCAAACTGCCTTGATGGAGGGATTCAGATCCTCTCTGTCGATCATATTTATCAATTTTCATATATTACCTCAGTTTAACACCTCACTTATATTACATCTGAAGGATTGTTTTAGGATAGGACATTCCCATTGCTGATTATTGGAGTTTCATGCAAAGGGTTCTCCGGATTACTCTCATACTCTGATCTTCTAATGTTTTAAACAGCCCACTTTTTTTAAAAATTTTCTACTTCTAGAAATATCCAAGTAGTAGGTTTCTTTCTTAAGACAAGGAAGTCAGGGTTACAGTTACGTTTGAGAACAAGTTTGCTTATGCAGTAGTTTTCTGCAAAGATCAAAAGAAACAAAATCCTGCATCTCTATATAACATTTATTATTTAGAATAAAAGAGTAATTACATAAGCTTATAGCAGCTTATGAACAACCACTAGCAGAAGACTGTTTTTTGCATGAAGTTTTTAATTTCCAGCAAGGGGTCACCACAAGGAATGATAATTGTATTCTTCTGCACTGCCTCATGTATGGAAAGCTCTCTGCAAATAGATTAGTCTGCCAGGGGCCAACACTCACAGGACTTTGTTATGCTAGTAATGAATATATAGGATGTGACAAATCAATACCTTGATGACTTTATACCTGATGCTTATAGCCTACCTGTAGCATCTTTGTTTTGTGTTTTAGAACGTTCACTGTGCTCGGGTTTGCGCTTTGATTTGGTGTATTTGTATGGCATGTATCATGAAGAGGGCATTAAACAGAACAGGAAAATATCAGTATGCAAAAAATGTTAGCATGTGAATAACAATTAATATTTTGTTAATAAAGCTTTACATAAGCATTTGCCAAAGCCATAGAATTTTTAAATTCTTTACAAGTGTAATGTGAAATTAGCATGAAATGGGAAGTAGAGCTGCAATGCTCTTTTGTGGAAGTAATTGATTATCTTTCACTTAAAAACCAGTAATGATATGAGATTAAAAAACAGCAAAACTCAAAACTTTGCCTGAATGAAAATTGTCCCAT
Organism: Anseranas semipalmata; assembly: GCA_013399115.1. NCBI lineage: Eukaryota > Metazoa > Chordata > Aves > Anseriformes > Anseranatidae > Anseranas > Anseranas semipalmata. Next base: position 383,042 of record VXAA01005381.1, on the reverse strand, counting down.
GTTTCTAAAAAATGTTACCAAAAACTATATCCCTTTGCCAGAGTCTGTTTAATTTCAAATGTGTGCCAATTTACAAAAGTATTTTATAGTTTTCTGGTTACTTTCACCAGTAACCAAACACAGTCTTGACCCTTTTCCATACATGAAAACAGCCAACCGTGTGAGTGCAGCAATGGGAGGTCTGGCCTTTCAGGTATGTCAGCTGAAGACCACCCTACTGGAAGAGGTAACAAGAACAAAAAGCCGAGGTCAAACAAGGCAGCCCCATGTAATTAGATACTAATAGTGGATTTAGGGTGTAAAATTCGCTTAAAACCATATACCAACAGACTAAACAATCCCAATAAGAATGGCAAGTTTTGTTCTAAAACAATGTTTTTAATACCAGAAAGCATAAATAAAACATACATAATAACCTTGACTGACAGACTGCACTAACCTGCAATAACATCTGCTTCCAAATTAGTTGCCATAGGTTTGGGAAGCATAATTAAAAAACACTGAAACTCTACTGTAACCTGTAGTACAGTGTGCAGCCAGTTTCATGAATTTATCATTGATTTCACATGTTGTCCCAATAACAATTTTTAGAATTTAAATTCTGACAAGAAAATAAAATCCTCTCTTAAACAGTCAACAGCAGAATAAAAAATGGATGGCTGATTGTATGTGGTGCTGAAGGGTAGACATGCTGAAGCAGATGCTGAACAGATACTAATCTAGGTTGTTTTCGTGGGGATGATGATGTCAAAGTAATTAATATGACAAACTTTATTTCTGTTGGCCCTTTCATTTTGTGTTGATTTTTAATGCTTTTGCAGGATGGATGTGGTAGCTTTACATGCCATGGACTTGGTCTGATGGAGCAGCAAGATCCATTATGAAGAAAATGTTATTTCACCAGCCAAAGTAAGTGTCTGCTAGTCACCTTCTTTTATTGCTGCTGGGAACACTGGACTGCATAGGGGACTGGCTTTGTGCAGTCTTTGCAGGTTCCCTGATATTTTCATGGCTGTAGTTGCTCTGCAAAGAACTTGAGATGACATCTCAAGAAACTCTGGTTTGGTAATTTTCATTTATTCTCATTTTATAGCTGGTAAATTAGTTTAAATAACTGTACTGATCATATTAATTCTGTATCTTGTAAATCATGTGGGTGGGATTCATAAGCCTTGGTTTAAGAAATGTTAATGAAGAACATAAGAGCATTAAGAAATAAGGAGATTTAAGTAATGTTAATGACTTGAGTGTATTTTTGGCATATGATCCAAGGACATGTTTTCTTTCCTTGGATTCTCTCTTTGCGCTCCAAACCTCCCCAGGGAGAGACAGGTGAATGCAGGGATGTGGAAGGATCTTGGAAACTAGTAAGCAATACACCCAGTGAGGATTCAGTCCTCTGTATTCTTCTCAGTTGGTGGTGTCTCCTATGCAACAGCAGAGATGTTTGGGAAAGACTGAATTTGTACCTCAGAGCTTATGGCAAAACTGAAATTGTGAGGAAGTCAGACTGGAACTGATCAGGTAGTAGCCGGTGAAATGATTGACCTAAAGCTAGTAGCGTCAAATTATATCTGTAGTAGCTTTTCAGTATGCAGAGTAGATATTGTCAGCCAGTACTAACCTTTTGAGCCAGCTCCCTTTGTGAACTATCACACCGCAGCGGCAGGTAAGGCAGCAGTAGCACTAGGGGGAATTCCAGCATTCTGCCTTCCATAGACACTGTGTAACCTCTGTGGTACCTACAAGGCGCATTCGGCTTCAGAACTACCAGGAGCATCTTTTACCTGCACTTTAAATGTATCTAAACTTCTATGAAAACATACAAAGAATGTGAATCTAAGTGGGAAAGTGGGCAGCACTTAACATAATGTCGAAGAGTAAAAATTAGTGGTGACTACACTTCTACTGTTCTGACAGTCACTTTCTATGAGACAGTAATTACTTTTAGTGAATCTGTTCTGCTTGCTGCCTATGGTACATTTGCTTTTAGGAAACCCCTGCACTATGAATTTTCCTTCTTATTTAATGTAAGTATTGCACAATACAGCTGCATGGAAAGAACTACACTTACCTTTTGTTTTTTAACCTGTTGAAGGGAAGACTGATCTTAGGGAGTAGTGCAATGCTCACCTTTTCGGGTCAACGATCTTGTAGAGTTTTCCATTGTGAGACTGTGTCATACTTTTACTGCTTGATAATATGTAAATCTCACCTGTTAAAGAAACAAACACAATAAATTAGTTCCTCTTTCCTAAGATGTCAAACACTTTTGTGATCTAGCTGTATTTGCACGATGAGGTTAAAAAAGCTTTGGAGAAAACTCTCCTCACTGAAATACACAACAGAATCATTGCTATCTGAAAATTTAAATAAACACTTTTCCCAAATTGATGCTAAAATGTGAAAGGTGCTTTATCATGAATGTTTTTTATTTCATATTGTATCAAATTGGTAAAAAATATATAATTGGTGACTTATATATGATAGAGGGGGAACCATGTGCTCATGCAATACCTTTGCCCATCTGTAACATTGGGAATAAAAACAGGCATATGACTTGTTGTGTCATAGTGAGTGACACAGTTCAAAGAATGTGAGAGAAAATAAGGACCTTTGACCCTTCCAGCAACCCCTTCTCTTCTCAATTCTTCTTACACAGCTGGTAAGGTGTAGCTGACACAGCAGTGAAGACAGCTTTGGCAATTCAGATTTCTTCTTTTTAAACGTTTACGATGATTTTGAATAGTTTAGCAGGCAATACCGATAAGACTTATAATTTAATAACATTTTTTTTTCTATTTACCTAATTCATCTTCGCCAAATCCCAAGACAGGGCCTGAAAAGAAACCTCTGCATGAACCGCTGTTGCCAAGACAGAGGGGTTTCTCTTGCCACTGTTTAGTTGCAGGATTCTGTTGCAGCGTTAAAAAATTTCTATATTCAAAAACACATAAAGCAAATTGTTATATTACATTTTGAATGGAGAATTTTCACTGTCCAGATAAATAAGTAAACACTTGCAGGAAGTAGCTCCATAGATACATCTATGCAGTTCATCATCTTATTTCCTGCCTGTAATTTTTCAGATGCTTAAAAAGCATAGCATTTCCCGTCCTTTCATTCAAACATTACAAAATTGGGTTCAAGCTATACTATATATAATCATTTGTGAATACTGAGCTATTTGGCATGGGAAAAATATACCCCTTCATTTAAGAATCATTCATTTTGCTTCATCAATGATGTTTCCATAAAACCCCAAAAATTTTCCATATCTTATCAGTTAGACCTGTTTGGCAAACAATTCCATGATTAACATTTATTCCCATTATAATGTAAATGATGTATGTAAGTGTTTGTAGAACTAAAATCTTAAGAGAGCTGTGATGTTAGTGTCTTTGTCTGTACTTTATTTCAAGGATGAGACATGTTATGTATGTTGCCATTCATTAGAATGCCACGCTGTTTGATTTCCAAATCTTGAATTTAATCTGCATCGCCACACTGCTACACTGGCAAAGTGACACAATATAAAAAAGACTGTTGCTGTTCTTTTATACGGGAAGCTCATTACTAAATACACTTTATGTGCGTTTTTGTTTAAGGCTGAGATTATAAGAAACCTACCCATTGCGGTCTCCAAATACATAACTTCCATAGAGTCTTTCAGACTGGCAACCTCGATAGACAAATCCACCAACCAAGGCTCCACTGCTGAATGGTTTGAATTCTAAAAGTGAAGGCTCACTTTCTAAAAAGGAACTACCATAGCATTAGATCATATGCAGTTTCATATTTTGATTCACATTTACGAAAAGTGTTATTACTTCAAGAAAGAGGTTAATTCCCTTTAAATGTTCCTCAAAATTCAAGACTTGTAGCTGGAAATGAAGCATTAGGAAAATCAGAGAATAGCAACAAATGCTGTTTGTAAAACAATGAGTTAGGGATTTAGATAGGAGACGCTATAATTGCCTTCTTCCATGCACAGGCCAAGAGAATAAAACTGTATCAGGATTAGGTCAGACTTCCATTGAAGTTAATGTGATTACTGCTATTAACTTTTATGTGTCAATACAGTCTATAGAATAGATCTCTTGAACTTCAGGAATACAATTAAACCCCCTTCACTGAAAAGGGGGCTTAGATACTTCACCAGTACCTAGGAGCATGAATTCCATGCTCTCTGTTTTCAGCATGCTCTCTGTTTTCAGCAGAACTTCTTTTCAAAGCCATTCAATGGTTTGAGAAACTCTTTCAAAATCAGAGTTTTAAATACAGTATGTCTGTTATGTCCCATAAAACACCAGTATTGCTGGATGTAGCTACTTATGGTAATTTTTTGTGCTGCTATTATTATTGCAGTTCCTACACGATTTTTTTCTTTTTTTTTTATGAAACTGCAGAGTTTAGTCACATCAAATAATGTCTTCAAGGAAGTTTCAATGCAAATATTCCTATGCATGCAATCAAATATTGCTTAGGGTAAAAGCAGGCTCAAACTGAAATGCTAACTGCATAATTTTAAATTAAAGCCACAGCCAATAGACCTTTTTGTTTCACAGGAACTTTATTTTTAGTTGGAGTGCTATCTGCAGGTCTTTGATAAATGAATTTCCCAGATTATATTACAAGAGTAGGAGCTGAAATTTTATGTGTGGGAGAAAAGGATGATGAGCTCTTTTTATTTAAGCATTTGACCCACAGCCTAGTATTAATATTGGCAAGCTGTTCTGGATAGACACAATATTGCTTAGTTTACTCTGCAATAAAGATGCAGTCAAAATTCCATTGGAGCAGTGGTTTACCAAATATTATTCTTTGGTTTGGCTTTTATAAAATGCACACAGAAAATACATGCAATAACTAAAGTAGAACAATTGCATTACACGTTGGGACTATGATACTAGCCAGCACAGCTGCTTTGCTTTTAAGTACACTACAGGTGGTAGAACTGGGGATGTGAATAAAACCTGAAAGTGTTATGTTCCAGGAAATAGGTCAGTTCTTGATGCCTTTGCACACCTTTGAAATTTACCACCTTTTGCCACCATGAATTTAGAAGCTGTTAAATGGTCAACCAAGGCAGATGATAGCTCAGAGTAACTGCCACCTGGCTTGCCTGACCAAGCAAGTGATCTTAGTGAGTATCAGAGTTAAACATTAAAGTAAAATTGTGAGTGGCGATCATACTGATTCAGAGAGCACATAAAACATTCTAAAATTTTAAGTTCCTAATTGAGTATGTTTATCCTATTGCAATCTAAACTAGCCTCTTATTATGAAGTAGTAGCATAGTGTATTTCTCTAAGTTGTTCATTTTTAGTAACATTTAAACAGAGCTCAGTCATTTCCCTGTTTGGTTTTGTTCTGTTGTTGTCTATCTCATTTTTTCCATTATAGGAGGCACATTACATGAGGTTTCCATTCTGTACCTTAAAAGGTTATTTGTGAATGACTAAGAATACATTTTCATCACTTCCTGATATTCCAACATCTTTTCTTTATGAGCCATCATTTGTAACTACAGGGAGATCTTTGAGAGACTAGCGACTGGCATATTTCTTGAATCTTATTTACATGATGTTCTACAAAAACAAGAACAAAGTTCAGTCATTTAAATTTTGTTTTGTCTTTCATCTTTTATCTACTTGTACTGTACTTTTCATAAGTTCTATCTTTTGTAGGTTACCTATCCTGTCTATGCAGTAAGTTACCTATCATGGCTTTACAGTCCTTTATCTATTGTTTTCTGCTTTGTATTTATTATTCCATAGTCATAGAAACCTACTGTTCCCCGTAGCTTTACCCTGGATGGAACTTACCATAGTCTTTACCCTTTATTATCTGTAAGATTCTTGCTGAAGATCTGTTCTTTCCGTTTGAATCTGAGCAAAGTATTGTTAAATTGATGTTTACATCTGTTGGGTGGCGATCCACAGCACAGCTGTAAGACAAAAAGCAGAAGAAAATCCGTGAGATATATGGATTCAATAGAACGGCTTCAATAGTACAAAGCATCACATTTTGAAGGATTACTGTTTCTTTGTGGCTCCTACGCATTTGAGGGACCTTCTTCATAATGAGACAAAATATCTGAGAGGGGCATCAGATTTGTATACAAGAGATAATATGTTTCCCATCCCTGCACCATTTTTATATAATGTGGAGTAAAACTATACTTTTACCTAGTGATGACATGTACTCTGCTCAATAGCACTGGAAATGAGTAGTGCTTTAACCAAGCTAAATGAGTTGACTTATATAGTATAGATTTTTTTTGACTGTTAAGAAGTCCAAGAATCAACTCCTTGTCTGAACAACTTGAATTTCTGAATTTTTTCAAACCATGACTTTAAATGTCACTTCAGTACTACCGCCCACCTAATTTGCTGAATTATGTGTTGTTTAGTTAAAGTGTTGCTCTCCTCCTTGTTATTGTTTAGATTTCACCAGATGTTCTCATTTGTTTTCTACGTGCCTTTTTTTTCTCAATCAAGATTCTACTGTTCTAATTTCTCAGATTCCCATCCCAGCTGTGTTTTACCAGCTCTCTGCTTTAAGTTCTCTTGTTTCATAAAGAAAGAAAACATAGAGGAAAAAAAACAAAAAGCCAGTACTTTGTTTCTTTCATTTCAGTCTTGACTTGTAATAGTTATGCATTCTCTTCTCCTTTCCCTTTGCCAATATACATTTGTTTCTAACTGTGACATATATGTGGAGATGGAGGAGTGGTAGTTAAAAAGGTACACGAGTGCCTTTATTATGAAAATTTTGTTACCAGACTAAATAAAACATTTCTGGCTGAAAAAAAGTACCTGCTCCAGAGTAATTCAATTTAATTGTAATTTACTTACCGGCCTGGATTGTGGAGTCCATGTGCAAAAATTTCAGGAGGTTGGTTTGTGCTATTAAAATGTGGGTTGCTCCGTGGTATGGAATAAGGGACACTGCACAGGTCAGTATTTACGTCGAGGCGTAATACAGAACCTGTAAAATCACTGAGAAAGTTGGAGGATAAAATAATTGTTTTTTTTTTTTTTTTTAATATTTTACTAGTATGTTTAATCCATATAATACTACAGTGAACTGGCAAAAGAAACCACCTACTTTACTTAATAATCACGTCCAGATTGGTCCTACTGTACGTGCGAGTCCTAAGAATTGTAGCAGAATTCATCAAAGATTCATTTTGGCCAATATGTTGCCTTGTTATGTCTATACTAGAACTCCTCTGACCATTCTGCTGGGGAGCAACTTGATAATAAGAACAACTTTCTGTATCACAGCATCTGTTTCAGTCCTCCCCTTATTCTATAGTAATTTAAGATAAAGTACTAGTATTGCCCTCTGGTCTTAGCGTTAAGCATATCCTCATTGTAAAGATCAGGAGCACCCACTATTCTGCTGAGCCAAAGAGGCCTTTGAACATAGCAACTCCTTTTAGGTCTGTAAAGGCTCAGTACCACTATTTCTCTAAATTAAAGCAAATCTTGGGCCAACATTTTGCAACTCTAACATAGGATGGGACTTTGGGCAACCTGATCTAGTGAAAGGTATCCCTGCCCATGGCAGAGGACTTGGAACTGCATAACCTTTAAGGTGCCTTCCAACTCAATCGATTCTATGATTCTATAGCATAGAAAAACAGGGTCAAAGCTGCTTGAGAAAATTGTATAGGTAGAGCCAAAGCAGGATTGCTTCACTGCTCTATACATTTTCCTAAGCGATACAGTGTTGTTACGCTGGTATGTGTCTGTTAGAATATTTGCTCAATAAAGTTGTCCTGTTCATAGCATAATAGTTGGGAAAAAAGAAGTCTAATCTGTGTTTAAATAGAATTGCATCTACTGGTGATGTATCAAACCCAATATTTACAGGGTTTGATAGGACACAACTACAAGATGTTTCTAAGTAGTAAGGCTGTTCTGAAAATTAACTGTTTGCTGAATTCAGGTGCTGAAAACAGGGAGGTGATACAGTAAAAAAGGGGTAAGATTTGTGCTGACAACTGTTGATCATTTTTGGTTCTGACCCCAAATACTGTGCAAAAAGAGAAAACAGGTCTATCCATTGGTAGTTTTTTTTTACCTTAAACCATCCATCTCTTCCATATCATCTAGAGTAATCATGCCATCTCCAAGAAAAATGTATAGGAAGCCATCTGGGCCAAACAGAAGCTGTCCTCCTAGGTGTTTTCGATGTAGTTCTGCTACTTCTAAAAACACTCTTGCTGTTCTCATATCAACTTGGTGTGGATTTTTCCTGCAATACAAAGATATGAAAACAGTTTTCACAGCTCACTATCATTGGTTTTCATTCTAAAAATAAACTTGAGTCATTCAAATTTTACTTTAAGATATGGATGTTGTAACTTGGTAGAAAAATGCCAAACAATAATTTCTGATAAATTTCAGTTTTCCAGCAATCACAAAAAATTATTTTGCTGCCCATACAAAAATAGGAAATAAATATAATTTAAAAATGACGGAATAATTAAAAAGAAGTCTTAAAAAGAGTAAAGCAGTATACTTACTGGTGTTCCCAAATTACTGTTTAAAATAAACATCAACAATAAGTTTTCTGCAAGTGCCCAAGTATATGCACTTTGTAAATCTGATAGTTCCTTTTAGAAATAGGATATACTAAAATGAAGAAGGTTGCTGATAAATACAGAAATTGTGAATTTTAGACTTCTACTGATACCTGGATACTGTGTATTCTACGACCCTAAGGATGTGATCATGAGGTCCAATAGCCCACCGTTCTTGGTTGGTGGTATAAGACACATACAGCTTTCCATTTTTCTTGTAATTGGGATGGAATGCAAGGCTTAACAGTCCTCTTTCATCTCCTCCCTGCAGTCAAATGAAAAACACAAAGAATTGTGAAGTTAATTATGTTCCTTATTGTGTTGCAGCTGGAACCCAAAAAAAAGTTTCTTTCTTGTGGATAATCTTTGCCCAAACTCTTTTATTTCTTTCCTGACTACTGCACAAAAAGGATTATAAAACATTTCACTTTGGAGAACTCTTTAAGAGTTAGAACAAGACAATTGTCTTATGTAGTTATCTATGCACAAGTCTCTTGCACCACTTTTGTGGAGTGATTTGTGTATGTAATCTTTGGGAAGCCATGAAGACAAGTTTAAGTGCTGCAAAGGATTCTTTGCTGGGTTACTAGGTTGCTTGTAATTCGTAGAGGACAAATAAAAAGGTCTATAATCAGCAGTCAGTTCTAATCCAAGTATCCAAAACCTAAAACACAGTGCTGGCTGCCAACTCCCACTGTCTTGGCAATATGTTTAGAAAACAGTTAAATTGCTTGTGTAATATGTAAACCTTTGTTTTACCCTGGAGGCAGCAACATCAGTTGTCACAACTATGGTGGTCTGTTCATCATAGCTAGTATACTGTAGGTAATAAGCAGCCTTGGTCTCCGTGCAGAGAAACCATAGTTTTTACATGTGGTCCTTCAATAGAAAGGTTTTTGTTATTTTTTTAAAATAAAAATAGAAAAAGCTCCAAACAACTTTCTTTTGTTATTACGTTTGCCACAAAGATTAGTACAGTTATATGTTAAACATCAAATCCATGTAATGTACTGTGACAATGCAAAAACCCTGTGTATTTAAATAGAAGGCAATTTTCTCCTTTGGCTTCTAAAAAAGTATTACTATGACTAAAATTTTAGTTGTATAAATTAAGAACAAAACTTAACTTCATTTGTTTCTCCAGAGGTAATGTAGGGGAGAGAAGCCAAGGCATAGAAATAAACAGAATATTTAATTAACAATTCAAATTCAGTTCATATATGTGATTATTCACAAACTGATAGTTGTTACAGAGTTTAATGCAGGGTTTGCCAGCCTTTCAAAACCAGTGACTCTGTCGTGGATTCAAGCACTCCAACTGCACCCATAAGCAGACAACATTTTGCAACTCTACCACACCCATGATAACTAATTATGAAATTTTAAATTATAAGAGAGAATGAAGCTTTTTAAATGTATTTGCAATTCAGAGTGATGGATGGGCCTGTCTTCCTGACGAAAGATGTCCCACAAAAGGCCTAATTGGAAAAGTGCACGGCTTTTGATTCAACATGATAGCCATACTTCCTTTTTAATCACCACAACCAATGAGAAACCTAATTCAGAAATGGAGATGTAAATAGGTCAAGAGATTTCCATACAAAGAGATTTGTGCAATGAAATCTGAATCCTCCTAATTTAGAGGCAGCCAAAATTCGCTAATTTGTTTGCTTGAAAAATTTAGTTTCGGGGGGTTATCAGAAAGGTTAGTTTTGAAAGTCTGGTTAGAGCTGCCAAATCAGTTGCAGTCATTGTGGATGAAGGGGCTGGTAATCTAGCTCTTTCTCCTTTACGAGCCAAAAGCAATTCTGCAGCTGAGTCTGACCTGATTGTAGATATTATTGTATGAGTTTCTAAGAGTTTTGACCAAGTTACCCTGATAAAGTCTGAAGCAAATGGAAGCAAATCCGTTGCTTTGGGAACAGTAAGGCATATTACAAAGATTCCTGATGAATGATTCTATCTGTTGTGCCCAGACAAAGACAGTCCTATTTCTTCTCCTCAGAGTTGAGTTCAACTCCTTTAAGGGCCCAGGAATGCCAGTGAGTCACACTAGGCCTGCCATTCAAGGTGAGTTATTGAAAGTATTAGTAAGAGAAGATCGTTCTGTTACTAAGCTGAAGATTTTATTTAGTACTTAATGTCATGGGAGCAGTCTCAGTGTGAAAGTGAAGTTGTTGAAAGAGCAAACAGGTGAAAATTGAATTAAGAGCTTTTAATGAAGTACACATGAAGCAAGAACTTGACAAATGAATGAAACAACACAGGACCTGTGAGGTAGTAAATATGGCAAGTTGCATTCATAGGATCAGGCCAGTATTTCTACTAATTGCTGTTTTGCATTATTCTAGTAGACTGCAATATATTACTTTCTTTGTATCTAGAATGCACCTATGCTTCCTGAAAAATCATGCTGCTTTCTGTTTTTCAAAGTCAGCCAATCCCACCATACTCTAAAAAGTCAATTTACTATTGCATTTAATAAAAACTTTGGAAACGTCCCTCTAAGATACTGAAATCTGTGCAGCACCAAGCTATTAGGTGATTTACAGTCAATTAGAAATCTAGCTGAGTTTTTCCATACTTATTTTTCCTGGTTTTGGAAAACAATTGTTCATGTGGATTTTCCACTTTATTACTAATTGACAAACCTGTTACTTCCAAGTTCATCACTACCACAATTTCCATAATTTTTGAAATTATCTCTGTTGTGCAAGAAAGTATATAGTTTTCTGTAGTGTTATATCTCTTAAATTGTGGGGTAAATTGAGAGATATCCTGTAAAATCCCTGAAGAGTATTCATTTTGGTACTGTCAAACTGAATAATTGCATACCAAATTTCAGATCTTACCTTGCAGAATTATTCTCACTTTGGTTTCTCATCGACAGACTTCTGATGTCTCCTGTGAAACCAGCAACCCAGGCTTTATGGTTTCATCTCTGGCTTTTTAGAATTAGATACTATGTGTCAAATTTCTCTATCTTTCCCTTGGCATCTTAACAATTTCTGACATCCTTTTCTTTTCAAGTTTCCCCTTAGATGAAACCAGCACCAACAAGCTGTATGTGACATATTAGTTTGTAGGACATTCTGCACTACACTATTTGAAGGAATAACCTTTAACATTTGTCAGTTGTATAAGGAAGGGTGAGAAGAATGAGACGTATCTTCTTATTCCATTGGGGTGTCTGCTGACGACAAAGAATGATGGTTGGCTGAAATGAGGATTCATTATCTAAACATACTGTGGACTGCGGCCAGCGTGCAATCTCTATCATAACTAAACCTGGAAGCTCACACTTCCGATGTCTGCCTGTGCAGCTCTTTAGCTTGAACTCTCTTCTACTCCTGGTAATTGCATATTTTGCATCAATCCTACATTTGTTTCAAAACTGATTTTCCTTAGGCCAGATTATAAACTTCAGCTAAGGAAAAAGCATTCATTTAAAAACTAGTTTGATCTAATTTAGGACCGTAAGTATTTTAATCAGAATTACATTATCATGTCAGTACAAAGCTGTGTAAAGATTAATTGTATGCATTAAACTTAAAATGTTTCTTTATTTTTCATTTTCAGATGGTTGGTTAGATACATTATGCCAGCCCTAAAAGTGTATTTCACCAGTAAGCAGTGATATTATGTACTGGTGTTATATACTGAAGTATTATGAAGTTATTAAGGTATTATACTTTAATATGGAAATATATGCTGCAGTTATTTTTAAGAGATGCTGCCATTTCATTAGATCAATAAATGTGTTATTTCCTATAGTATATAGAGTAATACATGAGAATACCTTAACTGGTATCGCTAACTAGTTCATTTAAAAGAGATCATATTTTAAGCATGACCCTTAATTAAGTAACCTTAATAATATTTCATTTTAGTAAGCAAAACCAGACATACCTATTTATTTTCATTACTCTGTATGGCTTCATAGTAAACAATATGGGTAGCAGATTCAGAGTTTTCCTTTAAAATTGATTTCACAATTCAGTCATATACAATCATGGTATTTATACCTAACAGATTTTTCATTTGGACAGTCCCATTTTCATGTTGGCAATGAGTAGCAACTTTTTTAGAAAAGGCTTAAAGTGCCTTTTAAAAAGTACTTAAAATATATCTATTATAGTTGTGATCACTATCATTTGTGATGTAAAATATTAACTCAAAAGTAATGTCTTTATATCATTTGTTTTCATCTACTATTATAAAATAAATGCTGGGTAACTTGCTCAGGCAGTTTGATCACCCTTAATTTAGTTTATTTCCTATGTAATAAATACCATAACTAACATGCATTACCAGGTGTTTGATCTTAAGGAGTTTTACTTGTTAAGGACATGGGGAAGAGGTCGTGGAACATCTTACCAGACAGTACCATATGAACTCTTCAAATAGAGATTTCTAATTAGGAGATCCCAAAAGAATCTCTGCTTATTTGAACCTTTCTTTACTGGACCTTACTGTAGGGCTGAAGATCAATGTCAAGTATTTTTCTCAGAGGCAAGTGTTTGCTTAATCGACATGTTTGGAAATTTGGCTCCAGCACAGGATGGAAATTTGACGACAGCAAAAGTAGAAACCAGCAAAAGGTCTCCTGCAAGGGCACACCTTGCCTTTCAAAGCTTTATCAACTGTTTTGAGAAACACAAGGAGGAGTTCCCTCTGACAGGTGAAAGGGGACAAGAAATACAGAATGGGAAAACCAGAAACTGATTAGGCTGTAGCTATGGTACAGGAGTGGAGCTCCCATAGACCTCTTGGGTGTTGAAAACTCAAGTGCTTTGCTATCTGAACATCTGTGGGGCCTGAGGCCTCTGGCAAGGGAAGAATTTGTAACATAAGACATTTACCTTAGGGAAAAATAATTACACTGATGTCATGGCTGAGTATAGTATATATACTAGACCCTATCTCCAAAGCATTTCCTTTTTCCTGTTGTGCTGCAAAGGTTCTTTTTCTTTTTCTTTTTCCTTTTTTTTTTTCTCATTTATAATGGGCTTTGCAGTTATCTAAGAATTTTTTTTATAAAAAATATTTTAATATTTTTTACTGATTTAACCAATGCACTGTTTTAACACTTCAATTTACAATAACTTTAGATACAGAAATCCTTTACATTTATATTTAAACAGGAAAATACTTAGAGGGCCATATCTGAATTTAAGCACAAGTTATACTGAAGTAGAGGTGCTTTTTTTCTGTTATGTGCAGAGCAGGATTTAGCTGAAAAACACTGATGGCCAAAGTGCACCCTTCACAAAAATGAACTTTTCTGCTCTGATGTCTGCTATGTCGTTAAAATGCTCATTTTTTTACAGGACAATTGAGCTCTCCAATAAAATAAGGTACACCCACTCCTTTAGTACTCAGTGGGTCTGAAAGTTAGACCTACCAAAAGGTAGTGAGATGATGCACACTTCTGCATGGATTTTGAGTGGGGCTTTTCTGCATCTGGGGAAAAGTCAGAGTACCCATTTACAGGAATTATGCATACATATATATTATGCAGGTTAGTTTTTCAGCAAAGGAAAACTGTGGAGTGGCCTTGACTTGAACAGAAATAAGTAAAAATGGTTAAAGATCTAAGGTAGCACTGGAACTTAGAACTTAATTCTTATTTTCTTCTTACTTCTGTTGCAGCAAATACAAAATTTTGGCATGCCTTGAGCATTTTTTCTTTCCTTACCTCCATAGTCCTTTGAAGAAGCCAGTCACTAAATGCGGGGCCTTTCACTTCTAGTCCTAGTCCTCTGTACTTATTTTTTTAATTCCTCAACTCCAGATTTTGCTGTACTGCTGGGCAAGTCTTTAGTTTAATCCAAATGAAAATCCTTGTCCCCTGATAACACAATTCTTTCTTCCTGTCCTCCTAAAGAAAGTACATGAAACTTATAAATGCAGATACCATCCCAACACAAACCCACAGCTTGCCTCCTTCACACTCTTCTAGGAAGACATGAATCCTGCTTTGACAACTCTCCCAATTATTGGTTAGAAGCAGCTAAAAGCTTTGAGACTGCCAAAAGCCAGCCAATAATTGAGAGGTTTTGGGCAGAGTGACATACGACTGTGAGTGTGCTTGCAAGGAGGTGGCCATGAGCCCATGTGAGGTCTGCATCTGGACTGGGAAACTTTATGTACTGTACTACTTTAGGAGAATTGGAATAACAGAAGACAGTGGAAATCAGTCCCGGAAGAGGGAGATTCAAATAAAGACCAGATGATTATTGCATTCAGTAAAGCTGGCTCAAGAAGGTGTGAATTACACACTTTCCTGCACCACAGAGGCCTCTTGAGCTGTAAGCAGCATTCATCCTCTGGGAACACAGGTGGTGATTCCACCTCTGTCCCCAGCTGGATTTATTTTCAAGGAAGCTTTACATTCCACCAGCAATTCAGTGAGTGGTTCACCAGTGGAGGCCACTAAGGGAAGGTAAAAAATAAGCACGCTCCTTCTTATTTCCCTGGCACTCCTCCATTTTCTGGTCATTATTTATTTAGTTAGTTAGTTAGTTGGCCTGTGTCCTCTCCTATACTTTTCTTGTTCAGTATTCTTCCACTATAGTCTGTCTTCTCCTGGCAGCTTTTTAGCTGCTTTGGTTTGAGACCTACTGTGTTGTAGAACCAGCCTTCTAGGAAAGTGATAAAGCTTCCTTCAAGTGAACAAGAGTGCAGTAAGTGTTAAGAAATTTACTGACCACGAAAATCCTTCATTAGTAGGGAGAATAGACTTGATGACCTTTGTATTTTCTCTCCTTTTTTCTGTTACTTTTAGGCTTTACCCACCTTTCATGCCACTTCTGTGATAAAGGCAAATCTTACCACTCTTTTTCAGTGGGTAGTTCAATAAAATGGGTTCAGATGATACCCGAAAGAGAACGGACTACATTACATTAACTTTCACAAATACATGGCACAATGACAAGAGATTAATAATCCCTTTTTCATTCACCAAAATGGTGACTTTACCTCTTCCATTCAAGAGTGATTTATTTTTATTTTTTACTTAGACCCTATTTTAATGCCATCAAACATCATTTTTCTGTAGACACATAAACAATACAAATTAATCTTATTAGTGATTTACTGTTTTACCAATGCTCTTATTTGACCACGGCCCTCTCAGACATCTCCTTGGGTTTTCTCATGTTCTTATTCCTTGACTATTTATGTAAAACATATCTTTATTTTTCAATAACACGTTTCATAAAATCTTTCTTTTTGGTTAAAACACAGAATGTAATGACAGAGAGTTGTCAAAAAACTTTGTTAAGAATTATAATTCAATACATAAGATGCTTTTAAATGGCAAATGACATTCCAGCAGATCAATGCTGCTTTTGTCCTAAAGATAAAAATATGCCATCAAAAGAAATCTTACAGTGGTGCAAAGATCTCACTAGGCTGCTAAATTAAGACTTTTCTTAAGTGTCCGCAAAAAAGTCTACAGGAATTTAAAGTGAGTTGCAAGACTTTTTGTGCTGAGAGAGGGAAAAAAAAAAGGATGTATGGTGACACATAGCAAATTTGACAGTGCTTATGTAAAACGAACCAACCTACAACAAATTCTATACTCCGATAATTGAAAACAAATTCATGCTGTTTTACCGTGACCACTTTATATGGAAATTTAGGGATATAATTCAGAACAGAATAACAGTAATTATCATACTCTCTGCATTAAATTAAAACCAGAAATGTTGATCTGTCTAATTGTAGGCATTAAAAAATAACTAGTTTCAAAAAAAGAGAGATGCAAATGGAAAGATGCCCTGATGACATTACTCTGTCTTGCAAACAATTCTGCCTTTCTCCTTTGGCTCTTGGTAGTGAACTGTTGTCTGTTAAAGCAGGTACTTGCCTTTTCTGGTTGCAAGGGGAATGTTGCACTCACATGAGGTATATATTTAAATACTCTGGGGCAGGGGTAGAAAGCAGCAAGCCACACCCAATGTGAAGGGAAAAGCTACAGATTTCCATTTAGATGTGTTCCCATGTCTTCGCTGTTGTATGTATGCTAGTAGGTATTCAACCTTACTCAGTGAGTGATAAAAGTAAATTGCTAGCAGTCTGCATCTTGCCAAAGAAAAAAAGAAAAAGGGAAAAAAAAACACACCTCAAAGAAGAGACCTTTTGCCAGAGTGTGGTAGAGACTAGAGGCACTTCTTTCCATCCACCCCATTTATGTTTTTCCCCCAGTGCATTACTACAGTAATCACTCATATTTGCAACATAACCTTGATTTAACTGTGGTCCTTATGAGCGTGGCTGTCACTGTTTTAAGAGAGGAGTGATTTCTGTGGCTTATCAAACTGATACTAATCTGCACTGTAAAATATAAAGGTATTCTTCACTGAAGGTTATTTCTTTAGCAGATTTCTACCTTTAGGCTCTGAAGCTACGTAACAAAGGTCTTGAAGTGTTTTCTGCAAAATATTTCAAAATACCTTTCCTTCTTATTTTTAGAAACTTGAAAATCATATTATCTGAATGGCTTTTGGTGGGGAATTAGAAGACAATTTGTAGGAGAAAAGTTCAGGTGCCTTAAAAACATGGGACAGAGACAGGAAGCATATGAAAGGTTAGCTGTAATTGATGCTTCTCTTCCACCTATCCTCTTGTCTGGGATTCTCTCAAGACAGAACCACCACGTAGAGTGTGAGGCTTTCCTGCAGGCACAGAAAATGGAAACACGTCACCATTTTTCAGTTGCCAAAGAATGTGTGTGCAAATACTAGAGATAAACCAAATGCTATTCTGTTCCCTAACATCCAAAGAACTTTTGGACTGCTGAAATCCGGATGCATGGAGAGGGATATTTCAGCCTATATTTAGCATCAGCATTCAGCATAGTTTTGATAATGATGTGTCATATCTTCAAAGCAAAAGCTGTTTGCATATGTTACTGGTTTTCTCAGTAGATGATTATGCTGAACATAATAGACAAAATCAGAATTTGTATTCTTAGAAGCTCTGTAAGTATTCTTCAGCATTTTACCATCAGACATACAACAGATCTACTGTATGAAGTCTAGACAACTATGTTATGTCTATTTACTCCAATTTTAAAATTGTTTATACCTGTGTTCTTTGTCCATTCAATTGTTTCAAACAGTAAACAATCTTATATTATTGGCACAAATGCAAACAGAAAAGAAATTTAGAAGTCCAGCATCTGCTACTGAGTTTTAAGCTTCCACATGCTAGCACATTGGAAGAGTATTTGTTGCCTGAAATCAAACTGTTTGAAATATAGCAATTGCACTTGTTGGAGTCCTGGTGCAAAGGCAGCCAGGAAAAATCAAACAAACAAAAAAACAAACAAAACAGAAAATGCTATCATTGCATCTTTTTCAACAAAAACTGTGCATGTGCATCATGTTTTGTAGCTAGGTCAAAAAGATACTTAAGTGACAGCACCCTTGTATTTCTGAAAAAGTGCTGAATGGAAGCTGAGGAGAAAAAAGCGTTCAAATTCTCTGGTACTGTCTAAGCATTTTTCTCACTGTTATTTTGCCAATCCCATTGGCCTAGCAGTGCCTCAGGAGCTGTGCAGCCAGGGAGAGGGCAGAAAGGCTATCATGCAACTTAGCTGAATTGTTGCAGTTTAGCAGCAGCTTGGGTTTCAAATACTGACTCAAGTAATCAAATAATTTGAGTTCTTTCAGTAGGTCTTAAAAAGTATATGTAATTTGCCAGCAACATAAAAACATCGAGTAAATAAATCCAGAGAAATCCAGATTGTTTTTCACCAACATTTTGTGAGCACCAGGGGAAGCTAAAATAATCAAGTATTTTTGTGGATAACTCATATAGATCTTGTCTGTACCTCTCAACTAACATTGTGCAAAAATATTAATAATTTGAAGACAGACATGAATATTTTTATGAAATGTGCCAAATGGAAAAACCAGGGTGGTGGAGGATATACGGTTTGCTCTTCATGACTAGAATCTGTACATAAGAGGAGAATGATGGCAATCCACAGCCGTGTTGACAATTCAGACATACAGGAAATACCCTTGTAGGAAACTAATACCATCTGGGTTTGGCCCAAGATGTGTGAATGAGAAATATGTTTCTTGTTGAGAATGCAAAGATAGTTTTGGACATTGCAGAGAAGGAATGCGTTAAGCATGCACAGTTATAAAAATGAAATAGGGTGAGGCATTGCATGCATATGGAATAATTAGAGGAATATGTTTGTGTGCGTCAATAGCTGATGCAGACATAGAACTTCAGAATTCAGTTGTCCTAAGACAACCAGTAAATTATTATGAAAAATATTTTCAGTGTAAGTGGCCAGGAGCTTTCTGAGTAAAGGCTGTGTTTGAAAATGCTGATTTGTCTCAGCCACTGTGTTACCTGATAGAAAGGGAGGTTTGCTTGTGATAACGTTATATTTTGGGGGAAAAAAAATAGTTTTGAAATTGTTGAAACATCCAGTTCTAGTATTTGTAAAATTGGGAATTTGGATTATTTCAGTGTGTTGTTTTCAGTCCAGAAATTAGTTTTAGTTATAAGAATGTCAACGCTGAAATGGAATATTTCATTTGGCCCATCCTGAGAACCTTTCAGTCCACGCTTGGTGAGAGTATGTTTTCAGAATCTCAGAATATTCTCACTCCTCTCTATCCTGTTCTTGCATTAACTGTCTGAGATTTTAGTGTCTGTTCTTGGCATAGGAAAGCTTTCTGGTTTCTAACGAAGCCATTGCCAGCATTCTGAGGTTCCTGAGACTCGCTGCCTGCGGGATGGATTTTTGCCTCTCCCTTGACACTCTCATCTACTTGTGAAAGCCCTAGCAGTGCTGATTTTTCGGTTATTTGTGAGGCTAATGAATGCCTTGCATGGACAGGAAAAAGTTCCAGGCTCTCTTTTTGGTGCACATTTGACTTCTCCAGACCAGCCAGGAGTCCTATCGTCCTTTCTCTAAGTCCAGTCTCTAAATGCTCTTTTTAAAGGAAGTTATTGAAAAGATAAAAGGTTTTCATGTTTTTCATGTCTGTCAAGATCCTGCGTTAACCCTGTTCCAGGTTCAAAGGCACTCATTATACAGATTACTTGTTCCTTAACTGAGCAATGCTCATATGATGACAGTAAACTGTCTGTTATTGTATCTTTGGTCTTCATTTGTTTTTCAGCAGATTTCTGACATACCTGAGCAGGATTATTCTTATCACTGCCAAACACTGCTGGAGACATTCATTTAAGATGTATTCATTGTTTTAGTGCTTACCTGCAAGGCACAATGCAAAGAAAGATGGAAAATCAAAGTGGCCAGTTAGAACCTTTTATTTTCCATCCATTCTTAGTATGTATTGAACAGGCATAGCACCCGAGATCCTTGGACAGACTGATCAAAGTCTATAGAATAAAATGATATTAATACACTCATGGTACACCACTGCGTATCTTTTACTGATGGATTACATTCAGGTTGGCACAGGCTACCTGAAGAAGCAGGCATGCTAGAGATATGAATAGCAGCCCATTGCAGAGTCCATTACAGCTGCAAATTTGAGCAGATCGGCAGGGTTGTGTTCAGTGCTTGCTAGCTAATAGGCTATGAATATCTGACTTGATGGTAAATCCATTCCTTGTTCTTTGGAAATGAATTATTAGTACTTCTTCTGGCTTCATTATAGAATTGTGTGATACTAGTTCCAACTTAGCTGGGCAGTACACAAAGCATTGCTTTCATTTGCATCTACTGTGGAACATGTGCACATCTGCCTCTCAGGTGAGAATGTATGCATGTGCAAGGCTTGAATTTTCCACGTTGTTTATGCTTATAAATATACTCACTACATACACATATAAACATATACATGCATCCAGCATTTAGGTGAACACAGAGTTGCATGCCCCTATAGTTTAAATTTTCATCAAATTTGATTCTTTATTGTTGTCTGAAAAGGGGTACATGAACAGATATAAACAGTGCACACGTGCTTGCTTTGCATGTGATAAGACTTAAATAAATAGTGTTTGAACTACCTAAAATAACTTATTTTATTGTATAGAATAAGTTAACAGTCTTAGGCCTAGGATGTTCAATTCCAATGTTGGGGGAAAAAGGGTTTGAAAGATGTGCATTTCATATATGTGCTGGTGTTTTTCAAAGAACTCATTAAATTATGGTTGTACTACGTATTTTAAATATTGACATTTCTGAGTGGGGTTTAATTTTTATTCTGCCAAGCGTTGTAAATTCCTGTTTTGGATCCTGAGGATTTTGGTGGAGGTGGAAAACCACTAATAATTTCTTCTTGTTCTCGCAACTTGTGTTCACTTGCATGTTTTAACTTGAAGCAGACTTTTTCTGTTGATGCTGATAACACTGTTCTGAGTCTTCTTAGGAATAATAAAGAGTCAAATTTCCTCTACGTAATGGAAATGATAATTACCTTAATACAAAATTTTGTTTCATAAGGCCCTAATTCAGCAAGTATTTAGGCACGTGCACAAATTCCATAGATTTTTTTCTAGTGCTAAAACAGGGTGCCTGTGGCAGCTGATTCTTTAGAGTTTACGTGACTTTTGGTGTCAGTAAATGAGATCTGATACAATGGCGATGAGGGATTTTACCAATTAAAAATGCTTCTGATTGAGGGGGAAAATGACTGGAAAAAATTGAGATTTTTCTCTTAATGAATCTGACCCTGTGATTTCATAAAGATTTCTTTATGGTCTGTAGCTAATGTGGTGGTTATGCAGCTAAAGGCATTATCTTCACATCATTATAATGAAACATAACACTGGTATCCCTGACTTTATTAGCCAGGCTTCGTTGGTATCTGACGTTATATATTTCCTATGATAAATCTAAATAAGAACTTACATTGACCTGCATTAGACCAAACATTAAACAATTTACTAAGATTACAACTTTGAAAGGGAACTTTTTTTTTAAAAAAAAGTCTTTTAGACCACCAAGAAACAACCATAAATTTAAGGAAATATGAGGTTTCCACCATGTGACTTCCCCTGCAGAGTTATGCAACAGACTGCTGTTACTTAAAGGTCATACATAAAAAATTTATGGTACATTTTTTAAGAGATTTATAGTGTTTCTATTTATACAACTTATATGTCAACAATTTAAAGGTATAGTATACTAAAATAACAAATTAAAGTATAATCCCTTTGAATCCTTGATAAAATAGAATGCTCTAATATGTCATACATATATAAGAGGTTTAATGAACGTATCTGTATTAATTGATGTGATATGTGTGATGTAATGATTAGCTGTTTATTATCCGTTACAGATTATTTATTCATTTTTACCCTGAAAATCATTTGGAAATGGAGTTCATTAGGGCAGCATTCTTTGTCATCTAGGTCCCTTCCATGGTGGTGTAACTCTCTTCAGAAGAACTCTGCAAATCATTCTCAGAACTAACTAACTTTCAGTGTTGAGATGAATGATGCCATTGACACTATCTAGACCTCTTGTTTCGGGATGTCTTTGAATCCATTGCATATCATTTACCCAAGATGTTGCTGGATTCCCTGGAGGCAAAAATTTGTAGTGCTGTATAAAGATACCACCCCTTAGTTATTTGCTGTTCTTTATTCACTTTGCACTGAAATGAAGCAGGAGCAGTTACACAGTCACTCAGCCTAAGTTGAGGCAAGAGAGAACACTGAGAGGGGGTAATTTCTCAAATCACTATAGCTGCTTTACTAGTAGTAGATCTCAGCCATAGCAGTCATATTTTCAACCTTGCCTTTGCACACTAAATCCATATAGTTATGTATATTTACATGGGAGTTGACTGCAAACACATCATTTCACTCCAAGAGTCAAAGCCCTAAACATAGGGCTGGCAGTGATAATTGACGCTGAATTCATCCCTGGATTTTGCATCTTGAAATAATGCATGAATGTGAAGACTCCATTAGAGCACAGTATTGTAAGTACCCTAATTTGTGTAACCACTTTGACACCATAATTTCATTTATTGTGAAAACAAATGTTCTTAAATATAAGGTTCTAGTACATGAAACCCCTATGAACATGCTCAGTCACAAGCACTTTGATAAATCCATTCTGTTTGAGGCCAAATACAAACACACTGCTGAATGGGACATAAGCATGTGGAGAAATATACTAATACGTGGTCATGGAATAAAGACAGATACGGTCATGGAGCTTTGTCTCTACCTGGTATTATGGCCTAATCTTGTCCTCGGTAAACAACCTGAGAATACAGTCTCAGTGGTGGTAAGTTCATAAAAACGGAGGGGAATTCTCCACAGGAGACAGCCTCTGGGTTGTTGTGCCACCCACCAGATTTTAGTTATGGAGTCTCTACTGACTTGAATCATCATGTCTTTTCCATTGATGACCCTCACAGTATTTCTGAAGGGATGTCTTTCATTTGGATTTATTTGGAAAATAATGTTTCTTACCTTGCTGTGGGAGATAATGTTCTATTGGTCTCCCTGGTTTCTGTTGTCTCCATCTCTGAAGATAACATAAAATGCCTAAGCAGCCCTTCAGAGCTGGAGCTGATACAGTATTTGTTGGTAAGTGAATTGGATTGGAGTATACTTGCATTTTTCCTGTAAAATAGAGTTATACTGGTTCTGTGGATTTTTTTGTGTGTGTGTGTTTCTAAAGCTCTGGCACCCTGCGATTTGCCTTTGCTGACTGAAGAAACATATCACTATTCCTAGGCTGGTCATCACCCCTTCACCAGCATAATTCATTTCCCCAGTAAGAGATTGTTGTCAAGAAATTGGGCTACAACTGTTCCAGCAGAGTTTATAGGTTCATGGGCCAACCCAAGCAGCAATTAATTTAAAAGAAGATGTGGTCATTTCCTATCTTTTATGAGCATGAAATAACACAAATTCTTTTCTTTTGGACAAAAAAATACTTGACATGTCAAATGACTGGAATAAGAACTCATAGCATCTATAGGATTTTTAAATATTAATATCTTTTACAAATAAGAAAATCACAAAGTGTGGGAAAAGAATAACAGGTACAGCATTTTAAAAGTTGTTTTTCTTTATAACTGTAAGTCTAGAGTTTTGGAGAGAAAACACTAATAAAAATTAGTCAGTCATCATTATGATGTCATTCTCATAATTTCCCTTGAAGTAAACTAGCAAGTACAAATAATATTTGTAATGTCTGACATCATCTATGTAGCTTTCCATTGCTCAAACTTTGGGTTAAATTTAGTGATGTTTCCCATTTGTTAGAGAGAACACCTTCTGGGTGGAATGGATTCCATTAAGAAAATTTTTCTGAAGTTAAGCCATCTTTGTAAGTTGTTTGAAAACATAAAAATAATAATACCACGCCAGGAATGATAGAAGCACAGCAGTAGCAATTTGTCAAAAATGTAATCAACTGTAACAACCAAAATTTCAGTCTTGTTTTGATAAAGTCTGAGTACTTAAAAAATAAAAATAAAAATCATGCTTTTCAGTGATATTCTCTTTAAAAAGAAATAAGCATCATCATAATTGTTTTATGCAGGAAACAATATTGCCTTCCATATGATGTATGCTTATTTATCATAGTTTGACCTGCAAAGGGTTATAATCACTCAAACTATAAAAAATATTTCAGAACAGTCATGGACTCGTGTTTTGTTCAAAGCTTCTGCTTTGAGATGTTAAGCATTAAAGGACATTTCTAAAAATTGTTCCTTGTTTTTAAGGTTTAATTTAAAACAGCTAAAAGTGGATAGGAATCACAGAAAGAGGATCAGTATTTCCTGAAAACTAGTCCCAAGTTGACCACATACACGAACTCACATTTACAAATCTTAGTCTTATATTTACATTAATTTGAATATTGTCTATTAGGTGATAATTTATCCATATAGAATGGCCAGCCACTGTCTTTCATCTTCCCTTTTCATTCTTAAGTTTTCCACAATTTTTAAAAAGGTAATTTCATTTCACCATTGCTCTATTAATGACAGGAGTTAGGTCAGTACCACAATATTAGTGCAATTCTATGCAATAGCATATGATAATAACATGCATAGGTAGTGACAAAGGTGACATAAAACAAGTCATGTTCCACTTGTGGAATGCACAGTCTTGCTTCTTCTGTCTCTTGCCCACTGTGTCCTTTCCCAGATGTAGGCCAATGATGTCTGAGCCATCTCTCCTCTCCAAGAAAGGAGCAAAGGAACAGGAGAGAGGGTGGTGAGACATGGATCCCCATTGACTTCCCCAGACCATCTGTGCTGTTCTGATTTATAACATGACTGGCTTATCAGCTCCTTTGTCCTTAATATACTTTTGATCTAGACAAATAAGTACTAACTGAATTCATTTTAAATGAAATTATCAACTAGAATTATACCTTTCATTGCTATTTGTCTTTCACAAATAAGCACTACACAGATGATTTGGACCAATTTAATCCTAACACCCCTGATAACTTTTTCAGATAAGCCATTGTAATACTTAATATAAACTTGAAATTTAAGAAAATAGTACTCATTATTACTGTTTTTTTTTTTTTCTATGGGAAGACTTGGGCATCTGTTTTAAATGGTGTCATTGTTTACACATGGTGACTTCTGCATTTGAAAGGCTATTAGCTAAACATGACAGTTATTCAAATTCAAAGTAGAAAAAATGACTAGTGTCAGAATGTTGCAACAGTTTGATTCATTATTCCCTGATAAATGTTTCCTTCTAGAAACACTTTGAATGCCAAAATTTTGAATACCACCCCCTGCAAAAAAGGAATAAGGGATTCATCCATTTACAATCTATACTCAAGAACTCAATGGAACATTTCCTAAAAGCAAAATAGCTAAAATAGCTAAAATATTCATAGAATCATAGAATATCCTGAGTTGGAAGGGACCCACAAGGATCATGGAGTCCAACTCCTGAATAATTTCTTCTTTAGAAATATGAGGTATGTAAGAATTAAAAGTGCTTCACTGAGTTATGAAAATCATTCCCTTAGGAGAAAAAGAACAATGACTACTGAAAAAAATTACAGGCTATACACAATTTGTATATTTGCCGGAGAATACAAATAAAACTGCTTAAACATATTTAAAAAGTGGTAAATTCACTTCCTCCACAAATTCATAAACTCACAAACGTTTCCTTGCAATTGTTCTTGGAACTGATAGAGGAAAATCTCCCAGGGACACATGAAATGTAACAAGTGTAGTATGAAAATTGCCCTTTCTCTTACAAAGATTAAAAAACAAACAAACAAACATAAACATTCTCCAGAAAACCAGTAGGTTTCTCTGCTCCTATGGTCTCTTCCCACAGTCTCGCTGCATGAAGGACTCATGAACTTCACCAGAGCTGAGCGTATGGAAGGAATGTGCACTCAAACATTTGAAGGCATGCCACAGAACCTCAGCAATCCAGTCTCTTCTTAATTACAACTAATATTTCATTATGCTGTGGAATTTTCAGCTACATAGATGTGTGTGCACATCTTAGTATGTAGTGTAGCCAATGCTTGCCATTATATTACAAGTCTTGCAAAGTGTAAGCATTTTTTGAAAGCTGAAGTTAGAATAAAACTTTGCAGTAGGTTTTCAGCTTTTTAATTTGAAACTTTCAGACTTCATGATTGCAGGAAAAAGTTAGAGAACACAAATCAACCAAAAGAGTGAGAAGGCAGTGAGTTTCCACTCCCCCTGTTTCCAAATGGATTTTTTAAGCGCATGGCTTTTAAACCAATTTCATGATTTTGCCTCATGAGTGTCTGAATGGACAGGATTGAAGGTACTTTATATGGCTTATTCAAAAATAACATCCTAACCCAAGCTATAAATCAACCATAAGTATTTAATGCCTTATGTATATAATAAATATTCAAGTCTAAGTATCTGGTTACAGCAGTGATTAAGAGTTCTAAAAATCAACCCCTTGGAAGTAGCTCTTCAGTGGAAATGCTCTCAGTGGTGAGGCTTCTTTCGCACCCTTCTATGTACATGTACAGTTTACAGCCAATAAGTCAACAGCATAACAGCATCTGTTATTTCTGAGGTGCTGTGCACTTCTATACACTTGCAGATCTTGATTATTGTTTTTTGAACAATTATTAAAAATCCTTAAGAGAGAGAGGAGCCAGTCTGATATGAAGCAACAGCTCTATACCTTACAGTGATTAAAGCAGCTGGATGGGATTACAGCAGGAAGAGGGACAGAAGGATAAGAAAAGACATCTCAGGGGAGGCTATCTCAGACTAAGATTTTAATGAGAAAGCTCGATCTTCATTGAAATGGGGAGGAACTACCTCTGGCTGCAAGGTTATGTAGAGAAAGAAAGTAGTTGAACTACGGACACAGATTTCTGCAGACTTTCCTTTTCCTTTTTCAAATCCTATTCCATTTGCAACAATGCAGGCAGGGGAGCAGCTCTGCTGAAAGGGACTTTGGGGTCTCAGCAGACAGCAAACTGAACATGAGCCAGCAGTGTGCCTGGCAGCAGAGAAGATCAACAGCATCCTGGGCTGCAGTAACAAGAGCACGGCCAGTAGAGCAAGCGATGATCTTCCCATTACTCCGCACTCATTTGACCACATGTAGAATACTGCATTGTTTTTTGTAGGCTCCCCAGCAGCAGATTGATACTGATACACCAGTGTGAGGTCAATGAAGGGTGGCTGGAGACTGGAGCATTTTCCCCACCTGGAGAGACCAAAAGAGCGGGGCTTGTTCAGCCTGGGAAGAGGAAGCTTTGGGAACTTGTTTAGCAAGTGGAGCAGCTACGTGTGGCACCCAAAACAGATAATTACATTACTAATGATGGTCTAGGATTTTTGGCAAAACATTTCTGTGGTAGTTATTGTTGGAAAATCCTAGTCACTAAAAGAGTTATTGATTCTGACGAGACTATTGTTTGCAACTGTTTCCCAAGTTCTGATGACCATCTGTGGTCTCAGAGTAGAAGACGCATGAATACCTAATATACCAGTACTGCCTGATTCAAACTAGATGGCTACACTTCCAGTTCACCTATCCCATGTAAAGACCTAGTCTATCCACTTATTGGTTACGGTGTGCTGGACTTTTTCTTGTTCTCTTTTTCTGTTTTTACTAGAGTTTCTAGTCTTGACCTGAGAAGCTTTCCGAACAACAGTTTCCTTAACACTGAAAGAGGAATTCTGCACTAGATTCATGGCAGGGACTACAGTCTGTAACTTGCATATCCTGAAAAACTTCCTCAATCAGCAGTGAGTCTCTTTTACCAAACAATATTTAATTGCACGCAGTAGGACAGCAGGTCTCTTTAAGAGCAAGTACCATTGACTTATATGTGCCTTTGGAGCTGCTTCTCTGAATTTCATCTGTCTTACTGTATATGGTGTCCAATATTTTACAATTTTACAACTGTCCCCAGAAGTATTTCTCGACAGTTCTTAGTCACTGTTGATAGCCTTGGAAATGCTTACTCTTGCATCTAACCCTGATATAAAGCAGACTTTAGATGTGGGTCTGACAGCCTAAATGAGTTCCCAAGTCACCTAGCTTTGCAGCATATTCAGAGTTTCTCATAAAAGATAATTTTGAGAGGTCTTGGTTTTGCTCCCCACAGAAAAGAAAGAAAGAAACATTAACAGTAGGGTATTTCTGGATAAGGAATCTGAAGCACATATTAAAGATGATTGATAGTTGTATAGACTATGACACTAGCAGAGCTAGGACCTCGTGCACCCAGTTTTATTGACATATGACCTGATTTCCCTAACAGGAAGTCTACATGGCCACTGTAATATTTTTTTTAGACAACTGGACAGTAAATTATAATAGTAAGAAAGCTAAAAGCTAACCCTTCATTAATTGGAGTCGAATCAAAACTATCAAAGCAGCACCATTTAACAGACAAGTGATTATGTTGCTCAAATGTCATTCTTTTTATGAGTAACATTTCCATTTGTTAAACTTTTCATCAGTGAAAAATGAGGATAAAAAGGCAATATTACCCTCTCTGAAATTCATTACTTTACCTATTCCTGGTACATCTTATTTTTTATCTTATTAAATATATTCTTCATATGCCATTAAACAAAATCCATTTTCAACCGTAGTTACTTTATTATCTCATGCTGAACTCCTGAGGATGCTGCCGGATTACGTAGCAGCAGTGCTCGTTCTCCAAAGTACTTCAAACCCTATTTTAAATACTGCTTAATATCTGCTTTTTTGTAGTTGGGTAGCTACCCTGAGTTGTCAGTCATGCTTCTCAAATGTTTTTCAGGAGAGAATACAGTAAGGTGAGAACTCTGTATGTGTTTAAAGATTCTTCCTGTGATACATTATACTGAATGTAGTGTGCCATTTCATGGCATCTAGATTTATAAAATTTCTCCAGACTTCCTACCAATGTAGCACAAATTGTGCCAGTTAGTTAATTATGAACTCTTCAAAGTCATTAGTAAGCGTTCGGAGAAGTACTACCTGATGTTCTAGAAAAAGAATCCTAGATTATGCATTTTTTAATTATTTTAAAGATGGCTGTTACTTATTTCTTCTATTTGTTTTCCAGCTCCTAATTTGGCAGTATGCCAATATTGGAGGTCTGTCCAGAGGCACTGCTATAGAACTGTTCTTCCTTGAGTGCATTCTGAACCACAACAGGCTTAAATTTTTACTCTATGACTAGCAATCTCTCATACTATTTTCTTCAGGGACACTGTATAAAAACTTCTAAAAATCTAAACTATTTTATTCGTCATTATCTTACTAATTCTTTAACAGAATTCTGTTTGTGGCAGCAAATTAACACTTAAACAAGATGCTTTTCTGACCTAATTTTACAATTCCCTTACTTTTTCTCACCTAGGATTTTTCTAGGTTCTCACTTCTCTGTAGTTTACCAGATGATCTTCAGAGCCCTTTTATAGCCAACCTCACAGTTATTAGTTAATTTTTGTAAAAATAAATAGTATGAGTTTGTTATCTCAACTGCCCCCATTTCCAATTTTCATTTCCTTTAGAGCACTTATTTTTAAGGCAATTTATTCTGGTGCTTTCCACCACTTTTCTTCTCTCTCTCTTTTTTTTTCTTCTCATCCTACAGGTAGAGAAACAGAAGATGTTAAACATGAACTATAGGGTATGTCTTTTATACTCTGTTGGTCTAGTTAACTAGCCTCTGCCAAAGACCATCACCTTGGTTAAGGAAGTTCTTCTTTTATCAAAATTTATTAAAAATTTCTTAATATTTTTCCCCATTTGTTCTTTAAATTTCCTCTCAAAACTCAGAATGTTGTTCTACAGTAAATGTTTATGGGAAACTCCTACTTACTTTGCCAGAGAAACAATGGCAGGATATAAACCTTACTCTGGTGTTCTGAATTTATATTCCGCTCTATTAGTGTCGCTTGAGTTGGATTTCCATTTTATTATAGGATTATTATTTTTGGGGGGCCTGAACATTCCCTTGTACCTTGCTATATTTCTCACCTTCTTGATTCCTAATTGTTCCAGTATATACATACTTTCTCTGAGTCTAATAAGGTACTTTTAAACAACCTTCATGCTGCTTCTATGGATTTTAATTTCCTAACTTTCCCCTTCAGGCTATTTCTAACTTCCTCAATATAAAAATCTTCCTTTTTTGAAAAGTACTGTAATATTATTACCTCATGGTAGAATCCCATGGGAGGATGTTGAAGTTAATTATATTATGGTCACTTTTATTTAGTGGCTCAACTACGTTAACTTCCTGAATCAACTCATATATTTTACTCGAGACCTGCGTCAAGACTAGATTCTCTCTTTCAGTATTCCAAGAATTGTTGTAACAAATAATTGCTTTAGGTGTCTACATGTTATTCCAGTATTATACTGAGAAGGCTAAAAATATGTACCTGTGATATACATGAAAAAGTCACCAGGAAATATTTGTTTATTCAACACACTTTTAAGAGTGCATAAAGTCTAAAGGCTTAATTGTCAGTGAAACCACATGGAGTTTTGTATATTCAGCATTTGTTCTGTGTGCATGAATCAATCTGTATGTTCAGTAGGTCAGATACATATCTAACTCTGTGTGTGTTGAAATTCAGGTTTGTGCAGCATGAATGCTTACAGTTTAAATATCCTCTGATTATTTGAAATCAGCACATACAAATTACTGATTCTGAGAGCCGAAGCCCATTGAAGCAGCAGTTGGTTCATTATGTTATTATTTTTTTTCTGTGTAAACCTGAAACCCAAACTGTAAATGATTTTTTTCATGATCTGTAGTAAATAGAAATTGACACCTTACAACTGAAAGCACAATAGAATGTGCAGCAATGCAGCTCGAGTAATCAGTTGTTGTTAGGCTAAGATTCAACTGTAAACAAACTTTGGTAACAAACTATATGGTAATTCTGAATAGCAGATTGAAATATGGTTTGTCTTTGAACTAGATCCACTGCTTCTCTGAACTTATAAACATGACTTTGAAAGAATGTACACTGTTTTCCTGATTAGAAGTCCCTTTTCTTTTTTTCCATTACTCATTTATTTAAATCCCAATTTTAAAATCTCGCTCATTAGAAAAGCATTCTCTGTAACAGAAGTTGAAACTGAGACGTGTATCTCATTCAGCACAGTACAAGACAGGTATTACTATTACATGTTATACGAATACTAATATTTGTCTGTACTAGACTAAATTTCTTTATTATTTTAAATCCAAACGTGATTACTCTTTAAATGTAACCTTAACTTAAATTTGCCAAGTGAGAAATGTTTGCTTCACTAATGTTATAACTTGTGGTTCACATTTCCAAAGAAAGCTAAAAATAATTTCTGAATTGGTGTGTCTTGCTGACATAAACACAGTTAACTTAAATTTTTTGCAGTTTCCAGAATTGTTTCACTTTTATAAAGCAGTAAATGTATTCCACTCTTTCAATTTTTCTAGTACTATAAGAACCAAGAAAGCAGGAATTTGTTTAGCTCATTGGCTCCATTTATCCTGAGCCAAGACCATGATCTTGGAAACCCTTTAACTTGGCTGAATCCAGTACAAAGTTCTTTTCAAAAAGCCAGCGCAATTAGAACAACACAGGGTATGTTCAGTTTCAAAATTAAGATGATAAAGTTTCAAACAGCTAGAACGGAAACACAGAGTATCATGGACTTGGACCTTTACTCTAACCCTAACTCCACCAGTTTTGATCAAATGAAGAACTGTGTAGTTGAGAACAGCGTTAAGAAAGCTCTATTCTACTTTTTGCAAATGGACAGAACAATTAACACAATAAAGAAAAAAAAAAGAAACAAGGAAACATAATGGACGAAGCGTAAGTTTTATGCAGTCCAGCCCTAGGAGTTTGTCTAAATGCTTCAGACAGAGTGATACTATAAATATAAGAAATGTCTTTTGCGCTATTTTATCACTGTTTACTGCTAAATGTACATTTGCTAACCAATAGGTACATTGCAGAGTCTGTTTTGAAATCTGGTGCTTCATTTTTGGAGCTGTTTTTTCCAAAAACCTTTCCTTTATTACATCTCTACTACATCAAACACATGAATCGGATATTCTCTTCATTTCGTATGAAAACATCTATAATCGGTATTTTGATGAATTATGGCACCTAAGAAAATCAAAGAAATCAAATTCAGTCCTAAGGATTCCACTTAGTTGTGTATAATTTCACCTTCTAAATTGTTCACTGGTAGTTAAAGGTTCATTTTAGTTCTTTTGAACAAAGGTAGGAATTCTCAGATCTTATAAAAAGATAACTTTTTACCTCTTAATAGTGCTAGAATTGATAGTAGAGTAGTAGTTTCTTTCCTGGATTTTTTTTTTAAACCATTCATATAAAGTGATTCAGAAGTTACTAGCTAGTAAGTAGCTAATTAAGTTCATTTCCCTTTGTCATTTGCCAGTGTTTTTCACATAGAATACTTGGTCCTGCAAGTTGAAATATTTATGCAGAGAGTAAAATACAATCAATTTTATACAAATTGATAAAAGGCATATAAATTTTGTACAAAGTAGTCTTATATGAATTACACTTAACTATGCTCCTTTTGTTCTTTCAACTGTGCAACATATATTTAACATATTATTTCAAAAGTAAAATTATTATAAGGTCTATATAATTCGTAAGGAGAATGTATCCCTAGAAGAAGTGCAAAAAGTTGCAAGTTGCAAAATACTGGCGTATTAAACTACAGCAAAAACATGGTTTTGAATGCTTCTTCTTCAAGACCTTAATTTACCTAAGCTAAGGACCTTAAAGATCATCTAGTTTCAACCCCCCTGCTCTGGGCAGGGTTGCCAACTACTAGAGCAGGCTGCCCAGAGCCACATCCAGCCTGGCCTTGAATGCCTCCAGGGATGGGGCATCCACAACCTCTCTGGGCAACCTGTTCCAGTGCCTCCCCACCCTCTGAGTGAAAAACTTCCTCCTAATATCCAACCTAAATCTGCCCTGTCTTAGTTTGAAACCATTCCCCCTTGTCCTATCACTATCAACGTGTGTGAACAGGCGTTCCCCCTCCTGTTTATACGCTCCCTTCAAGTACTGGAAGGCCGCAATGAGGTCTCCCCGGAGCCTTCTCTTCTCCAAGCTAAACAAGCCCAGTTCCCTCAACCTTTCCTCACAGGAGAGGTGCTCCAGCCCTCTGATCATCTTAGCGGCCCTCCTCTGGACCCGTTCCAAGAGCTCCACATCCTTCTTGTGCTGGGGGCCCCAGGCCTGCACGCAGTATTCCAGGTGGGGTCTCACCAGAGCAGAGTAGAGGGGGACAATCACCTCCCTCTCCCTGCTGGCCACCCCTTTTTTAATGCAGCCCAGGACATAGTTGGCCTTCCGGGCCGCAAGTGCGCACTGCCAGCTCATGTCCAGCTTCTCGTCCAGCTTTTCTACATTCAGAAATACAGGGGCTTATCCATTTTAATCTGTGGCCCCAGAGACCTTTGGGGAAACATGGTTACTGGCCGTCAAATGTTTTTGATTTACCGTGGTGAGGGGCAGCCTAGTGGAGGGGGTAAAAATTGACAAGAGACTAGTTTCCATTAGGCAGTTCCCTAATATTTGCTACTTTCGGGTTTGTCTGTTGCTTCAAACTTTTGAAACAACATTTGGAACTTCACCGTATTTGGCAGGGCTGTATAGTGTTTCAGTGACCTGTAAGTAACTGTAGGGGCAAATGTGTGTAATCTCATAGGTGGCTTGTTAAGTTTTATTTGATCTTACTGACTTATTTACACATGCACACACATGCTTTTTGGATGAGACCACTGACTTCTTGCTCTTTCCCTCAAAAAGTCAATGTAGCAATATTGTCCTGTCATATCCTGTAAGACAGTTATGGGGGAGGAAAGTAGCAGTAATGGAAGCTGCCAGCATTCTGCATTGCCTTTCTTCTCATCTGAAATCCTATTTGAGTAGATCTTTAAAGCATTCAAGGTTTCGTTGCATGCATTAATGTACCTAAACAATGTCTTATACCTGATAAGCAGAGTCAATAGTGCTTAGTTACATCTTCAGGTAGGCTCCTATGAAGTGTACAGTATTGTTTACATTCATAATACACAATTAAGCATTCAAATTGTAAAGGAGAGGCATGTGTTTTCTTTAAGGAAGACTTAAAAATGATGACCTTAAAGGAGCTAACTTCCTTCTAACATTGTTCCTCGTGAAAACTGATCACACTTCCAAAAATGATATGGGTACTTCAAGTTTAAGTAAGTACTACTTTTCTTATGTAGTTTGATATGAAAAAAAAAAAAATCTCTTCTTCACACTACCCATGTGACTCAGATCCATTCATCTGTTAGCACTTCTGGTATGTTGTCTCAGGGCTGTTGAGAATCTAGCTGATAGAAATTCATAGATTTTTTAGGAATGTCAAAATGTAAAAGTCTTTGGTGAACTACTCCCTCTTTCAGGGCATTCAGTTAGCATAGAAGTAATGATTATTACATAAATTAAAGTTGTTGCAATTCAGCTGTAGGGATTGAGATTCAATGCCAGTGAAGATAGATCAAGGTTTTATAAAATATCTGCTGTAAATTAAAAACAAATGGTTGAAAGTATTTTGCAGACCTCTCTCCCCCAGATCGTATATTCAATTTTCCAAATTAAATCTAAGAGAGAATATTACTTTATTGAGATTTATGGAATAATTTCTTTAAAAATTCCAGCAATGCAGGCAGACACTGACAGTGAACAAAAATAAGTGTCAGCTACTAAGTGGTTTCATCTTTTGGAGGGTTTTTTTTTCAGTAATGCGAAAAATTAGTTCTTACTGTTTTTTAAAACTAAAATTATATACAAACCATTACATTAAGGACAGATCATTTTGTCCAATTTTAACTGTAAAGGAGATTAAATGGGTGGAAAACATGATAATATAGCAGTGATCCATTGAAGGAAGTGTTCCTCCCTCAATCCAACTTGCTGATCCTGTCTCAGGAATAGGACTTAAGAACTTGTGAGAAAATGTGTAAGAGGATATAGAGGAAAATTGTTCTGTGGCGTCTGGGGGAAGTACATGTAGTCATAGCAATTGGGCTGTATTAACTATGAAAGTGTGTACAAAGAAATGACCTGTTTTCTATAAGGCATGGGACAGGGGATATAACACCAGAGGGAATCACTTAGCTATGATGGACAGGAAGGTACACAGAAGTCCCAAGGACACTGGGTACTGTTTCTGAGAGCTCCAATACGTATTGTAGGACCTCATTACAGAATTTGGGGTGTCCAAGAGCTTAAAGGGATGATGAATCTTGGAGCCTTAGTGGACTGTTAAGCCTCCTCCCATTAAAGAAAAACATGTGGTTGAAACTGTGTTGGCTAAAAACCACGGAATTTTCTGCGTAACTTTATTCCTTCTTTGCCATTTTGTGTTGGATATCATGATCTGCCTGTTATATTTCAGCAAACACAATAATTTCCTTTTAATTAGATAATTACCATGTTTTTCATTGGTTTTGATCACTTTTAAATTCAGCTTTTGGTTTTAACAAATGCAGTTTCAGAAGATGATGGATTTTTACATTTTTAAAACCGCTAAATGTTCAAAAAGGATTTGTACACATAACAAAATTAAAGTGGGGATTATCTAGCACTGTGTGTGGGATACAGCTATAATCTATACAGTGCATGGAAAAGAAACTGGCACTCTCAATTGCACTACACACATCTCAGTAATAACAGGGTATGAGGCATACAATTTCATGGAACACCCACAATGAAAATTATTCTTTCCAAACAGAGAATTGTTTTGGAATAAGTTAGGTTAATTGGCACCATGGGATTCCTCTCAAGGAAACACGGAACATTAAAATCTACACATGTGCATGTAAAATGATAAAGTATTATCTTCTTTCCCCTCTCAGCTCCTCAAATCTAAGACACGCTACCCAAAATCAACAGAAACAATTACGTTTTGTTGATTCAAATTTCCTTAGAATAAACTGGCAATTCTTCATCTGGTCAGCTTACAACCTGAGAGTCACTGCAGTGTTCCACAACTGCTAGCTTGGGTATGGTTATCTGGTTCAGTCTCTCACACAAAAATAGACGCCTCTAGAGTATTTGGCACATGCTTTTCAGGATTGTAAGAATCTTTATTTTCTGTGCAGGCAACATAGCTATATGGTGGTAAGATACAGCCTCTTTCAAAGGACTATTGTGCACCCTTTAGGATTAGAACCAAAATCTGCAAATGGCTAATGGGAAATCCAGCCATATTTCACTGTCATTATGTAGTCCTCAGTTAAAACACTGACTGTATTTTACAGTTTCTGAATGCAGTTGAAGTATATTAAGTCCTCACAACGGTATTATCAGCCTCTCAAAAATCATAATTATAAAAAGACTTATGACTAATAAAGAAAAAAAATCTTCCTTTTAGTGGAGAAGGCTGAATTCTCATGCAGGCTGTTAAGTGTTGTGCTGTGTGCATTGTGTCTATTTCATCAATGTTTAAGGTCATCATAGACAAGGACATTGTTTTTGGTTTGTCTTAAAATGTCCTGTACTTTTAAATTTGGCCATACACACAACTTAACTTTGTTTCCTAGTTTCCTACCCAAATTATGGTAACATGTTTAAAACCAACTAATTGTGATTCCTAGTGGGCAGGTCACAGATGAGGTACGGCCAGATAAATGATTTCTTTTGTACTACAAGTCTGCATCTCTTCTGAACTCTCGAATGAATGAGAAACCGCTGTGTCCTGTGACCCCAGGTGACTTCATGTGTAAGTTCTCTGCTGAAGAACAGCCTTCATCACTTCCCACCCTGCAGTCTCCCAGTGGAAAATCGAGGTGTCTATTGATTGCCATGTCATTTTTTTGCCCAACCTCAGAAGAAAAGCAGCACCATGCACAACACGGCATTTCAGCTTCTCACCAAAGACATTCCAGTCTCCCCTTCCATCACTCTGAAAGAGGAGCTCCAAGAAAGCAAAGAATACCCCAAAACTTACCATTCTTCTATGACAATAATATTATTTCCTTTGCCACTCTGCCTGGGCCTACTCACATATCTTAAACGGACCTACCTTTTAATTAGTCTTTGTTAGGAGTACAGGAAAAGACAGCAAATAGAATTTACACTTAGCATAGGTGGAATTAATTCTAGAATGAAATGAAAATGGAATCTTACACTGCCCATAACAGGATATATGTCATATTTATATTCTATATTCTAACATTGTTATTTTAGAAGACTACCCATATTCTTTGTAGAGAGATATGAATTTGGTCTGGTAGAACAAAAAGGGTTTTACCTTCCAGGGTTTTCATAGACAATGTTTCTAAATAACTCTAAAGAGTTGCAGGCCCACTAGGTTGAAGAAGGAAGAAATTTAGATAGCATCTCCCAGTTCTCCTTCTAGTCCTAAAGCCTGGAGAGAAATACACCTTTTCCACTCCATGCATCAAAATAATCCCCTGTTTGAGAGTAATTGGTCACAAATTTAGTAGCCACTATAAATTTGGCTCTCTAGGGAGCTGATGACAGAAGATAACCTTTGCCAGGAGCATAAACTATTGCTTAATGAAGCAGAGCCAGCTTGTTCTGTGATGTCAAGGCAAAGATGAAGCTGAAGAAAGGTGCATTGATTTCATCCTAATCCACACAAGAATTCAGAAGAAAATAAATTCATTGAAATTACTGGGTGTACAAGGGAGGATTAGTATGAATTATGTGTCTTTTGTCAGTAACATAAATCCTATTTATATTGATGGAAAATGTATGCATTGTTAGGTTTGTGCATCAATGTGATGAAAAATATGTATATATCCACTGTCAAGAGGAATACGTAGGAGGTTTTAGTAATGATAAAATTGAGCATACAATTCAGCAAATAACACAATCAATTTGATTCTATTCACACAATAAGATTTAAATAGATTTTATGTCTGGTTTATTGTAGT
Source organism: Anseranas semipalmata (assembly GCA_013399115.1). NCBI lineage: Eukaryota > Metazoa > Chordata > Aves > Anseriformes > Anseranatidae > Anseranas > Anseranas semipalmata. The sequence goes on along the minus strand of VXAA01005381.1, from coordinate 345,063 downwards.
TTTCTGTAGCAGTACTCCTCACTGCAGAGGCTATACAACCTATTCTAAGCTCCATGTTGTGTCAGCGCTGGAGGTAGTTTTTCTCTGTTTTGATTTGCCTTTTATACTGAATGATCTGAGTAATATGTAATTATGCAATTAAAAATTATCTTGTGATGCAAACACACTCGAAGGCATAGTAGAAGTTTCACTACTAATCCTCCATTCCCACAAAAAGCTGCCTATGGTGACAAGGTGCTCATTTCACCCTGAGAAGCTCTGGAATAACTCACCTGTAGCATCATAGTTAGCATATTTAATACCTCATAGTCTGCTTTCATAGTCTTATACTGACTATGAAAATTGCTATGGGTAGACAATGCGTTTACTGCATGTGTTCCACGCCACTGTTCATTACATCACCTTGAAAACCCTTTTCTGTATACCCACTCACAGACAATTCCTGTCTGAATCACTGGATCACTCATGAATAAGACTTTGCAGGACTGCAAGTACTTGTGCTCTGATACAAAAACTAACCAACATACAGTAAGGAATATATCTAACTTATAACTCTTCTTAAGACTGTTACTCAGAAACTTGCTGTGTATGTGCATACACTTAAAATAATGGTTGTTGATATTTATATATATTTTGAGTGTAAAGAGAATTGGCTGTTAAAATATTTACAAGGAATTATATAGGGATATAGAATTTAAAAAACTTTGGGGATTAAAAAAACAACAACATTAAGCTAGTTTTACTGATTATTTGAAAGTAAGATAAAAAGGTTAATGTGGCTTAGGATTTAGGGGAAGTTTCTGTTAAAATTTAAGTCTTTGTGACAAGGTAAACCATAGTCTTAGAGTAGAAAAGAAGGTGACTGAAGTCAAGGAGTCAAGTATTCTTAACAGCAATCTTCAATACTATTTCACTGAGATTTTCTGTTCCTTTTCCCTTCCCTTCCCTCCCCTGCCCTGCCCTTTCCTTCCTCAAAGTCTTTGCCATTTATCACAGTAAGTCCATGAGATACACTGTGAATACCTTACTAGTTCAAAAGAAAAAAAGATCTCTACACAAGTAAAAGTGGTAGTTCCATAAGGGCAGTTTTAAGTTTTTACCCCATTTTGCAAGGGTTTCTACTCTAGGCACTGTGTGAAGCAAAGTGGCAAAGGCCAACAGATTGCAGCTGACGCCAGAACAACACAACATCTACAGTCGCAGACAACAAAAGTAACAATAAACTCAAAATTACTTAAGGATCAGAAATGACAAGCAACCAAACACAAAGCCCAACTACAATTCCATACTTCAAGAGCTAATTCAGTCAGTGGACTTATAAATAGGAAAGTACCATGTAGAAAATAGGGACCTGATCTTACCATTGGCAGTCGTGAGATGTAAACTTGGCTTTTGTGTACAGTTCTGAGGTCCTTCATTTTAAAAAGATGTTGAAAAAGTGGAATGATTGTAGGGAAGGACCACAAAAATGCTTTAATGACTGGATGAAGCTCTCTACAATGACAGGCCTAGAGGTGCTTAGCTTTTCAGAAAGTATTTTGACAGGTGATTATACCATGTAATTCCTAAGAGAAGTGGTAGGCTCTTCCTTTTTTGTTGCCAAATCACACTTGGATGCCTTCCGAACAATGTATTTTAGACCAGTATATGTTATTGAGCTCAGGAGACAAGAGAGTGAGTGAAAATTGATGTAATCGGTTATGCTACATTTTATGGTGGCTTCTACTAATCTAAAGGCTTCCAAATCTAAGGAAATAATATGGTTAATAACATAAAAAACAGCCATGGGAGTAAGGAAAATTGGAGAACTGTGGAGTATTTTTCAACATTTTTCCTGTAAGTTAGATACAATCTGGAGTACAAGGGGACTAGTAATAATAACATATTCAGCACTGCTACATCTCAAGAAGTCATTAAATTCAAGTATTTAGAATGTTTTGATGCTTTTATTTCTGCCGAGTGCATTATGGGATAAATTCCTATTTGCTTGATACATTTAATTATTTTGTTTAACTTTCTGACAATAGATTCAGATAGTCAGGACTATTTTTTTCTTGGTAACTGATTAATGCCTCCTTAAACACCAGTGAAATCAAAGTACTACCATTATTAGTTCAGTAGCTTCTCACTCAAACTTTATACCTCTCTTCTACCTGGCAATAGTTTAAGACAGAAAGAAAACAACAGCAATGAAAATCAGTCCAAAAGAAAAAATGGGTAATAATGTTTTCATATTAAAATTGCCTTCACTACATAATTTTGAAGGAACAACTGTAGAATATTGCTCTGTGACTAACAACTGTCTTCACCACAACATAATGGCGAAGTAAATTCAACAGATCAAGGAAGCAGACTTCTAGAGTATGGTTGGTTTTTCAAGTACATGCTTATACTATTCTTCTACATTATATGCCACATATTGAGGGTAGCCTGCAATACCAGCGGGCACAGGTGATGGATCAGACAATATTTTCTTCACTACGCTGAAATATATATTCCTAAATGTTTGAGCCCAGATGCAATGTTCTAGATTCAAGTTACAGGTGCATGCCCCACTTATGTCCTTGTTCAACTTCGGGGCAAGACTGAGGTACACAGCTCCCTCCTTTTCACGACATTCTTGAGAAAGGGAAGAAAAGGCTAAGGGTGACAGGAGGGACTTGGCCAAGTGCCTAATCCATCTGCACATACTGTACCACTTCTGTAGCAACGTGAACTGAAATACGTTGGGGAGGGCCACAGATGTTGAATTAGCAACTTGTTGATTAAGATCCATTCATGTCTTCCAACAACTCAGTTGAAAAATAGAAGATCAAAGTGGCATCCCTGCTAACTGTGCTGTCAAGAAGAGATGTGCAGAGAAAAATCATTTCTTAAGCTCTTCAGAGCTTTTTTTTTTTTTTTTTAAACTTAAGGAATCCTACATCTAATTTCTGTTGAGTAGGGCATCCAGGAAGTGCAAGCTACAATCATCCAGGCATTTCTCCCTCTCTTATGAAATACTTCTGCATGTTTGTGCTAACTCCTATGAAATACTGGCAACATATAAAATTTACTGCTTCTCTTTCACTTGAACTTCTTAAAATTGAATCACCTGCCAATAGGTTTTGTTGCAACAATGATTTTTATGCAGGGATCCTAATGACTTCAATGGTCACTGGAAGCTAATGGAACACTAAAACATATGCATCAGGTCGTGCTGTTCTTCTTACTTAATTTCCATTTATATTCACAGACCTTCACAGGAGCAACTGCCAAGGAGCAACTCTAGATAATCCTATCTGTATGCTTAGGTTAGAAACACCAGTGAAGCCCTTGGAGCTCACTTGCAGCAACATCAGGGGCTCCAAATGAATTTCATCAACACAGGGACCATTAGTTTCACTAGAGGGACAAAATAGCATCTTTTTATGATGGTATCATGGCTGAATACTATACAATGCAGTCCCTTCTCTTCCTCTTTTTTTGTACGCGGTTTTCCTCCTTATCTGATTGCCAGTACTGTGATGAGGGAAATGACGTTAATGAGGTCAGAACTAAAGTTCAAGATTATTTTATGAAGGATATGTGTTATTTTTGTTTCTTGGTTATATCTGCCTGAAGATAGTTTTAAGAATATTCTTTGGAAAATCAACATGCAACAGATTTGCTGCTCTGTGACAATGTAATGATTTTATCACTCCTAAATTTCCTCTTTATGTTAGAAAAAAAAAAAGAAAGTCAACCACCACCATTTTACTCCATCTATCAACACAAGGAATATTTTATTGGGATAGCCGTCCAAAACACTTTTCAGAGCTATCAGTTTATATTCTGTCATTCAACCATAGCTGCATTGTTGTTGTTACTTATTGGACACTACTTATATCTGGAAAAGTTTGAAAAAATATTTGAATATTGTCAGTAGAGTTAAGTATTTGTTAGTATTTCACATACAGGTACAAAATGAAAAGAAGCTGCTAATTTTAGCATAGGATATAAAAGAAAAATTTCACACGTAAAGTCCTGATGCAATATTTTTATGGAAAAAGAATAATTTGCCTTTTCTTGCTACCATGCTCCAAGCTTGGAAAAGAGGTGAAGAGTTTTGTTTTTTTTTTTATTTCAGTGAAGTCTCTGTATTAATTCAGGAATAACGTTGTGTGGATGATGTTATACAGGAATTGACTAGATGTTCAGATTAACTTCTATGACTCTGTGTAAATGAACAAAGAATTCAAAAAATATGCAACATGTTATCTTGGCAAAACATTTCACTGGAACATATGGGCCTGAGCTTGATCAGGGACAACTAAAACTTTGTTAATTTCATTTTACTTTTTCACTTGCACTGCTATATGAGAATAAGGCATGTCGAGCAAAATGGATGCATACACCTTCATCTACCTTACACTAGAAGTAACTAGGCACAGCGGAGACATTCTGTGATTCTCACACCTTGCATGGTGTCTTTTTAAACTGCCGACTGCAGACTATCTGCACTGCCAGCTAGAGAATTGTCTCTCCACATACTATTCTTCATTACTGATTTCTAGTTTTAAAGTGTTTAAAAGGCAAATAAAATGAAATTCCCTTCAAGTATTTTGTTTTGATGGAATAATTAGAATAGAATAGAATAGAATAGAATAGAATAGAATACAATACAATACAATACAATACAATACAATACAATACTTCAGTTGGAAGAGACCTACAAAGATCATCAGGTCCAACTGTCTGACCACTACAGGGCAAACCAAAAGTTAAAGCATGTTATCAAGGGCATTATCCAAATGCCTCTTGAACACTGACAGGCATGGGACATTAGCCACCTCTCTAGGAAGCCTGTCCCAGTGTTTGACTACTTGTTACTTTCATCACAGTGGTCTTGTATCCTTGTAGGTAAAGGACAACGGACAATGATTATAGGAATCAGACTGCAGGGAATAAACATAAAGATGTTTGAGAACCCCTGTTTTAAAACTACCATTTGCGTTAATGTGGTTTTTGTTTTATTCTATTTATTTACTATTCTATATAATGTACTAATTCCTCAAATTCTTTTCCTTTCCTCTTTCCATTTAAAAGCTGGTGTTTTGCTTCTAGGCACATTCCCTTTCTCCTTATCTGTGAAGTACATAAAGCCTCTGTTCTTGCCAGCCTGCATTAAACACTGCAATACAATTATCCCTAAGCACTGGAGTGTTATCTCAGGGAACTGAATTAGACTTTCTAGCTTAGAGAACATCACATTATTTACACAAAATGTTATAGTTGAAACAGATTCACTTTAGAGTATTATATGATGGTTAGGGTTGTAAAGAGAGTAAAAAGATCACATCACTGATTTAAAACAGAACAAGAAGTTGAGTCTGAATTGGAGGGTAGCTGCTGCGAGTCTTCCCAGCTAGGCTACTGCTTATTCAGAAGCATGGAAAATCAGTTTTCCATTTAGTCTTGCCTCTGAGTTTCAGCTGTAAAAGTTTCCTCAAGGAAGGTTTATTTGGGACTGAAAGGAGTTCTGCAGAAAGTTTCAGTGTCAGTTTTTCACAAGCACAAACTCAGAATTTTCAGATAAGAAATACAAATCAGCTTTAGATTGGTTTTCAAAAAGATCCCTGATAAGTCCCTTTTGTTTTGGTATCTTGAACATAATGGCTACCTACAGAGGCAGAAAGGGAAGTGTTCAAGAAATCACAGAATCGTATAAATTGGTTCTTTTCCTTAAAAAGGTGTCATAAATTTCATTTATCTCTGTTTCAGCATGAAACAAAAAACATGCAGATTTTCTCTCAGAAAAGGCTATCTTAAATTGGCTTATTGATTTTATAGCTGAAATACAAAATAACTAGTTAGCATGTGCTATGCATTTTAAATATCCTGAATATAGTTTGCCACAATTATTATGTAAAATCACTATGTCAATAGTATGTCAATATAACTTTCATCCATGAAGACTTTACGATATACAGTTGTGATTGTTTTAGGCAAAACCTGTTTACAATGTAAATTTGCTTTATATATCTGGATTTTACTTGCATTACCACTCTAAAATGTGACAAGAAATCAACATGGAACAACACTTAGGACATTTCCTAAGTAAAATATCAGCCAGTAGACTTAGGAGGTTTCTAGTAGAAGTCACCCCATACTTAGATGTGATTTCTTACCGCCACCCTCCAATGTATTCCCATCATTGCCCATTCACCATTCACTCCCCTGACCATGAAAGCCAGGAGCAGTCTTCCCATTAAGCACCACAAAAGCTGTTGCACCAATCTGCCCGTGTGTTCAAATTTAGTGAGTCAGTGACTTTTTACGTGCATCTCAAATACGAACCGTTTGATGGGAGCCTCCCATCAGGGACAGCTTGTGTCACATCTGAGGCTGAGCCAAGAGGGACCAAGCACCCCTGCCCCTCTCCTGGCATCCCCAAGCCCTCTCCCATCCCCGGCTCCCGGGGTCTCGCCAAGCACCCACAGGCCAGGTCATGCTCCAGGCCAAACTTGCTCCCACTGGAATCACAGCAAAACTCAGCTGAATTCAGTGGAAATGAGAACATAGGATGAAAATACAAACACAATGCTATCTCTTGCTGGTGTTGCATAGTTTCTTCTGAATTTGAAGTGAGGAAAAAATGGAGGGAAAGAGAAAAATGTGAAGACAGTTGTAAGATGCTATCTTTTCCCTTTGTGAACTAAGGAATAGTTTTCATTTCTTTGCCAGATAGATCTGTAGTTACTGTTGTCCTTACTCTTCTTTTTATTACGTAAATTAAAATAATTTCTGAAAAAAAGTTTCTTCCCTTTTTCCCCATATACAGGCTAAAATATAAACAGATAGATAAGTAAAAATTCCAACCTTTATTCCACTTTGAACAAGCTTGTGTATATCCAAAAAAGGTTCCTTGATTATGTCTCCTTCAGGACTGAAAATCTTCACATATCCTTCTTTCTCAAGAATAAAGAGGCGATGAGATCCATCCCCACAATGTACTGCTCCAACAGGCTGCCTTAGTCCACTCACAACCTCCTGAATACAGAAGCAGTTGTGCTTGTGTTTTCTAAAAAAAATTAAAAAAAAAGTGAGAAATTTCTTCTTTCTCCTAACCATGACACAACAATGTCCCTAAAAGATAAAATGATTGTTCTGTAGTGATATTACAAACACAGTTATACAATCCAGAATAAATGATTTCCGTGAATGTATGCACACAGATAATACTGAAAATCAATTTAAACTTCACTTGAGCAAAATTTGTTTTGTATACAAGAAAGAGAAAATTAAGTCATCTTAGATCTGAAATGTAGAGGAATAGATAAAATGTGGTAAAAAAAGAGAAAACAATTTATAAATAGAAGAATTCTACTATACAATAAACAAAGTAAATTCTAGCAATTCTACAATTTGCTAAAATTTGGCTTTGAAAGTCCACTAATGACTTATGATGGGACAGTTTATTTACACAACCTAATTTAATTATTTTCACAATGAAAAATACATGGAAGAAATAAATTGAAAATCGTAATATAGATATTTTAATAATAAATCTATCGTAGTTGTTTAGTAATGTTAAATTCAGGTAGAAATGACATCCTAGAAAGACGTATGATCCACAGCGTGGAGTGTAACCAAGATCCACAGGGTGGATCAAGCCAAGATTCTAACACCTTATTAGTAACTTAAATATCAAATGTTACTGAAATATTGAAGCTAATGTAACTTTCTCTTTCGACGTACACTAGCTGCAGCAAAAGAAAGTACCATCTGGAAAACACAGCTGCTGAGCATAAGCGCAGACTGAGCTGGTTCACTGTGAAAACCACAGACTTTGCTATTTCTTTTTTTTTTTTCAGATTAAACAGCATTTATCTTTATGAACCTGCTGATCTCTTCCTCTTTGTCATATTCTTCCATGTGGTCCAGGGAGTTAGAAGCTGGCCCTCGCACTTGTTTTCTTGGAAAATCTGGAAAGCATGCACCACCATCTTTTCTTGCATAGTAAAAGCAAAACTCATCAGCTGTAGTTTGGAGAAAACCTTAAAAATGCAAAAGAGCATACAAATATTTAGTGTGTTGTCATGTCTGCAGTTTTGTGCCGTCAAACTAATCTTTAAATAGATTATATATTGAGTGGAAAAATAAGTAGTTTTAAACAAAGTGCTATCTATCTTCAAAAAAGGCCTGATCTGAATAAATACAAACTATTAGCTTTTATAGTTTATTCATTTGTATCTGTATTAAACTTTATTTTCAATGTGCTTAAATAAGAAAGAACAATTACCTCAAAATGACACTACAGTTACTCATAAAAAAGTGAAGAGACAAAGTTCAGAGTTACGGCTATCACACATTTTTTCCTGATTATAACCCTGCTAATGAAGTGTAGTATCTGCTGTAAAATAGCTTGAGCAGCTTTCATTTAACTTTTTTCTTGGTTTTAGTTTTGTATCTGATCCCTTTTTTATTGCTTTAGCAAAACCCAATATCTTTTGCCACTATCTGTCATGCCAAAAAATTAATGAAAATGGTAACTCTTCACTGATTTAATAATAATAATAATGAAGTGGCTTGTTGCAGTAAAAACTTCGGTAAAGAGTTTTGTAAAAGACGTGCAGTAAAGCCTTTGTGGAATGCTGGCACCAGACATTAGTCGGAGAGGTGAATAATTAGTTGTCTCAGAAAGCGAGAAGTACCGCTTAAAACTGCACCTTGTTGAGATGCAGCTGGCCTCTGGTTGACTCCTGACGTTACAGTGGGTGAAGGCAGTGTCCCATCGCAAGGCCTACTTCCTCAGCCCCCAACCCCTGAACAAGGGGACGTGTCTCATGCTGCATTGGAGCTGGCTTTAGCTGGCTTAGATGAAGGGTTGTCTTTAGGTTTTAGGTAAAACGGGAGGGAGTTTGAAGACAAGGGAAACAACATGTTGGTAAAATGAGAGCCTTTGAAGAAAAACCCTGCCACTGCTGATACTACACTATGTTTAATGACAGCAAAAATATCTACTTCTGTCCACAAACCTATTTCTAGTCATTTCTATCCAGTTTTTAATCATGAATATTGAATATAAGATAGAATTTGGCTAGTTATATATGCACTATTTTACTAAAACAGATGTTAATATGTCTTAAAACACCTTTATTCCTCTTTGCGTTATTGGCATATTGTGTTAGGGTGGTACTGTGGTCCAAAGCATAACTGATAGGATACACAGAATTAGCACTTAATTGGAATTAGAAGCCTAATTTATGCATGGCTTTACCACTTGTGAATAATGCAGTAATCCATAGATCTTGCCCGTAAAACCTCTAGCTTACAACTTACGATAAGAGCTGGTCAGGGACAGCTGTGTTTCTTTGGAAAATGTCAATTTCTTAAAAGCAAAGCTTTTTCAGAAATGTTATCAGTTTTGACAAAATTTGAGTTAAAACGATGTTTCTGGTCCAAGATGAAACTTCTGGTCTAAATGAATAAGAGAGAAACAGACAGCAAACCTCATATCACTACACTCCAATGTCTTGTAATTAGGGTGTTTCATTAGGAAGAGGAATATTCAGGTCAATGCCCCTCATCTGTCAGGCAAGACTTTGACCCTAAGCCTCCCATTTCCCAAGTAAATGTCCTAACAACCGCTTTATTAGCTATCCTGGGGTGGTCTCTCTGTGGCTTTCTTCATGGAAAATTTCGAAAGAGTTCAATTTCTTCCTTATGTGGAATAGGAAAATTTTTTAGATCCCAGAATTTTTGTGGAGTGGAAAGCCTTTCCCACCCAACTATACTTCTTTTCATATGCATCTTCCTTTAAAAATATTGGACAAATAACATGACAAAGCCTGCCTTTGGCTTCTATAAAATAGTATCTGGAAACACATGGTAGTGTGTTGTGGTATAAAAGTTTAATTACCATGATTTGGAGCTTCAGTAAATATCATCTGTGAGGAGCTGGTTTTAATTTATAGCAGTTATTTGGAGAAAATGTGAGATACAATTTCAAGTGGAACAACTGAAGAGGAACTCTGATATAATCATGCACTAGTATTCCAAGGCTTTGTAGATACAATGCCAAAATCAAAGGTAATCTAAAATCTTGGTATTGAATTATTTGACTTGAGAATGCACAATTTTCTCTTCAATAATTTCTTTCTCTAGGCAAAGTAGGTCATTACAGAAAATGCAACAGAAAGTTAGAGATGTACAGTTTCTAAGAATTTCTAGAATTTTCTAAGTATACCATCTACCATTTATTGAAAATAAACTACTCTTGGCTTGAATTTTATCTTTAGTCAGAAAACCTGAAAGCATATTATGATCATATTGTTTACTCAGTACATGTACATTTCAAATAACAATCAGGTGCAAACTCACTTTACTAACTCATAAAGCAATGCCTTTTCTTATATGTAAGACTAACATCTTTTCCTTCTGAAATATTTTATGATGCATTTAGATACATCTTGCACTACAGCGGCCTTGTGCTATTTAGCAAACCCATCATCAGGTTTGAAAAAGATAAGGCATTTACATTCTAATTTTCTTAGAAATGTTCTTAAGAAGTGAGGTTTGAATTAAAGTATGAAAATCAGTCTGTAAATTGCTAAATTGTTGCATTATTGGAAGGAATGTGACCTCTGTAAATACAGTTTCACCTGTGCATTAGGGATGGAATTTTATTCTATAAGAAAATGGTGAAGTCTTTCTGTGCTCTCATTTTTTAAAATCTGCAGGAATAAGCTGCATAATTTCAAACTTTTTCAGGGAAGAACTTCTGCTCTTGTATGATCCTTACCTCCTCTCTCCACAAGTATTTGTGGTTGGTTATTCCTCACACTGTATCTTATTATTCCTATCCTACCTTCACCAAATTCTACTTTGCTGAATTCCCTGCTTGACCATCACCTTGCCTCTTCTTTTTGATATACAACTTAATTGTCATGGTGGCATTTGCCTTGGTCTTTACAGCAAGGGAAGTTAATATTCACTCCCTTTCTTGTTTGCACAGCACGCACGATTGAGTATCATCCACTCATTTGCACAAACTTGCACTTGCGCAGAGAGCATATGGAAATCAGGCTCACCTACTTTATTCCTGCTACATTGTTGACCTTGAGCATGCAGTTCTGTACCCTGTAGAAGCAGCGTTTGCCTGTGTTTTTCCCTGGTTTGCATTTCCAACAGCTAGATGTGATTTTTTTTTTTCACAAAAAGCTACCTTCTCCTCTCTCTTCTCAACTCTTAGTGAAAACTAAATCAGAGAGGTGATTCCAGACTGATTTTTTCAAAACGTAATAGGCTCAGTGGTAGCTCACATCATTTCCTACTGGTTTTCAAATGACTAGTGGCCCTCTTGTCACACTGACACATTGCACGTTCCTGCACACAGGCAGTGCCAGGGTTAATCCCCCTGCTGCTCTTACTAGCAGTAGCAGCACTACTGTTTTTCTCCAGGTTGATTATGTTGACTGTGGCTATTAGTTGACTACATTAGAACTTCAGAAAGTATTGTGTGGGCTGCAGAACTTCTTAGAAGATTTCTACCATTTGGGGCTGAGGTGCCCCTGTTTGGAGTTAAAAAATTCTTATCTAGCATTTGTTCTGGCAATGACTGCGTTCAGATCTGGGCCTGGATGTGGATTCACACACAATCATCTGGAATCCATTTGAAGAAATAATGGAGAGCACGTAGCTCAGAATTTGTCCAATGTCCTCAGATGGCAGAACCACGGCTCTGTGGCTGGGGCACACGTTTGTTCCTTAGAATATGTTGCTTCCACTGGCATGACTCAAGGGAGAATCAGCCACGCCCTTCTTTACGTGGCCATATTAATAATAAATATTAGACAGTCTTCTCTTATGACCTTGGAAAAGTTAAAATTCTTATTGTTTGAAAAGACTTCATTAACTCCAGCTCCTCTTCAGTAATCACTGAAACTGAGGTTCACAGTAATGATTGGATGAGAAATAACGAGAAGAGTCAGCCGGGATGAAGCAGGGAAGTTCTATCCTCACAGATTTTGTGAAACATTGCCCCCTCCTGCAGTAACGTATCCATAAAATCCTAACAGCTGTTCTTGTTATTCTGCTTCAATAAGGAATTGGGTCCACTTATTCTTTGGATATTCAAAATTGCTAAGGTATTCAATGGAAATTCTGATACAGTCATAACTGGTGGGCAGACTGCTATCTTCAGAAGAATTAACCAAGGATCTACTCAAGTTTTCATCTTTGCAAATGCAAAAAGAACAATAAATGAATTTCTGCAGCAAACTCATCAAAGAACTAATGTATAATTTCTCGGTCTTCTTCGTTAATGTGTATTGCTAAAATTTCAGTTCTAGAAAAGATGCTTGCTATCTTGAATAACTAGTATTTCTGACTTATGCAGGACTTCAGGGCTAAAATTATTTTTGTAGTCAGCAATTTCCTTAAAGTCCTTTGTATTGGTGTTCAGAAACAATTAGCACTCCTTAATGAAGGAACAGTAATTATTTGACTTTTTAACAAATGCAGAGTGATTCATTGGCAGAGACCTCCGGTTTGGGGGCCTATTAATTTCCAACTCTTTGTTTAATCCTCCAGGCTAAACTGAAAACATAGCTTCCATAATTGCTATTTTTTGTTCTTTCTTTTGCAATAAATATTACGGATATATGGGTCTCACAAGTAAAATAGAAAACCCAAGTAAGTTGTCTTTTTAATTATTTGTATTTTAGAGCGTATATTAAACTATATTAAAATCCTATAGGCCATCTTCTCAAAAAGTGGGACCTGAATCTTAATTCCTTCATGAAATACCGGTAGGGGCATCAAGAACCATGTGTACCAAGCAGTCACCAAATTACCCCTGCTGGTGACGCAAGTGCGCAATAACATTGTTTAAGTACTGCCCACTTTCAGAACCAGTATATAGAATGATTATCAGCATCTGATTGATGTAGGAAAAATCCTATTTTAACTGACGCTAAAGTATGTAAGCTCTTTTCCTGCAAAGCACAGTGCTCTGTCCAGTGCTAAAGTTATGCTTTCATCTGGTTATCTTTCAAGGCAACCTGGGTGGTCACAAAAAGCACTTGACATCTTGATGCACTTCAGCAGTTTTACATATACACAAACTTTGTAGAAAAATAAATTTGTCATTCGTCACCACATATGTTGATCTGAGGAGTGAGGTTCCTGTGGCTATAGCTCCTGTGCTGCTCAGCCCTTTCTCTTTCTCTTTTACCTCTCTCCATCTCGTCCTTCTTTCTCCCTTTTCACCCTTTCACTTTTTCCAATTAAAAAAAATCATTTCCTCAGAAACACAGAATTTCACAAAACAACTATGAGGGGCTTGCTCTGCTGAATATGCTAATCATTTGCATTAGTTACAAACTCATGTCAAAAAAAAAGTCTTTGTGCTGACTTCTTATATGGGCCAAACATTCAGAATATCTAATCTATTATCGCTGTTCAGCAGGCAGTCTTGGCAACTGTGATCTATTCTGCTTTGCTTTGGGGAATGTGATAAAGAGCAAGAAACAGCTGGTTTAAGAAAGCCTTAGAAACATCCCTTAGTTTATAAAGGCAATAATAATATTTTCATATTTGAATGGGTTGAGATACATGTTAAACCACAGTAAAGGGAAAAAGTAAGTCAATTCAGAATGTTTTCTCAAGCCAATAAAAGAACACTGCAAAAAATCCCTGCACTCTTGGGATTTCAGAGAAAACAAGTACACACTGTACACACGCAATTAAAAAACCCTCCTCCAAATCTCATCCACTTAAACTATCCCCTTTACTAAAATATGTTTATGTTCTATTACAAAGCTGTGTTCATATGTCAAAAATGACTAATCATAAATTCATTTTTCATACCCTTATTAACACTGCTTTCCAGTCTGTGTTGCTAGTAAAAAAATCTTTGCAGTTTAATTATTTTCTCCTGTGCGACATTATTTATAAGTAGTGTTTGGAAAAGGAAAAAAGCATAGTTTAAAAATGACAGCCTTAAACATATAAATAATTTAGTATTGAGAATACCAAAGATGTTATTTAATATAATACTGTATTACGACAGTATTTCTAAAAGAACCATCTTCTGTGGTTATTTTGTTGATTTAGCTACAAGTGATAGCACGCATTTGGTGACTGCCTTAGACAACACCGGTCAAATTCTGGTTTTCGTTATGTCCAGCTAACTCTACTGACTGCAGTGAGGAAGTGTTAGGTTAGTTAAGAATTTAGTTGTTAACAGCATCTTGGAACTGATTCAAAGATCACAGAAGTCTATCAAATAGCTCCCTTTGATTTCAATGGGCTTTAAACTCTGTGGAAAAAAACACCAGTTTCTAGGGTAACAAACCCAGAAAAAACACTTTACTCATCAGCTTGTAGGGTCTACAGAGGACAGCCAGCATCCTTTATTTCTCACATTTTAAAGCTATCTGTCACTTAGGACAGCCTTTTGGATGGCCAACTGATTGTTTACATGGTTTGAATGAACACACTAATATACCAGTAAAGGTAATACTTTCAGGTGTCTTTGACAACAAATAATCCTGCACTTCACGGAGAGTTTAATAGGAAGGTGGCAAGAAAGCGCTCAAAATATTTGCCTCCCTACATAAGAATCACCATGGAGGCCCTGAAATATTCTGTCTTTGCTTAGGCAAAATCCCCTGGATATCAATGGTGATTTTACTTAGTTAAGATCTGGATCTATGACTGCTCAGGCAATATCAACATTTCAAAGCAGACATCCTTTAGTCCCATATTTTGTTATAGGCTTTACCTGGTATGTGACCTCTGCAAGTATAATAGAATTCTTTACAATAGTCTTTGCACAGGTAGGGAAGAGTTATCTCTCTTTCAGATGTTTCCCCTTTCTCAGGTGAGAGGAATAGATTCTGGGCATGAGGTGAGCAGTGTGCACATTTGATTTCCTCCAGTAGCTTCGCACATTCTGTGTTGTTCGTAACAGAAAGTATCTGCAAGCCACAAACCAGAGACAAATAAACACATGACCTGTTTCCCCATGTTATACAAAAAGATTTTATGATCTAATGTAATAAATAATGCTAATGGAACCAATACAGTCAGTATAAATGCATCATGTTTCATGTCACCGTTCCATAAGAATCAAGTGCAAAAATTATTACTATGAAATGTGCAATATGCCATTAGTACAGTGAGATTTTAAGTGTTTGCTTCTCTTTCCAAGATAAGAATAAGAATAGTCAAATTATTTTATGGACTCAAGCCTCCAATCTCTTATCGCATAGGCGATCTCTGAACTACAGGGATCACTTATATGAGGAACTACAGCAGCAGGCCTTCTGCCCACTTATGAGAAATAACTTAAAAACACAACTTGCAAGGCGACCTATTCAAGTATTTAGAGGCTAAAAGCTAAAATTCTACCATCAAAACACATCAAGGAAACCGTATCTTGATATTTGTTGAATAGGTGTATCTTGAACTATACCACAGTCCAGCTACTGAAATGATTGCTGTGGAGTTCAGCAGGTGCCTTGGATTGTTCATGCTTTAAATGCTGCTTTCCTTTTTGCACTCTAGTGCAAACCACTTGGAGGTGGGAAAAGCTGTATGTTTTCAAATGTTTCATAAGTGAAAAAACAGAATTCTCCATAGCATCTTGTTTGTCTCAATATTGAAAGAGTAACTTTGCCCTGAAAAAGAGCATATATTATGCATAGTACTTGAAGAAGCACTAAACCACGATTGATGATGTGTTTAAGTAAACACAGGAGCCTAAGGAGTGCGATGTCATCAAATCGTGAAAAATAATAGAAAACAGCATAGTTGTCTTTATTAGTCTTTGAATGCAGTGCACTTTGTTAATCTATCGTTAACCACATGGATTGTTTTTTGATCATTCATCCCAATGGTGGATAATGGGAAATGTGTTCTCAGTTGAGAGGGACTGAATCTGATCCAATACAAAAACAAAGCTCAGGTTCTTTTTACTGTTTGTTTAACACAGTTATAAACAAAGACTGTCAGACACTTATTTTAAGAAATATTAATGCTGTAAGTATTTGTATTCTGTAAAATTTGTAAATATTTGTAAATATGGCATTTGAAAATATCAACGCGGTTTTGCTGTAGTTCATATCTCCGAGTGGATTTGTAGAATGACTTTCCAATGTGTCATTCCCTTGCAACACAACATTGATAGGAATTATCTAAATTACTTTTGATAAAATTAGTTATTTAATACATGAAGACTTTTGATATGTTGGAGTATGCTGTCTCATAGGTTGGCTGTCTTCTGGGATGCAGCACTTGGAAGTTCTGAACTCATTTTATTTACAGAGCATAATTACATAAGCATAAAACATTTGAGAGAAATGCACTCCCCAATGTTTTAAACAGCTATGTATTCAAAATATTATACAATATATGGCCTATACAGTTACACAACTCCTAATTAAAGGAACATTAATTTAAAAGGAGAGCTCTTTCCAGGAAAATTTAGTCTTAACCATATATTGTCAAAAGGCCATCTGAAAAGTGTAGTAAAGTTTAGTGGCGTAAGTTAGAACACTGATTAGAAGAACACCATTTGGCCTCTACCCTTATCCTAGAAGAGCTGCCATTGGCTTCAAATGTAATTCCTCCAGATTTGCTGGGATCATTAAATGCATTACACGTTCTGTTCTTTACACTATCTGTTCTCAGATCATCCTCATTGTCGTAGCACCTGCAATTAAGTAATGTGACTAACATCTGCCATGTATGGTTTATTATCTCTCTTCAGATCTTCCTTGGGATTATAATTGTCTCCCATGTGTTTTGGCAAGGGCTTGCCATTTTTATTAAACTTGAAGACTAATCAATTAATTGCATGTTGCACGTATGGTGAAAGGTTTGCTTTCACCCTGAATTCATTGGGGAATTCTTTCCACAGCCCCAGGTCCTTCTCTCCTGAAAAAAAATTAAATTCCTTTTTGCTAGATTTCTCATTTGGGCCACAGCAGCGGAACTATTAACCTTACTCTTCTTTCTTGAGTTTCAGGTGTTGTTCTAGATATGTCCAATTTGGGAAAAATGCCTCAAGGACGAGAACTAAAAATATAATGATAACTACAATAAAATATGACCAAAATAAATAATAACCACACGTGTGAACTTGACTTAATATTCTCTGGGATTGCAATCCATGTAGTAGAGAACAGACTTCACATACTTGCAGTACTCCACACTGCTGAGGCAATTTTCTGCATGAGCCGGACTTTATCTTAAAGGAGGGTGGCATCCTGACCGGGTACCTTTTGTTCTGATGGGAAGTGGCTTATATAATTCAGTCAAATCATTGTTTGACAAACAGAACAAAGTCTGAAGCCAATAGGGGATGACTGAAAGCACTACCCATAAATGCTATTTTTTAAGAACCTGATGTCACTAAGAAGCTGGGAGCTTTTCTTAAGCAAGGATGAAATGGCCAATTTGGGTGTTTCCACCAAAGGAAAGCGCGCTATGACTACAGACTCTTCAAAGTACTTGCCTATATTCAGTGGTATCACCTGCTTTGCAAAAGTTTCAGATTTTTTCATCAGTGAGTTGATCTCAGGCAGCAGGCTTTCTTGTGGTAACAGTATGATGGTGTGTTTAGAAGTACAAGTAAACATTAGGTATTGCTAGGTAAATATTCGGTGTGTTTATTGAATTAACTCCACAGTGATGCAGATATAAAATTCTACTACTTCTATTACTTCTACTGGAAGACTCCAGAAAGAATTGTGAACAGAAAAAAAAATAAATAAATTACAGGATAGCAAAGCTAATTTAGTGTTTCTTGTGGAAAACGTAATTGACGTTGCCTGGTGATACAGGAGAAGAAATGCTTGCCAACATTTCAGTCCTCAAAGTTAAGACAAAAGGATCCTAATCCCCCTGAGCAGCTGCTATCCAGGAATTAACCACAGGAATTCACCCCCTCATGTCATTTCTGGAATGAATCTTGGTCATATAATAGCTAATCGGAAGATTAAGGAATCAGAGTCAATCAATTATCTGAAAATCAAGTATGTTATTTAACTTTTAGAATGCTCAAGCGAAATCGGGTGGTAACATTTGCTCTGTGTGAGGTCTGATGTACAACTGTACTGGCTGGGAGACAGGACAACCGTTCCATTCTGAATCTCAGTAAATCGATAACGTATTTATCCTGGAGTATATTAAATCAGTTTTAAGTGAAAGCTGAAATACTTATTTGAATGAAGCTTTTTCTGTTGGATCTCTACTTTGAAAATGACCTTACAGTTGACAATGGCTTTGGTCTTTTGAAGAAATGTAAACTAATTTCCTGCTTCAATTTTTAAAGTAGTGTGTGAAACCATCAAACTGCAGTGGTTTAAACTAACTGTGCTCTGGAAAATATGTAAAACTTCCAAACATTTATTGCAACATGCCTAATAACGATTATGCCTGCTGCTGACTAATTTACAACATCTGTAAGATCATCCTTTAATCTCTAGCCACATGAATGTAAAATGGGTAGACTCAAGGTAAGATAAATCCTGGAATGCGCAGGAAAGCGTAGCATACAAAATTGGTTTATCAACAAATAGAATAGTGCAAGGAAGAAGAAACAGAGGAGGGCACAGTAGACAGAAATTCTTTACATTGAATATAGTCATCTGTTTTCTGTACCCTGTCATATCTAGTCTGAGGATGGTAGTATAATTTTGATGTTAACAGAAAAACAAAACAAAACACAGTGAAATAAGTCACTGCACTAAGCTGTATTAGATATACAAGCGTTTATGTCTAAAAATCATATGCTTACGAGATTTTTCAGCTGTTAGGTTGAACATATGCTTCTTCTGTACTATAGAACTGGATTATGTCATTAAAGAGTTCAGTTTCAATTTTAGGGTAATATGTAAATAGATCATTGTACTAAGGCAGCTGTTAAAGGGACCCCAAGATGAGTTATTTGTTTAGTTGGATGTGTTCAACAATAGCCTTTGTTCGTGAAAGAGCCAGAGCAAACAAATGATTGTAAAAGGGCACACTTGAAAACAATTACTTTTCACCCATTCCTTGACAGCCTTGGCTGTGAAGCCATCCAAGGTAGAGAGGACTTCTTTGCCTGTCGGGCTGTAAGCAAACTTTTAGAAAAACTGATATGACAATATTTGACTGGGATGTAGTAGTCCTTCATAAACAAGGGGATAGCGCAGCGAACTAGAAGACAAAGAGTTAAATGTCAACAACAGTATCTAAAAATCTTACTTGAGGCAGTGCAGTCTTGTATCTGCTTATTATGGTAGCTCCATTTCTGCTCCCAAAACCACAGGCAACGGTAGCGTTTTCATTATAAACGCAGATCAATAATTTGGTCAAAAATTCTCAAAGACCCAGCATCTTAACCAAGAAGCTCTTATGAAAATGAAAATGTCTACTGAGCATGCTCGACTTTTTGTCTTTAAAGAAGCTAGTGTTCATATTTCTGTTAATGTCATAACTACTCCATCCTGTGGATGGATATATGATGGAGTACAACATTTATATAAGCTATTTTTTGAACTGTAGTAGAATAGAGTTTTAAAAAATATGCTTTTTGAAAAGTTCCATCCAAATGTATTCCATAATAGTTTGCCATGTCTTTTATGGAAGACCACCTCATTCTGCAAAGTATAAGTGACATATTTTGACATTTTCCCTAAGCATATATTCATATGATAAAGCAGATCTGAGTTTCATAACCGCTAATCTGTGGTGAAAAATAGTCTGATTTTAAAATCCTGTAAAAATATGTTCCTTAAAAAGTCTAATTTATATTTAAAAGAGAGGTTCGACAGCTCAGAAATAACTAGTGTGGCATATATGGTCAATGCCTCACATTTATATGAGGTTTTGAGTACTGTTAGCCCCAAGAAATCCAAAGGGAATTAAAAGATACTTTCAAGTAATACTGAGAAGAGAATAAACCCTTCAACTGCCTGGAGATCAAGAAGTTACTGAAATGCAGCTTCCAGTTTAGTGCATTGAGCCAATTACTACAAGGGTCTCCAAAGCGTTGAATAATCTTAGTAGCATATATGCCACTGAGCCATTACAAACAGGGTGAATTAAGGACATATTTTCCAGTCCTTATTCTTTTTTCTTCTTTTTTTCCTTTTTTTTTTTTCTTTTTTTTTTTTCCCTGCTAGATCTTTCAGGTTATCTGCTTGTGGTTAGTTTATAGTTTAATTCAATTATCACACAGGAGCTTAATGACACTGTCTCTAGACAACATGAAGAAATATATCTGCCCTGAATCTCAAACTGCTGCTGCATATGGTATGAATAAAGAGAGATCTGCAGCTGAAAACCTGCAGTAAGACAGTTCTCACTCATCTGGGAATAGAGGGGGTAGGACAAATGCTCCCTCAAAAGGCATGAACATTTGGACAGAGCTGGGGACTGAAGGAGAATGATGTTCTCCAGTTTCACCCATTAGTGAACCAACTAACAAACACAATGGTGTTGTTGTTATTCTTTTGCCATAAGCAACAGGACTCTGTGTGTGGGCAGCAGTTTAGTGGGGAGGAGGATAAGTCGACCCCTTTTTGTCCTATTGATTTTTTCCTATTTGCATGACTTGAGCAAATTAAATGATGCAATATGGCTTTTTGTTACAAAACAAAGTGAGAGATACCACCCAGACACATATGTTGATTCGTAGAAGCTGTTTACATGAGAATGGAGTGAAATCTACCGTGAACTGAGCATAAAAATTCGATTCAGGCTGGGCATTTTTTTTTTTATTATGCCTGGGCCAGCAAGACTGAAACACAAGTTTTCCAAGAGTCTCTCAGACCTTGACAACTACAGAGTTGTAACTGAGGAATTCTTAATTAAACCTAAACGGGGATGGAAAAGAAAAAAAAAAAAAGAAAGAAAGAAAGAAAGAAAAAGAAAAAAAAAAAGACACCTGATTGTTTGTTTCCCGTGCAGTGATTCCTAATGCCATTATCCAGCAACTTGCCCCGCTGCGGCGGGGTCCGGCACCGACCCGCTCGGCAGAAGTGAACGTGCCGGGGCCGCCCGGCGCCGAGCGCCGTGAGAGCTCGCTAGGCAGAGGAGGTGCCTCCCTCCCTTCACATGACCGCGGCTTGAAATTTGGCGGAGAGGCTGCCAGGTAGCGTGGAAAGCAGGAATGCCTCGGCACCTGGTGCTCCGGGGGAGCAAGCGGCCGTGTGCGGGAGCTGCTAGACCCGGGTCCTAACATGGCAACTCCGCGGGTCCTCCGCGGCTGACGCGCGTAAGCACGAGTAGCACCAGGGCCCCGGGGAGGCTGGAGA
>VXAA01005381.1:217511-322664 GCA_013399115.1 Anseranas semipalmata | reverse complement strand
GCCGGGCAGCGGGCGGCGGCAGCCCTTCACTTGTCGTCCCATAGGAAGGGTGTCCCCTAGGTGGGACGGCGGCGGCGGCGGCGGCCGGACCGGGCGATGCCCCCTCCGCTGCCGGCGGCGGCTGCGGCTCACTAGGGCTCTCATGTTTCGCTCCCTCTTTTCTTCTTCTTTTTAAGCCGCGCGCGGGGAGGTGCTGCCACCGCGCGCCCTGCACGTCACCCGGCGGCANNCGGGTGCCCGGCGGAAGGCGAGCGCTGTAGGTGGGTGCCGCTCCCCCGACGGTCGAGGCGGCCGCTGGGGGAGCCCCGTCGGTGTCGCTCGGCCCCTCTCTGAGCGTCCCTCGCTCGCTCCCGCCCGGTCGTGCCCGCCTGGCGCCAGCCCGGTTCCCGCGCTGGAGGGAACGTTCCAGGCGTGCGTGGCCGAGCAAGGCCGCGCCGGTGTGGGGCAGCCTTCGACGGCTGCGGGGCAGCCCCGTGTGAGCAGGGGTGGGGCAAATCTGGGGAAAGAGAAAAATGAGAGTCCACGGAACAGCAGCCCGGGGCTGAGGCTGAGGTGCCTGAGGGGAGGTGGTGGTCGGAGGCCC
Source organism: Anseranas semipalmata (assembly GCA_013399115.1). NCBI lineage: Eukaryota > Metazoa > Chordata > Aves > Anseriformes > Anseranatidae > Anseranas > Anseranas semipalmata. The sequence goes on along the minus strand of VXAA01005381.1, from coordinate 322,081 downwards.
ACAGGTGGGAAGAGGAAGCCAGAGCATGGAGAGGAGGGGTGAGCTTCTTCACACAGGGGAGGAGGAGGAGAGGATGTCCTCAGGAAGTTGCAGTGCAGGTGCAGCTGCAGCCACCGACTTAGGGAGGAAGGGGAGGTGGACAGATAGCGCCTCAGGGTGCGTTTACCAGGGATTTGGTGGTATACTCTGACATTGAGAACAAACGCCTCACACCCAAAGACCCTGTTTAGGAAGAAGAAAGGAAGGGTTGGAGGGAGTTCTGATGTGCAGCAGCATTTTTAAAGAAACTCGGGCCTGTTACTGTTCTCCTCAAGTTTATTTTTAACCAAAGAAAATGAGTTTCTTCAGGTTTACTTTTGAACTCTTATCCTTAAACAGTCCCCACTGAACTAAATAGGAATTTGGCATGGACAAGGAGTACATCAGATAAATCACTGGGTAGACATAAAAAACTGTTTCTTCTCCCTTTAAGTGCATTTCTTGAAGGCTAGTGGTTCCTAAACTCATGACCACCTCTTGTCTTGCTACTGACTCTCATTTGGCTGCACATGCTCCCGACCAAGGCTTGAGCCACATCACGTGTAATGGTTGAGCAGGGGTTCTGCTACGGCATGGGCCCCGGCACTCGCGTTGATGAGTGAAGTCGGTATGGCACCCATAGAGTTATCACCAGCACCGGTGATTCAGCTTTCTTGCTTTGTTGTTCTAGAAAAAAGTACTGCTTGGCAGTACGGGAACTTGTTGCACGGGCAGCCTGACTGGCAGAACTGTAGCAATGTAACTGTACTACAGCAGCATATACTACCTGTTTTACTCTGGATTATTACCTAGGTTGTTCTGAAGTAAAAGTGATTCTGGTAAAGCAGAGTAACGATATCAGAGTGAAGTCACTTTTATTCCCAAGCGGCCTCCCCACAGAGGGTTACGCTGGCAGAATTGTAGTGGCAAAAGCACACAGCTGAAAGCCTGTCTGCCTCTTTCCCAGTGTAGGCAGGTGCTCATATTTTTCAAGCGGATTTTGCGCTGCTTCTCCCTTACTGGAATGGGAAACTGGAACTCAGTGGAAAGAAGTAACTGTGGGGCAGATACCCTCTTGAAAAAACAAATGTTCAGTGAAAATTTCTGTTGAGCAGTTGCGGCCCGGTCCTCACAGTTCCTGTCTCTCTGGAGGAAAGAGGAAGTGAGGAATATAAATCTATATGATCAAAGTAATACAGCTATTAGTAAATAACCTTTCTTCTTCCTTCAAGTGCTGCCTGCATAAATATCCGTTTCTATGTATACCTGTACCGGTTCTCAGAGGAGGTGAGTTTGAGGTATATTAATTAAATAGAGGATGATTTCCCGAAATGGGAAGCTGCCAAACTAAGAAAGAGCTGACAGTTTGTGAAGGTCAAATTCTACATAGAAATTTTACACAGCTCTATGATGGAGACATTTCCCAGAAATTCTGTGGAATGTACTGTTGACCTTGTATAACATGAAGTGCTCAAAACTTGAAGCTTTGTAGCGACAGAGGGATGTAAAGATGTATAAGCAAGACTTGAAGAAGGTTGAGTGTTCTTTAAAAGCTCTGAATAGAAATTGTTGATTCTTGGGTTTTTGTGCAAGAAGACCTGATTTAATCTTATGTTCATTTCCACACTTCAAAAAAGTACATGATGGCTTCTTTAACAAAGTATTTTTTTCAATCTGGTTGATACAGGAATTTATTTCTAAACCTTTTTAATAATGTGAAGTTAAGGTCAGTGTTAGTATATGCCATTTCAGAGTGGCAACTTCAGGTGTCTCAGCCTCTGATAAACAGAGATAAGGGAATACTTAGGAAGTAGAAACATATACATGGGAAATACAGTTAATAAACACATCAGTCTTTTAATGCAACCTGGATTCTGTCATGTGAAGTTCATTACTGGAAATGATTAAACATGGTAATGTCATAAGTAGAGATGAATAAATCCTGTAATTTGTTCTGAGTAGGTAGGATGTAGGTGAGAATCTTCCGGTTATGATACAGTTATGTGTGAAAAGGTTAGCAAGTTAAAAGGAAGCTACTACTGGTACGGAGTTTGAATGTAGCTAGATTTTCTCCTAGTTTTATCCGGGAGATAAGCAGACTGTGCTTGTTTATACCATTACCTTCATTATCTTTATTATTGTCTATCTCATAATACATCATGGTATCTGTATAATGTGAGTTAAATGTGTCAGAATACCCTTCAAAGAGCATAAGGCTAGGACTGTGGCATGCACTTGAACTTAGTATTTACTATTTTTCAATTAAGTTTGTTCTCTTTTTAATTTCTGTGGCTCAGCAGTTGAATTCAGATCATCATAAATATTTTGCAAGGGAATTTAAATGCACCAAGATACCTGCTTTAAGATTTAAAGTTAGTGAATTCCTTAGTACTTTGAACAGAAGAGGAAATATGCGTAGCAGATAGTGTCAGTTTGGGGAAGTGCGGTTATTAGCTGAGTTTACAGGTAGGAAGAAAGTAGTAGGGCCAAGGGCTCTCATAGCATGATGAGGATTAGGTCTGATGGAAATAATTGGTAGCATCGCATTATTCCTAAACTGCCAGCAGACGTCTGACAGCACACTTGTACAAATTCTTACGATTCACAGAAGAACTTCACACGGTCACCTCACTTTTACAGCTAAGCCGTGCAAGTTTAACACTGTGAGTTGTTTCTTCTCAGCAGTGATAGCAAGGCTACATTCTGTCCTTCCACACTGGTGGAAAATACTTGGTGTGCCATGAGGTGGAGTTTTGCAGCAATGCGGCAGGCTGGGAGACAAGCCAACGCTCACCTTGGTTTGCATCTGAGAAATTACGGTACTTAGAACACTGGTATAGGAAGATCACCCCTCTATCAGGGACATTTCAGTAGGTGAAATGGGTGGACTTCAGCTCTCAGAGAGTGTCTTTGCTTTTGTTTTAGCTGGCATTTGAGTTGAACTTCTCAAACACAGTTTTATCTTGCCATTTATTTTAGGAGAAAAAGCTTTTTTTCAGGACCAGTTCATTGTCAGATGAAATGAGGGTGGAATCTCTCCATATCTCATCAACAGTACACTTTTCAGTGAGTCCATTATAACATTATATTTGTTATTTAAAGCACTCTTCCTGTACTGTGGGGTGTGTGATTGTACTTTATATCTTATTTACTCATCTTCTTGTTGGGGTCACTGTGTATCACAGAAAACTCTGTATCATAGAAACCATAGTGTGAGAAACACTCAGTCATGGATTCCCCAGTGTACATGCTCAAAGTTAGTGTTCCACTTCCAGATTAAATTCTGAAAAAAGCATTACACTTTGAATTTTGTATGTTTCACTTGGAAAGCAGAAAAATCTTTCTAAAGCAGTCAGAAAATTCATTTAAATTACTTTGAAACAAAACTGAGCTTGAGAGTCCAGGATCAGAGGCTTCTGCCTCAGCTGTGGCTTCTGAAACTTAATGGTCCCAACTCCCTGTTTCCCAGTCAACTGGATGGACAGAGACCCAGGAATCTGGAAATTTGGAGCGAGAACTTGGGCAGGAATTTCAGGGTTTGGCAGTCTGTGCTTCTGTGCTTCTGGCTTTTTTTGGGTGAAAGCCTGACTGTCCTGAGAGTCCTATTAGAAGTGAAGTTGAGAGTTTTTTCTGGGTCTCTGCTGCATCCCTGGAGCTAGGGTTCCTGTGGCTTCAGGGCAGAGAACTGGAACACCAGGAAGCCCTGACTCTGGGACAGTCTTTATGGCAGGAGTTCCCCACAGATGTGAACTCTTCAAGTCCATTTGCCGTAGCAGCTCCTCTGGTAATGAAGAAGGAAAAGTGCTGGAGTGGTTTCATTAAAGCATCTTGCGGTTAGTCAGAAGTTTATAAAACCATTATATTTTCGCTTATATTTCTGCTTGTGATGTAACAGAATTTTTCAGTTCGGTCAGAACATTTCTGGTTGGTTCTATCCACCATATACTACAGCCCACATCATTTCATGGTGCTGAGAATAACATGTTGCTTGTCTTTGCATACCACAAATACGAGGTGTGAAAGCTGGTGTAACATGAATGAACAGGACTTGTTAGGATATTTTTTATGGGAAAATAGGTGCCCAGACAGTCACAGACAAGTTTTTAGGGTATGTCTTTACCACAGAGTTCCCCTAGGCTCTTAACAGAAATCCTCTAAACCAGCTGAAGCCACCTGGACCATTTGGGACTATAAACTAATGTGTCTGGTCTCTAAACATGACTTCAAAAAAACCTGAGTCCCGTCTGGGTACAAAAGCAGTATTCGGCTGATGTTAACTCCACTTGATTGGCCCATCAGGGAATATGAACTACAGATTATTTTAGCACATCACGTCAGCTGCTAACACAAACCTTGAACTACCTGTGTTCAATTTTGCAACATAAGCTAGGCTAACTAGAAGGCAGATAAAGCAAACCATTTTGTGAAGGACTCAAGAGGCCCTCTTGCCTGTGGTCTGCATACTTTTACTACCTGCTGTAGTAGGTAGTAAGAGAGTTCACCTCAACAGCATGTCTCTATTTATGTGTGTTACAAAGAGATAAAAGAAGCTGCTGTGGAAAAAAAAAATCTTTCTTAGTAGGGACTGTAATAACCCCACTGCCAATTGCAGTTTACCAGCCGTGTGTATGCCATCCCTTGCTCCAGTGTTTGGAGTATCCTTACTTCCTCTAGGAACACTTTGTATAAGATGCAATCAAGGAAACTCTGAAATGCTTTTAAGAGTTATCAAAAGGGTAAAGGTCTTTCTGAATATGTGATACTGTGCTTGACAGAACTAAATAGTGGGCCTGTATGCTTGTGCCTAGTATGATTTGTTGCCTGCCAAGGGCAGGGATGGAGATCATAGCCCAGCAGTGTTAAAACCAAGCAGTCACAAAACTCTGCTACAAGCTGCTCAATGACCGGCATGTCAGATAAGATTCCACAGATTTTCTCCGTGGTGATGTGTGCATGTGCATTTCACTCTGTTACATAAATCGATGTGAATCAATTCATATTTGATGTAGAAGCTGTGGTTTGGGAAGTTCTTCATAGTGGCTTTTGCATAATACGTGCTAAGGCACCATGCACTGCATTGCTGCATATAGAATGTATGTTCTGTATAAGCTGTGTTATTTGAGGCTACTTTCCAAACAGGAAAAAATTATTTTCCCCACAGGTGGGAATAACGATGGAATAGGTAACCATTGTCATATATTTCCCTAGAAAAATGTATGTCTAATTCATATGTGTAATTTAGCTTCCAAAAGGAAGATTTATCTAATTCGGTCGTATAATTTGTCTTTAGGAAAGCAGGGAGTTTATCTCAGATAAATATGCTTCTCAACACATCATTCTGAGAACTACCAAGTCCCTTGGCATACAGAGAAAAGTACCAGTGTACCTAGCATTCATTCTCATGAGCATTCTCTTTTGAGCATGTTAACACCATGCTCAAAATCAGTGTTTTTGGCTCATGTTGAATGATTTCAGAATGGTGCTGAACACTACCTCACACTTCTGGCATCACACATGCTTCTGCAGGCTTATGTGCACTTCTAGGCTGTCTTGTCTGTGCCAGTGTAGCGCATACACAGTGTCATCTTTCTGAAGTGGCCATTTAGGCTGCACTGACCTGAGGTTACAAATTTTACTCTTAATAACTTTTTCTATCATGCTTCCCTAAAGAGCATTGGGAGCATTGTGTTAGCAGCCTAAATTCTGACTGTATGAGATCAGTCTGGAGAGGATTAGAGCTATGGTCTGAGTCCCAGTCGTGCACAGAAGAAGCTGGAAGAAGCAGGTGATTTTGTAAACAGCTAATTCTTATGGAGGCTGTTTTTTGGGAACCCATCATTCAAGTGACTGAGCTTGGCCTGGTCACCCTCTCTCACACTCCCGAGATGCACAGCAAATTTCAAGCATGTGGATCTTAGATTATTTACAATAGTCAACCTTCAACTAGAAAGCAGTGCTTAACTTAGTTGTAATTAAAATGAAATACAGACACCAGTTTGGCTAGGAGTTTAGCATGTGGTCATAAAGCTACTGCATGCACATGGAGCACTGTCCAACCATTAGGTCTTGGAACTTCTGGTTCTGATACTATTTTGCCAGGAATGTGGTCGTCAAAGACAGGTTGGACCGTGTACATTCTTCTAAACCTTGACATGAAGACTCCATAAACTTTAGTGAGAAATAAATCTAGGTAGGTGGTAGGTCCACATGCAGGTGGTGATGTGTGAATCATTTCTTTCATTTGACTGGAAGATGTATGAACAAAGAAGATCCTTGGATATAGATGTAAACTAACATGGATGAACTTTGACTGAACTTAAGGCCGAACCATATTTAAAAAATAAATAAATAACCCAGGATAAGGAGACACAGTAGCAGATGCTGGAACTGTATGTTCCTGGACAGGTCTAAGAGAAAACTTCTTTCAGTCTATTGTGTGTTTCCCTGTTAGATAGGCTGTGCTTTGCAAAAGAATAGGTTGCACCTTCTATATGCACTAGCAGTCCAATTCTCTCAGGTTTTCCTGATACGGTCAGGCACATAGGACAGGAAATATAAGACAGCCACAAATTGAACTGCAGGCTGTATTATTTCCAGAACTGAAGAACAAAGCACCAAAAATGACATGAATCTGTCAAGAGCCACCAGCAAACCAGTTGCTCAGTTATCATCTCTATCTTCAGGAATCAAAGTTAATACAAAGAAGAGCTCATTGCTTTAGCCCAACATGAAAATATTCCTCAGGGAACCTGGGAGTCCTCTTCCTTGGTGATAGATTCACTGATCATTCATGTTCACTTCTGTCATAATAATGTTAAAATAAATACTGTATCAAGAAGAAAAATCCAATATCGGTATCTTTCAGTTGTCCAGTTATGCTGGACACATTGATCACATTGTATGTATGTTAGGCCATTTCCTGGAACAGGGAGCAACTGTTGAGATCTCCTGATGAATATAGCGCTTCAAAATAATACAAGATACAACATAAGATAGTTCATTTTGTAGTATTCTCTGTGTGAACGTGGTCGTCCTGTGGTAAGATACAAATAATAAAGGGCCAGAAATCCAAGTAAGTTGTCCTTAATCCCAGAATTTTTATATGCGGCCTAGCTTCTACAGGATTTGAAATTCTGTGTATAATCAAGTGATTGAGTTAAGCACTCCATCTTAACCTTAAGGCATGTATTACAATCACTATCAAATGAACTTTAAGGATGAGCTGTACTGCTCCACGTAATTCGTTACAGATGTGAGGGAATCCCTAATTTCCCAAGGAATGGTCACTGCAGAGTAGATGTTTGAATGAGGCAAACAGTCTGCACTTAACCCTTACTGCAGAGGTTCGGTTCTGACTCTGGCAAAAACATGATTTAAAGTGACTGAATCTAGCATTTTGGCCTTTCCTACTCCCCATATAATTTTTTAGAGTGGGGCCCAAATGATGATTTAAAACAGGAATCATAGTGTTCCAGGGATGGTACAAAATTACAAACTACTTTGTGTGTCTGCGACAAGATTAGTGGGTAGAGGTCACCAGTCAGATACGATACAGCAATCAGTGGACTCAGTGTTGACTTCCATAAAGGATGATAATCAGGGCCAATTTTCAGACCCATCAGCTGTAATGTATTTTAGTATGGGAGTACATACTTTGCAGGACTATGTGTATGTCATGGACTAGTTGGTGAATTTTGCTAGCCAATCAGTCAAGTATGGGTAGGAGTCAAGTGAGTTTCTACTGGCATTCAGCATTTTTTTGGAAACTCAAGGGTCAGTTGATTGCTCACAAGGGAACATTTCTAGCAGTCGTTTTTGTCTAATATTAAGTCTGAGTTGCTAGCATTGTACGTTCAGTGGAACTGTTTCTGATAAACTTTTGTGAATGCATGTAATGGTGGAAGGCCCTGAGGACATTCTGTGCCTCTGGCAGCTTGAAGGAACCGAGGGATTGTGTGGGCTGTTCTCTCTGGACCTATGTTTTTTTTTATATAACCTCACACCGAATATTCAGTTCTTCTGGGAGGCTTGTGTATCGCTCCACCAAGCATGGCTTTCCAAAGGGTTTGAACTTTAATGTCAAGGGCACTTGTCTGTCTCAGGAGTAGGTAATCTGTGCAGGCAAAACTTTGGGTAACACTTCCAAGTGACAGCTGTATGTTCCCTGAGAGTGCTGTTGTACCAAGAAATCAATGAACTAGTCTGGAAGTCTGCAGAATCAAATTGTTTTGACATAGCTGAGTGGACAGGTAATAATTCTAGAGTTGCCAGTAGTTTTTTGTAGGAAACGGAATTTTAGAAAGTTTTAATAATCATTTTTAGCATGATGGAAAAAAATGTGATTTCAAGCAGATGAGGTAGTAATTACGAGTTATTTATCTTTCTGGTTTACTACAGGGAGGGAGCCATATAAGGCACACAAGGGACACTTCTAGAAAGAGGTCTTGATGTGCAAACAGTCCTTTGCTTCTTTTGTTTCTTACAGATCTTTAGTTTAGAGATTTCTCAAATGGGATTCCACAGTGTATCTTGAGATCCCCCTACTTACAACCACTAGGATGAGGTGGAATTCTGAGAAGATGTAACATTTAAATGGACTAATTATCATTTTTTACATCATTTTTCAAAGTAGCCAGAAATTCACCCATTGATGGGTAGAACTAAGATACAGTCCTTTTCTTTGAAGAAAATAAAATGTTACGAATAAAAGGAAAATTAGGCTAGCACTGAAAAGTAGAAAAAAAAATAATGGGTAACAATTAATGATAAAATAGAGAAGGAAAAGTGAATAAAGAAATCAAGGTTCTATCAGACCCGCTTTATCCTCTCAGTTGTGACTTGTTCTAGAGCCCACTGAACCCGTTTCCCTGAATTTATCAGTTCTCTCTTGATCATTCCCTTGTTATTTATATCCTTCTAGCCTAGGCCCAAACTTCAGCAGTACAGCACTTTGACACTTTATTCCTTGTGAGTGCAATGATCACATAAAATATCCGTTTAGTTATATACTTATGCTCATTTTTATGCTTGTTATTAATATTATATTAATATGGAATATTTTCAGTCATGCATTGATAGGACAATCAAGTTGGTTTATGTACCACTTAACTTTTGAACAATCAAGGAAACCATGGTTTCTGGTTGGCTCTGAAACAAACCATTTGCAATGTATTCTGATTCTTACTTGAGAAATCATTTATTTTTTAACCTTTCTCAGAGAAGGCTGTCCCGTTTCAGTGACCTTACTTGTACAGTGAGCACAATACTTGCTTGTTTGGGGAGTATTGTGAAAATGCAAAGCACTACGTAAGTGCTAAGTACTGTTTATAATAGGAAATCTTTTTTGTATTCTAGTTGCCGTACTAAGATCTTCCTGGAAGTTGGTTTAACCAGGCTATGCTGGAGCTTTCCACAGTATTTAAATTAGAATAATGAATGTTTCGTTGCTTCATTTGGCATGTAAGATATAGGCAGTTACTGTGTATGACAATCCACGAAGTAGAAAAGAACTGTAGCACTGCAGTTTATGTTATTAAATTATTACATGTCATAAACATGCATTTTTTGTCAGTATCAAGTGGTCTGTTTTAACATATAGCAACAAAACCTGAGACATCTTATGCTTTGTCATATAGGCTTAATGCTTTATGAGTCTGCATATTCATAAACATTTTGGAGTATCTATTATCAACCTGATGAAAAAGAACTGAGGTTCTATTGGATCAATATATGTCAGAAGCGAGTGAATACTCAAGTATTCCTATTCAAGCAACTGATAGAAATTCCTTTGTTTTCATAGTCATAGTTTTATGTTTTCAAAACGTGTAAAATATTCTGGAGTTTCAATTTCTTGAATTTGCTTTACTTGTGGAAATAAAGCTTTGCTAAGAGCCATATTGCTTGATACTATGACTTTGTTTACATATCTTTAGAAAGGAGACAATTGGAAATGATGATATCACTGTTTTACAGGTAGCCAACACCCTTGGCTGTGTGAATTTTGGCTGAGATGGTGAGGAGTGCTGCCACCCAAGTATGATTCTACCGCCAACTCCATCGTTGTTTCATACTGAGAATGGGTAATTAATTTTCACTAAAAAACTTTAGTTGACAATAAAAAATGCAGGCATTGCTACAGAAGACTATTTGCAGGACCTGTGTTGAGTTTCTGGTACAATGTGCATCAAAATTAATTTTATTTTCACGTGATGGCATGGGTGAAACTGTCTGAATCACCTAGCTTTGGGAAATTTAGTGATTACAATGATGATACTGGAATGAGGCATGTAATGAAATACAAAGCTGAATACGGTTATCCTCAGAGCCTTTATTATCTAAGTCAGTTTAATATATTTCTCGCCTTTTGTTTTAAGCCCCTTGGAAGTGAATCTGCGATCTGTATTGTATATTTATTCATATATTGCCTTGCACAGTGGCAATCTATATTTGATTTTGTCATCTAATTCATATTATAGTGGTCAGTAGAGTAATATTAGAGTAAATTTTAAAGAAACTATGGAAGTACAGAGATTAAAGAAGTAACATTTATTAGAGTAGTGTTGTGTATGGAGAAAATACATGCTTCCTTCTGTTACTAAACATATGTAGGTAGTGATTGAGACTTGTTGAACTCTCATGTGAACTCTGAGCTACAGACAATATTCAGAATGGTGATTTCTTGCTTTTGCCCTATGAATAATTCTAAGTAAATGAGCAAAGATGGCATGTAATGAAAACAGGGAAATGATTAATTAATATATTCATTCATTTACTTATTGCTTGTTTAGATTCTAATGTGAATTTTAAATTTGGAAAAGGAAATCATATCTCTTTGCATGTCTAATACACTGAAATTTTCTAAGTTACGGAAAACTTGAAAAATTCTAAGCTTTTGAAGTGTTCATTGTCTAACAATTAAAGAAGTCAAAATAGCTGGGCTTCATTAAAATCAGTAGCACATTTGCTAAAACCTGTAACAGAGACATGTGTTGTGCATGGAAAATCTGTGACAGGACTTTCTGTGATCCTTTTCTGGCCATATTCAAAATTCACTCCTAAAAAAGAAGAGGAGGCTCATCAGCTGTTCAAAACAGTCATGTCTCTGTTGATTTCAGTTGTGATAACTTCTACTACCTAAGGATCTGCCCCAAGGTCTTTCTGTAAATACCCTTCCGTGCTATCTTGTTTGAAAGGCAAAACCATACCCTCAAAACAACAAAAAATTGGCTTGTGCTCTATCTTCTGCATTATTATTTTAGAATATTAAAGTGTAGTGGTATAGTTTAATCCTGGTGGTATAGTTTAATCCTGCCAATTTAAGTGGGATCCAGTTTCTGTCCATCATCTTTGATGGTCTTACAACGTCCTCTTTGCTAACCAGACTCTTGTACTGAATTATTGTACTTGTTACTTTAAATTCCAAATACAGAAATATTGTTACTAGTAAGGCAAGAAAAATATAACATCCTTTTCAGATTATGCTTGTAGCACTGGGACTTAGAAAAAGGAACCTCGAGCTGTTCCACCAGCAAAATTAAGAGCTTTGGTATACAAGCACAGTTACTGAGAGACAATGATCACTGTCATTCCTGTGGCACCACTTCAGAGACAGCCTCCTAAAAAAAGTGGTGACTTAAAGATGCTACGGAAATACCTAGAATTTTTATTGTATTGCTGGCCTTAACTGTAGGGAGAGTTCCCGGATGAGAGAGTCATGGATGCTTCGCATTCCATATGTCCTGCAGGAAAGGAATACACACCGCACACACAACCCCAGCCCACAAGAACGAAGTGTTGTTCGGTGGAGTTCACCTTGCAGGACAGGAAGATGTTTTAAGGCTTCCAGCCTGCTGCACAAACATGTGCTGCATATGTTGTTTTGGTTAGCAGTTTAAGTATCCTAGCAAGTCCTACTTAATAATCTATCTGATAAGGCTTGATTGTGCTTCAATGTGTTTAAATTTTGGGGGGAACTGTTTAGATAACCAAAGTGCTCCAGTGCCCACATTTGTGTAAAACTCCAAAATAAGAAAAAGCAGTCTTTCATATCTCAAGGTCTCAGATGAGTGAAATACAGAAAGAAGTAGCATATTGCTATATACACTAGTAGCGTATTTTATTCAGTATCTCAGCATTAGCATACATGGTACCTTGTTTAAATGATGTGTTTATACTTTATTTTCTGTATTTTTGTTGGTTGAGTTTCATAGCTCTTTGCAGTAGCAGAATCTGCAGAAGGAAAAGGTCATGTGTAGATCATCTAAGTTTTCTCTTGGCAATACAGGATTGTGCCCTGTATTTTTTGAAAGATTCTTCTGTCTTTTCCAGCTTTAGACAATAATATCATTCTATTGCTATTTCTATTTGACATTACATTTTCATTAAATAATGTGTGTTGAAAATAATGTGTCCTCACAGACAGACAGCATCTTATATCCATATGGAAAATAATCTGCATTAAATCTTAAGAACCGATACTGGATAACTAGTAAAGTGTTTATGATTATGATTATGATTGTTATTATCATGAAGCAACTTGCTCCTGTCTAACTGCTCTCATTTATGCAGTGTAAGTGATAGAATACAAACTTCCATTATCTACTCGGCCTGAGTTTTAATATCTCAAAGCTCTTACTTCAAGGAAAAACAATTCAAACTACAGACCATAGCTGCTGCAATAAATAAGGAATTCCAAAGGAGGTTGCAAGAACCTTGTTAAAGTTAACATGTTTCAGACCTTCAAAATTCTATACTTCTGGACACATTCCTTTACCTTTCATTGAAGATATTCATGTGTGGTTCTAGTGATGGCATTGTTGTAACTGTGGTTGTTTAGGTTTTTTTTTGTTTACAGAGAACTCTTCCTTTTCCCTCTGCCCTGGCATTATTTTCACTGTTCCCAATGTTTTTACTTAAATCCATCATTTTGATAATTTTAACTGGACAATTCTATTTCATGTACTTATGGCACTTCATGTGAAACAGTTCTGCCTTCATTTCCTGTTTATTTTTAGTTGCTAATTTTCAGACTTTTTCCATCCCCTTGGGTTTTTTAAAATCCTGTTTGGTACAAACCAGGGTGGTCCAACTGGCAGCCCAAGGAACAATTCCATCTGGCCTGCTGCATTTGCCAAGGAGGAGCTCAGAAATGCCTGTAAGGGCATGCACTGCCCTCACAAGCAAATATTACCTATTGCTCAGATACATAACCATGCTTAAAGTCCAACTGTTGTGCCATGTCCACCCAGAAAAAAAGATTGGGACTAGAATTATCCTTTTTTCCTGAGCACAGCCAAATGTCTAGAGGGGCTAGCTGTTCTTTTAAAACAATCTTCAAAGTGGGTGCTACAAGTGCAAACTAGCACCTGTCCCTGAAAAAGCTGGGCCACCCTTGTTTTTCCTGGTTAGATTGACAGGAAAACTGTGCTTAAGCCCCAGATCAGTTGGAGCTAATTAGAATTTTAGTATCAACCTCAACAGAACCCATATTATTCATTCATGGTATCATTGCTTGTTTTGCAGTTGACTTCTACATTTACTCTCTGTCATTTCAGTCTTTCTTTTTTCCTTATGCAAAATGAGCATAATGATAATAACCAAGCTCTGTGCATTGAAATCACTGTAAGAACCAACTATATTTTGTCTAATTGACAATATAATTTCAAAGGATTTAATTTAGCTACTGTGTACTTAACTCTTTGTTGGAGAATATTCTACCTTCAGATGTACGTGGGTACCTTGCTTGAAGTGAGTGCATCTGCCAATGTGCAATTCCTCATCAGAAGTTATCACAGAAGCTGAACATCTCTCATGTACCCCATTATGTTGTACAATAGTAGCCATTCTGCAGTAAAATGAGTATAACTAAGCATGAGGTCTAACCAGTGCCTCATAAAACTGTAATACCATTTTCATGTGTATTCCATTTCTGTCGAAAATATTTGTAATGTTTAGCTGGAATAGGACAGACTACAGCTTGGCAAAAGACTGAAATAAGCAATCAGGAGCAATATACCCAAGTGTACATTTACTATGACCGTGTATCATTGAGTGATGACAACAGAGCTCTGCCAGTTTCAGTATCCTTGTGTCCCACAGTAGCGTATGGGGTTATCAAAAAGCATATAGAAGAAACATAAAAAAAGTATAATACAACATCTAAGTTTTATGATAATGCCTTTTAGCATCCTGCTACCTTTTAAATTGCAGAAAAACACCAGATTAATGTTTATAACTTATAACCCCTTTCCTGTTTAGAGTGTACCGCAGCACAACTGCTCTATTCAGTCTGTGCTCATTTATTTTAAAATATTTCTTCTGTTTATTGTCCTAGGCCCTCTACACTGGTCTGTAGTGTTCCTCATTATACTCTGCATCTCCAATTTTGGTTAAAAAAAAAACCTCTTTGTCTGTTCTTTCTCATTGTCTTCTGTCTTACTTTTTATGCTATCTATAGTTACGATGTTTTTCCCTATATCTTTCTTTCCTTTTCCTTCTTTTCCCCTTTAATGCTCAGCTGGTTTCTTTCATACTGATTTACCCCTGTCTTCCTTTGGTGTTCCTTTTCTCTCTATATATTTCAGTCTGTCTTTTCCTGTTTCTTTCAGCCCTGTTCACTTTGCCTTCTGTCCTGCACCCCTGTTTGTTTACCTTTCTCTTCCTTAATATTGTCTAACATCTGAGGGATGACTGATGATGACAGAAAAGAGGAACGGAAGACAACAGCTGAAGGAATTAAGACATAAGCTAACTTTCAGAGAAAGCTTTTGTTCAGGAACAAATAATTGAATGAAAGCCTCAAACAAGAACAGCAACAAAAAAAAAAACCTAATTGTTCATGGCTAATTATTCATAAGCGAAACTGGATTTTACTTGAAAATTGCAGTTGGTGACGTTGTAGAAGGACTATGTGGCAGCTTGCTTAAAAATAGATAAAGCTTAAGTAGAGGCAAAAAAAAATGTGGCTATTGAATAGTTGTAGGGTGCATGTCTCTGGCAATGTTCATAGAGAAAGAAATGGCACTGGAGGATAAGGAGAGGCTAGTGAAAGAAATAAATACAGAAATAGGACCAGGAAACAATGCAGTCATACATGAAGTATGAAAAGATATCAGAGGCAATAAAGACTTATATCAAGTATTTGGAGCAGGTTGAAAAACAGAAAAAGTAGCACAGAACTGAGAACAAGCTGTGATTATTCTGTTACACAAGATGGAAAAAACAGGAGCAGTGGAAATGACAACAGAACCAGCCTACTGAGGGTGTCAGACACACTATTCATTGAGGTAATTTCAAGCAGGATGCAAAACTATCTTGATAAGACGGTGAAGTGCTAGGAAGCCAGTGGGTTTCAAAGAGGATGTGGTGCATACTGATTAAATTCTTCCTTGTCTGGATAGTAGAAAGCGATCAGCTAGAGGAATTTAGGTCATGCTTATCCATTGGATAGTGGTTTCTCAATATTTTTAAATTTTACTTGTGATCGTGTCCAAAGTTTTTGTCTAGATTCTGTTACTTGTATTCATATTTTCTGAATAAAAATGGTTCACAGAGTTGTTATCCTCATTTAGGGAAATGACAGCCACAGGCAGAATCTAGCCAGTCGCTGGCATAACTGGAGTAACAGTCCTTTAAAAATGTCACAAGCTTTTCAATTGCAGTATGCTCAAGGAATCAATTTTCAAGATAAATATATTTTAGTAGCTTCTTCAGCATTTCTGAAATGCTAGTCATGGCTCCTTGGCTAGCAATTATTATTAGGTGGTGTGCATTATCACAGTATATTGCTTGGTGAAAACTTGATAGCAATACCAATGAGTTGTCTATAGTTTCCCTGCACAGTGGCATAACGTTTGTGGCCAGAATGTTTTTCAGCTTCAAAGTCACATTTTCTAGAAATACTATGCAAGAAAATGGTATCACACACCTAAGTACCATGAGTTTCATTAAATGAAGATGAAAGTAAGGTATCTTTAACTAAAACATAAACAAAGCATGCAACACTTACAGAAAACCCAACTTACTGGCAAAGGCAGATAGAAAGGAAGACGATACAAAGTCCTGTAGCCTATGCTTGCTGTGCTAAAGAATTCTCACCAGTGTCTGTGGGACTTCCACATAAAGAATGAAGAGTAAGAAATGTTCTACGTGTTAATTGTTTTCAACTATTCTCTCAAGGAAGAGAAAAAATGGATTAAAAACATTTTCTTTTTTAAAAAACTAAGGAACATTTTATCTGGGAAAAGACTGCATATTGGAGTTTCATTACAGTAGTGTTATTTTAACATGTGAGTGATTCATTTTTATAGCAGTTTAAAGATGATAAGGGAAAAAGAACAGGCAGTACTGTACTTTGAATAGTTACAGGCACTCGTCCTCCAGTCTTGCAGTAAGTCGCAGTAAGTATAAGTTGTCTCAGTATCTGATTGAACTGTGCATGTATGTCCCTTACTACTACATAATGTATATACCTAAACAATTCTCATTACCTGTGAATCTGTTCAAGGCAATAGCAACTTGATAGGGAGAAAAAAACCTTCCTTAGCTTCCTAACCATAAATCGATTGGGTCAAGTTCGACCGGGAATGGTTACAGCAGCCCTTTGATTTTCATGCTGTTCTGTCCCATTCCTTGCTTTGCGTTAACTTTTCTTTAAGGGTATGTAGGGAGGGAAAATACTCCAGCATGGTGCTGTAAGCTTTTTTTTACAGATATAAATGAGGACAAAGAAGATGAGCACAATGTAGACTTCTCCTTTATTTTTTTTTTTTCTTTATATTACTTCTATTACATGCTCATAGTTGTAGGAAAGAAATGAAGGGGATTCTATCCCCCAAGTGAAGCAGATGTTTTACTGAGCCAAGTCTGAGATTTTGTTCTTTGTAAGGAAGCAGAGGCAATGCCTATTTATGGTATTTTGCTGCTGCACTGAAGGAAATGTTCTCTTCAGATTATGTTGAGTGGTTCCATAGTACACAACGTTTGTGGTCCCTCTGTTGAGCCAAGACCCATGTAAGCAACTTCTGTGCAGACTGGACCTTAAGGATCTGATCCTCAGACATGAAGACAGTCCTTCACAAGTTTAACATTCTGTAAATTCAGAACTTTCTGCAATAAGCAGAATTTACTCCTGTCCTAGTGTTATGGGTTACTGAAGTTGCTGGTTGTGCTTTTCAAGTGTAACTCCCTGTGTTGAAGGAGTTACAAGGATTTCACAAGCTCTCCAAAAGAGACAGAATTTTAATCCATGCTGTATCTCCAAAGCTATTCAAGCTGGATGTAAAACATGGCGCTGTTTTGGGTTCTGGTGCAGCGTTAATAGTGCAGGTCAAAGAGTTAAGGGTTCATCTGCTTCCAAAGTAAATGTGCACAAAAGCAATAGTATTTGAGAATACTATTCTCTTGGCTACTTCAGAACTGTCAGTCCCATCAATGGACATGGGAGCTGGGGATGTCTTATTCCTTTTGTGTTCCTGTAGCCCTACATCCTAGTTCCTAGCATACACCTGTTATTTACAGGAATATCAATAAATTCTGGACAATAAGTTTGTTTTAGTTAATTCAGGAATCTTTTATCTTCATAGCCCTATTGAGCAGTAGGGTATGTTGGCCCAGAGGGAGCAGTGCATGTCATTCAGAGCAAGCTTGTCTGTCCGTATATGGTACTGTGTTGCTCCAGTTAATGTACCTCAATTGAGTTGACAACATGGCATAACTTCTTGGTTGCATAATTAATGTTTTCCCCTTTTGCTTTGTTTGTGACCTCTAGCCAAACCCTGCTTTGAGTAGCTAATTTTCATGTGGGATTTTCTGTGTGATTATTACTGTATTAAATGAGTTCTCTGCAAACAAAAAATAATTTATGTTATGAAATGAGCTGCTGTCTATGTCCCCACAGAAGTATGTATGCACTTGAAACATGGTAAGAGTAAATCCAGCTTTGTCAAAAATGTCCAGTCCTTAGAATTTAGGAGACTTTAGGCCTGATTGCTTATGTGGTTTGGAGCTGCTTATAGAGCTTGAAGTGTGAAAAATATAGCGTTTGTTGACTTCTGCTGTTACAAGAATTCAGGTCTACTGGCAGAGTTCAGAGGCAGAACACAGTTCCAATAAAGCAGCCTTCCATTTCATTAGTGAGACCTTGCTTTCTCTTCTTTTGCCTTTCACTTGACACAGTCTACTCCCTCATTGGCTATAGCACTGATCCTTCTCCCTGGTCTCCTCCTATTCAGCTGAACACAGACTTTTAAATTCACATTCGGATGACAGGACTTGTCAAAAATCTTAAATTTTGCATGGTCCTTCCAGGGCACCATCTGTCTTCTGGAGCAAATGAGGCCAAAGTCTAACAGCAATATCCTTATTCAAAGCCTAAACCTTAATCAGTCCATAAACACTGTCTTTACTGACTATTGAATGATCCAGGACAGAATATATTAATGTAAAAGAGAAGAGATACAATCATTATGCATGCAAGAATCAAAAGGTTGCACAGGTGAACTTAATACTGATATGTTCTAAATTTTGAATAGGACTTTGCAGCATGTCATACTTTTTACAGATTTTAATGTACCATCTTGTCTTAGAAGGTAGGAGAAAGTAAACAAAGTAAGACCTTCCTGAAAAACAGAATTGTCATTAGGTGGAACTATATAGACTGCTGCATTGGTATTAATAGAGATTTTACAGACCTGT
This sequence comes from Anseranas semipalmata, assembly GCA_013399115.1. Taxonomy (NCBI): domain Eukaryota; kingdom Metazoa; phylum Chordata; class Aves; order Anseriformes; family Anseranatidae; genus Anseranas; species Anseranas semipalmata. Next base: position 303,370 of record VXAA01005381.1, on the reverse strand, counting down.
TGCACAGATTCTTGCATGTCTTCAAATGGAATATCTGGCACCAGCTATAAGCTGTCACGTTTTTTGTGGGTTGGCCACAGCATGGAGAAGATGCATACAGTTTAGCAGTGACTTTCCCAACCATATACCTACAGCAGAGGGATGTTGAAAATTGAGAACTGTGTGTCCTATTCCAGGTTCTTGTGGGAAGTAGTTGTACTAATTAATTTTCTGCACACTTTTCCCACCAGTTTGCTCCTTCTGCTCTTGTCCGTTAGCATATCTCACACAGCCAGCAATCTTTTCTGGTAGTCCTTTGTCTGCTGTTAAACCCTCCCATCCATGCTGATTCTCTTTTCACTCACTTTTTTATGAGCACTGTGTCTTCCAACCCAAGTGATTCTTTCTCTGAGCTGTGTGTGTAACAAGAGGAACATTGAGAACACAAGAAGACCGTTCACCTCTTTTCTGTTCCAGTGCCCAGTGCTATAATTGTTTCTGGCAGCTATGAGGAGCTGTTGCAAGAAAAAGCTCTGTTCAGTTCTGGAAGACAAAATGTGAAAGCAGACTCCATAAAGAATCTTGCTTGATACCCACTAATAAGCTTTCATCGAGCACGTGCAAACTCTTGATATTTGTCAGAAGTTTATAGTTTGTCCAAACAGGGTGAGACTGCATAGTGACAGTGAAAAGCATCCTGCCAAATTTTAAGTCCTTTCTTCAAAGAATGAAGGTTGAAGACCCTCTCAGTGAAACAGCTGTAAGAATTTTTTAACACAAGCAGAACTGTATAATTTAGCCTCTTTATTGGTTCTTTTACAGAAATGGGGTTAAAACTATAAAATCAAAGTATGTAATAGCAGACGTGTTTAGAAGACTCCTAGAGACAGCATCATTTGACTAACATTACAGAAAGTTCCAGATTTATCCACAGAACAGGAGTTTCTAGAAAAAGAAAACACTTTTTTGTCTGGAAAAAAAAAATCAGTGGAAATTTTTAATGCATATCTGACTCTTTGTGAGCTAATGGTCATCAAGCCAGTTTTCCATCTGGTATAAAATTAACATATTTCTGATAACTACTAGCTTGGTCTCATTTCAAAAAAAGAAATAGAAAAGGAATGACTATATAACTGTAATGACTATATATACATAACTATAAATTAATTCTTACATACCAGTGAGACCACTTTGGAGATTCACAGTGTGGTCAGCTTCAGTATCTGCAGAGAATGTATTAGATGTTGAGTACAAAGCCCCTCTTTCCTCAGGAGTGTCATGTAGCACTTAAATGATTTGTTAATCCCTCCCATGGTTGGAGACTGTTCCGTAAGCCATCTGTGATAGTTATGTTTATTGAGGAATAGTACGGAAGAATTTCGGAGGGAATAGAAGAACAGTCCCTGCCTATCTGATTAATAGCTGGAGAGACTGAAAGGATGAATTAGCGTTAGATCTAACATCCTTTGCTGACTCTTCTGAAACCAAACTGTCGTTCAAGAAGAGACAACAAAGCCAAGAGCCCTACGTAACAGGCTGAAATGGTAAGACTGCTACCTCGTCTTCTCTTTCTTTTGGGAACAATGCAGCATTACAGTGGCTCCAAAATGTATGAAGGATGGGAAATCAAGATTACCGAACTCTTTGCTACGGTATGACCCTAGATTTTTTCTCACACCCGATATAAATGATCTTTATCAATGATCTGAATGAGGGGATCAAGTGCACCCTCAGTAAGTTCGCAGATGAAACCAAGTAAGGCAGGACTGTTGATCTGCTTGAGGAAGGCTTTGCAGAGGGATCTGGATAGGCTAGATCGATGGGCCTAATTCTTCATTAGGAAGAATTTCTTTACAGAGAGGGTGATCAGACATTGGAACAGGCTGCTGAGGGAAGTGGTGAAGTCACCATCCCCAGAGGTATTTAAGAGACATGGACATGACTCTTAAGAGACATGGTTTAGTGATGGGACTTGGTAAGTCACATTGATGGTTCGACTTCATGATCTTGAAGGTCTTTTCCAACCTAGACGATTCTATAAACTGTGTACTGAACTGTGTACTTCTATAAATTACATCCAAATGTTTATTATTATCTCCTTCTGCTTGGGCTATTTCCTTTTCCCTGTAGTGTCATATTCTTTGCTCTCTAGACTCCAGGTTCAGTCAACTTAGTGTGCAAATGCTTCAGGAACTCATAGTGAAAGCTATGTGCTCATTGCTACTATGTAAATTAGCGCACAGTTTGCTGTTGAGATCATTTGGATAATCAGGTGCCTCCCTTTCTCAGGTCCTAAAGGAAATGCATTCTTTTAGTTTGTCTACCATTAATAAGATTGTTTATTTTCTGTTTGATTTTGAGATGTTTTTAGTGAATTAAACCATTTGATTTTAAGAGAAATCTTAGCTGGATAAAATTAAAGCCAGATTCTGATGACTAGCAGCAGCAGCAATCTGTGAATTACAAACGTATATGTTTAATATCTCCCTTCAGAGAAGGAAAGTTCCTCAGATGTTGAAACTGGCTTAAATAATTTAAATTCATGAGACTGGTAAAAATTCTTTGGCTGATAACGTTAGTCTGATTTCTTCACTTCCGTTTTAATATAGAATATTTGAAATAGTTGTTAATAGCGTGTTGATTTACTTGAATATCTTATTCAACAGCATGGTTTGCATCCTTATAGTTGCATCTTAGATCTGATGAGATGAATATTATCAAGCTGCTTAAAAATACATATATATTTTTATCAAGCAAACTGTTATGGTTTTTGACATAACGTTTTTTGCTTGGTGTAAGAAGCAAAATTTCTGGCTATTTTTTCTCTTTTGTTTCTGTGAAAGCTGTCGGGAGTGATATAGTGATGATGATGATGATGATGATGACAATGATGATTATTATTATCTTGGCTGGAAATGCTAGTTCATTAACACTTCTACTGGGAATGAAGAAGAGAGGAAAAATGGATGGGGTACTGTGACTGCATTACAGAAGGCCAAGTTTCAAATCCCTGCTTTGACTCTAAAATAAAGGTAGACAGTGATGCTTTTTTTTTGTATTACTTAGTCTCTCTTCCTTGCTCTTATTTTGTGGAAAAAACTTTGAAACTTCTGGGATTTATTCTAACGTGGAGCAGAAATATTTCTGAGATTTCAGAATTTCGCAGGAAAGGAACTATTTACCACCTAGCTACATTGTCAACAAATATCATGAAGTAAAACAATTGTCAGCAGCATTCATTCTAAGTCAGTTCTTGTCCACATTTAAAATTTCTAGTTCTTAGCCACAAGATATCCCACTTATTAATAGAAAGCAAATATTTGCTTTACAAAAATTGAGCTGTTTGGTCTAATGATAATGGAATCTTTAGGAATAAGAAATGGAATTTTACAACATGAAAGCTGTTATGTAGCACTGATAGTACATTAAGCTTTCATCTCTTTTTTTCCTTAGACCCATCCATTTTCTTTCTGCATGGTTTCAAGACCTAGTATCTCTGTATTTCTGCATTTGTAGAACATTGCTATCTACCTCCTTGAAGACAGAAATAAGCAGCACTCAAGCAGACATCAGGTCTTTCTCTTCTGTCATACAGTCAAGCCACATAGCTACGAGTTTTCTCTACTGTAAATACTGTAAGGTGAACTTCTACAGTCTTTTCTCCTCCTGATGTTGTCTAATGCAGCCAAACCCAACATTTCCTTTCTTTACAAAGCAATTGTTCAGCTTTCTTATTAACACAATCATGTTTAATATTTAGGCTCATAAAATATTCTGAATTACTCTTAAGGGACACTACAAAATAAAAGATATGTCATTGTATTTTACTGTTCAAAGGAGATGTGAGGAACTTGCCCCAGTTTTAATGGTGATAATCCAGCAATGCACCGCTGTTACATACTGTATGGGAAAAATAATGCTTAGTGTATTTATAAACCTTAACTGGGTACTTAATCCAGATATCAGGACTGTATACTAAGGATCTACAAGGAAAAATGGAATCCACTTTCCAAGTTTATACTAGCAGCAACATGGCAACTGCTGCCAAATCAAGAAGTCTTGTTCAATTCAGGCAGGGCCAGAAATGTGCAAATGTAACCTGTACATTCGGTACAGTGCAGAGGCACCCAGATACCTGTATAACTAAGAAGGTTTAACTTCTGGAAGAAATCTTTCTGGGAAAACATGGAAGTTTTCAGAAGAAAATAAGTTAGTATGTTCCTCCCTGGCCATATAGAAGGATAGCTTCTTGTAGCTGGCTTAAAGTGAGCGTGGACATCTCTGCACTCCATTTTTTTTTTGTACAGACTTTTCTGTAATGTAAATTAGCAGTGGCATACCAGTCTTAAATATTACTTTATTACATTGTGAAAAATAATGTATAGGAAGATTTCCTTCAGAAAAGGTATGGTAAGTAAGTAGGGTTTAAAGTACAGCATAATTCCGTGTATGTTGTCATCAGCAAACAGTCAGGAACACTTTAAAAAATGAAGTTAATCAGATGCAGAAACTGTTAGATAAGACAATTCGTATGAGTCCTTCAGAAGGCTTAGCTAGCAGAAAATTTCTAGCTTGTAAGGTTTTATACCTTTTCAGTTATCAAAGAGAGGCAAAATCAAATTTAACTTATGGGAAGGGTGATTTTTGACATTCAAAAGTTTTGAAGCTTGTGCCCTGTAAGTCAATATTTTTTTGCTCATTTTTATAGCTAAAAACATAGTATGGTAGGGTCACTTATTGGTAACTAATTTGAGAATGATTTTTCGTGTCTTATAATGTCATATATGATTTATGTTACAGTCTTTAATTAGCTACCTAAGACTGCTTAGTACCAAAACTGTTTTTAATAAATATAACAGAGACCATCACCTTCTGAAAGGCAGGACGTGTCATTGAAATAAAGGTAGTCATACAATACCTTTAAAAGAGGAGAAGCACAGCCGAACAAGCAGCTTTTATGTTCTTTTTTGTTAGACCACCTCAGGGTTTAAGGGTTAAGTTTAGTTTATTGCCTTAGTTTAGCTTTTAGTTTAGTGCTAAACTGCAATTTTCTGGCAGCAAGCTGGAATGGGATGCTAGTAGGATAATATCCCAGAAAATGCAATAGTACAAATACAGTCAAATGTGGCAATACACAAAACATGGTAGACACAAATTGCTTTGTACTTTCTCTTTGTTATCATGTTTGAATATGTAAGTATATGTATATATGATACTGCATGTATAAAACCTGATGTCTATTTGTGGATATTTACATGTATGAAAAGAAAACAACAATTTTCTGTCATATTAATATGCATGAGAAATATCTTCACTGAAATCAAAGCAGTTTTGCAGTGTAAAGCAGTGTGAGAAAAGAGTCAGACCTCCTGCATATCAAGGGCATAGATCGAATTCAATTTTATTGTAAAAGAAATCACACAGCGGCACAGGCACATACACACACGAGCTATATTAAAAGAACACTCTGACTGTTGTCAAGTTTGGCAGTCGCATGATACGACTTAATATATTAGCATGACCTGTGCAGCTGGATTTGAGCTTCTGTGTATGCACCATGTTTAATTACATGACCACACACATTTTGTTTGACAGTGCAAACAGGCAAACACATACTAAGGCATGACTTCTGCTCTTGTAGGAAAGCTGATAGTACTGCGTATTACAAAAGTTGCTCAGTACAAACTATGAGAAAATGATGTTTTCAGTTGTGTTCTTGAGGTAGTAACCTTGAACAGAACTCTTGCCTTGTACGCATACATCCCTGCACTGTTTTAAGCTGGATTGGAGCTAGGTCCAGTCACTGGAGCAGGTCAGGGAACCTGTTGCATGTGCTCTTTCTTATCCCCATGCAGAACCCAGGAAACATGGAAGAGGAGTTGCCTTTGTGGAAAGTAGAGGGGAAAAAAGGCAAACATATATAAATAAGCATATATAAATAAAAGGAACAAACTGGGACAAGAGAAAAGAGGGATGGACAGTGGGGATAAAAGAACTGTGACAGTAGGTGGGGAGAAGGAAGGAGAAAGAGCCTGGGAGCTTTTTTTTGATGGAGTAAACTTGGTCCCTCATGTGTTTACATTTAATTATGAGATTACACTATTTTTCCACAGAATTCCTACCTCATGCAGGATGCACTTAATGAGCAGCTATTAAATATATTGCTTTACCCTTATCATGCATGGCCTGAAGGCCTGCTTATTGTAGACATTTTAAATCCTCATCCAAAGGCAGAATTATTAATTTCTTTGGAGATTTTTGTAAAGCCTCTGTTACTCTAACATTTTAAGTAGGGTTGCAGTACTTAAAGTTGTAGTCTTAATATTCTTTTAATGTCTTTTTGCGTATAATTATACAAATGGATGTGTATTTATACAGTATAGTGTGAGCAAACAAATTGGTGTATAAGTGTTACTGAAAGACATAAAGCTGCTTAAAATTTTATTTTGTAAGGTGTGAGGAATACGAAGTTATGTGAGGGCATGAAGAACTTTAACAGTGACTGGCAATAGGAGAAAACAAAGATATTCCTTCCTTACTATTTTTAACCATTGTGTTACATCATGTAATTTTGCAGCAGATTAGTCATCACATCAAAAGGTTGATGGAAATAATAGTGAAAAAGACTTGGCGGACTTTGAACATCTGTGAGGTAACTCTGTAAGAGTGACAAATGACTTCTGGCATTTTAAGGTGAGATGGAAAAACTACAGCCAGAATACCTCTTTTCTGCCCCCCCCCCTTTTTTTTTAATACCTGATTGCAGTGTGGTGATATCAGTGGAAGTTTATGGGCTTGTACAGGAATTGGGTAGAGTAGAAGTATGTTAGTTACTGTCAAGTAGTTCTGTCCTTTTTAAGTATTTTAGGTAGTGTGGTCTGGAGGGTCCAAAGGAGGGATAAACAAGACAAAGTTCTTGCTGGAATAGCTAGGAGTATGATACTTAAGAGAAGGAAGCTAATGGTTTCTTAATCTCATCATTATAATGGGATATATAAGTTATAATATTATAACTTCTCAGTAGTTTGTAATAGCTGATAATAGTCTTGAATATTCTTTGAGAAAACTCATTTTGATTTTTCTGCAGAGCTCTGCAGTAACATTTTGTGGTGCTGACTTAAAATTATTGACTGGCTAAAGTTGACAGTCCAGAGCTGAACTGAGCAGTTGCCAGTAGTGAATCCCAAGAAATGCTCTGTGTTGAGCATTGTATGGTTAAAATGAAAGGAATTTGAACCTATTTTTTTCTTTTAGGAACAAAATAGTTCCAACAGATATGAATAGTGCACTTCTAGTAAATTACTGCCCTGTATCTTACTCAATTAATTTACTTGATTTGTCTATCTTATTTCACATATCTAACATTTATGTTTACCTATTGGGTTTTTCAGTGGGGCGAAAATTAATGCAAGCAAATAAAGGAAAACATATGGACAGTGAGGAAGTAGATGAAACCTGTTCATGAATATATGAATTATTATCAGACTGATCAAAACAATATGTATCCCAATTTTTTAAAAAGGTTATAGCAGGTATGCATATAGTAATAGCAACGATTATTTTTAAGAGAATTGACTTGACATAAGATGAGGATAAAATTTATTTAACATTTTCAATGTATGATGAAAGAGCAGTCCCAGTGTTTGTTGTTAGATAAATATTAATAACAAAGTATAAATATTAATGTTGTTTGAAGCAGAGAAAATAGCTGAGGAGCAAAAGTTTTTCTAAAAGGTCCCTTTTTCAGTAAGATTAAAACATAAAGATGAATATAGAATAGTATGCATTTTGATAAGTTATATAGTGCTTCATAAAATCATGTTAAGAACTAGTCATACAGATTTGCCCTGTATCATTAATAACTATTTAATTGACAGAATATGAGCAATATTCAAAGTGCCCTTTTGTTTGGTTCAGCGCTAGCTCACATTTTATTTATTGTCCCCATTATTGAAGAAGATGGTGATCAGTATGTTCAGTTAAGTGGCATGTGATTTTGAGGCTGCAGTTTCACAATTGGTGTAAACCAGTTTAAGTCTATTCTGCTACTGTCCCACCACTTTTCTGCTCCAGGCAATGGGTTATGATGCCTTCTGTTGGCACCAGCATTCATGCAGCTGTGTAATTGGTTGGATCAGAGCACTGATCTGCCTGAAAACTAATTAATTAACTTTGGTAGTTTTCAGCTGAGTAGAGTCAATCTATCTGATCCCAGCAATCCAGTGCTGGCACAAAGGAGAGGGCAAGGGCTCAAGGAAATAGGGAGAACTTTCCCTTTTGGTGGCAGCGTGGATGTGGATTGTGAAATAACCTAGTTGTGAAACTGTGCCTGAATTGTGATGGACAGCATGCTCTAGAGAGGTTGGAGAAATAAAAAATGAACTAACAAGTTGTAAATGGGTACTGCATAATCAGGGGAAGTGCTTGTAGGAAAAAAAACATTCAGTTCTGTTTATCATTGAGTGAGGAGGGATTAGTTCTTCTCCATGGGCCTAATCCAGTTCTTTTAAGAGTCCACAGAAAAACTATCATGTTTTCAGTGTAAAGTGGATCAATTCCTGTTTGATGGTAACATGATTCAAACTGAATGGCTACCAAAAAAAAATAGCGAGACGTTTGCCAAAGAAAAAAATTATTACTGAATATTCATTAACAGTGAAATGATCTTAAATGTAGTTATTTGAAACTGAAACCGTTAACAAAACATATCGTAAGTACAAAGTATAGTATGGCTTGCTGTTTGAAAAAATATTTTGGAAGTTTTTTTCATTTGGCTATGAGAGGTCAGGTAACTTATACAGTATTGCTTATGTGTCCTGGTCAAATACATGCTGTAATTTGCTTAAATTCCAATTTCTGTTGCAAATGCTTATGAAAGGAACATTTTAATTTTTATTTTCACTGATATTTAAGTTCAAAATTAGTTCCTTGATCATAGTGGCAGTACTTGCTGAGATGAATGCTATACGGATGCTATCACAATTAGTTAATTTCTGCATTGACTGTATCTTTGTGGAGGTAGGGAGATTATAGTATTTATTTATCCTGGAAAACTGCAGCTCACTTCTAAGCACCAAATTTCCAGAAGCCTTGGAGAGTGCAATAAAGAGACTAGGCTACAGAAATTATTTAAAAGATAAGATTATATGTTTTCAATGCAGCTGGGTGAGTAATTTTTTTAATTTGCTTTCCTGGCAAAAATTCTTGACATTAATATTAGGATTCTCTCTCTCATTTAGCTAGTTAGGTGAAGGTTGAAGTGGCTAAGTCTTGCTGGCCATGTTATCTACTTTCCTTTCTCCCCTTTTCTTTAACCCACCTCCCAAGGATGCACTACTCATCTGATGGCCATCCAGAATTAGATTTATAAAGTTCTCTGGCCTTCTAAGTTGCTTTTCTCAGATTCATATGATTCTCCCCTGCCAACTTAGCCTTCTGTCCTCCACCCATGCCTGTTTTGATTCATTTCCCTCATGCCGCGTGCCTAAATATTGCCCAACCCATGTGGAAAGTCCTTAATTCTTGTCAAGGCAGGGTCATGACTAGCCCACCCAGGAAGATCTGAACCAAGGCTCCCAAACTGGGAACAAGGCTCGCCCACCAGTATAAAAGCCATTATTCCCTCATGCTCATCCAGGCCTTTGGATTAGCAGACAGTTTGAGCAGAGGCACAGAAAGTATGTGTTAGGAGAGATGGGATAGACTAGGAAATAGCAATAGATTTATCAGGGACATTAAGGGGAAGATGTGAAGCACAGAGGGGACAACCAGGGTGGGAGGATGGGATATAAGAGAAGCTCAACTGAGGTCAGAGGTGTGGGACAGAAAGGGCCAGTGGGTGAATGGGATAGGGGAAAGCAGACTTAGTTAGCCAGTATGTTTCCCCTTAGTTATGTCTGGTCATTTGGAGGAGCTGGGGAAACAAGCTTGGCAGAGGACCAGCAGGCCACCTACTCCAGCTTTCTCAGCCTCATGGGGGAGGCTTGAATTGAAAAGAATTACTGAGTAGACTGAGGCTATGCAGTGCTTAGTTGTGGGACAGGCCCACCCTCAGTTCTGTGATGCCTTTGGCCACCTCCATCAAAGTCTTTGATGAGTATTGCCCTTGGTCCACTGGCTTATTTAACTGTACAGCCTATCAGTCCACATTGACCAATCCATAGCCTGTAGGATACTTGGAAAATTAAAAAAGCTAGTAAATAATAAGAGGAATGAATCAAGTTCCTTGGGGATTTGGAAAACTGAAGTCTGACCGTACAAGAATTTTCAGGAAAGGCAACATTTCGAGGATGGCATAGACATGTAGCAGGACCTGAATAAATATTAGAAAGCTCCATTAACCCCAGCTGTGCCTTCATCAGATGGTAGTAGACATATGGTATAAATATAATTACCATCTCTGATACCAGCCTCTGTTTTATATACATCTGTGTCCCCTTTCTAGGATCTGCATACAATCTGTTTCCAGCCCAGCCTTGAGATATGCTTGAGCCAAGGACAGTTCTCCAATAGCTGACATCTTTGTTAGTGCTCTCCAGGCAGCAAACATTTCCAGCTATTCTGCTACCCTGTTCATCTGCTCTCAGGTAGCAAAAATGTGATATGCATAGTGGTATCATTTCCTAGGCACATTTTATTAGGCAGTAGCTTCCATTGCCTGCCCTTGGAGTCTGAACATACCATCCACCAGAAGTATTCTTCACAAGGTGCTGCTAAACACATACTTTCCTGGAAATGAATGGGACGAGGCAATAGCCATGCTGGGAAAGCTGTCATTATTTGTTAACTTAAATCTTTTTGAATGACATAAAATAGGCCAAACCATGTGGCTACCTGCACTCATGTTGTTTTGCAGGTACTGCTTTTGTTACCTGAAAGAGAAGGCTTATCAAACATAGGAAAAACGCAGATCTGTGGCCTCAATCTTTTTTTCTTATTCATTCTTCCACCCTGTGGAATGAAGAGTCCCTTTTCTGGAGTTCAGTCATCACAGTGGGCTTTACACAGTGCTGCAAATTTCTGGTTCAAAGGCAGTTTCCTCATTCCAGTCAGGCTATGCTATTTACTCCTTTTTTGTGTACTTTGTCCTATGGCATCTAGCCACATAGCATAAGTTCTTGTGACACCTCTTAAAGTCCTTGACCTTTCTGATGGTTGTCGTGCAGCGTATAATGAACTAGAGCAGCTTGGTCCTAAATACATGGTCCTCCTACGTGACTTTTGTGACTTGGAGTAGTCAGCAAGGTGGCATGTTTGGCTGTGAGGTGGCTAATCTCCGTTTCCTGTCTTTGTTATTGGACAGACTCCTACACAGACCTTCATTTTGGTCTTCTTAGTGTTGTCAGTGGAGGATGTTCTCAGGAGTTTGTGTATTAGTAAATTTCTTTCAAGAAACCTCTTAGGCAAATGGCTACGTGTACACCATAAATCTACTCATTTCCTCTCAGAGGCAATGTGATGATGTCTGATGGAATAGAATGCATGAAAGGTGAAAATATCAAGGAGAAAATTAAATGCCTCCTAGGAGCCTATAGAATAAACTCCTGTAGAAGTAAACTCCCACAGGAATTAGGAGAAATCCTTTGGCTTCAGTATGCTTATGACAGTATAAGTGAACTAGAAAAAATGTGAATGTTTTAGAGGCTTCAGCGCAGACCAGGTTTGCTGCAGAGAACCTGGTTTAAACCTCTCCCTGATGGTTCAAGAGTTCTGGAGCTGCTGGTCACTGGTAGCTGCAACAGCTGCTAGGACAGGATGACAAAAAGGTAGGACAGGGTGAGAAATAGCTGCTGCTATTACTAAGGCAGGTATCAACTCTGCTCAGAATGAGATCTGAGGGCCCTCAGACAATCAGTTCTGGCACCACAAACCTGCTGTGTTAGTTTTCCAGGATACCTGCATGATCTTACATTATGGAGCTGCACTGTGCAAACATTCAGCCCCAGGCTGGCTCTTGACTTGTCCTCTATACGTAGATGTTGAGGGAGCAGATGGCCTGGGGTGCTGAAATAAGATTTTCATTTTATTGGGGTCCATTCCTCTGGCATATTTTTAACTGACTTAGGTACACTGCTTTCTGTCCTTTTGAGCTTTCTTGATGTCTCAAAGAGGACTGATCTTACACAATCCTACTGATCATATAATCATATGGTTTATGTGGAACTAGGGCATGAAAAAAATATTTTAAGGCATATCTTGGGCATGGTACTTCTCCCAGTTAAGTTGATGATTGTCATAATTGACTTCAGTCCTGTTAGAATGGGCTCTGAGATTGGAATTTGGAACTGTAAGGGGCTTATTTTGTTCAGAATTAGTTTTGAGACATGAATGTAATGTCTTCCATTCCTTGGAGTGTGCCTGGAGCTTCTCTGTTTACATCATAGGACACACTGGTACTGTTTTAATTTTTATCTGGAAAAGTAATACTTGTTTCCTTTGGCTGAAACTGAACTGATGGAAATTATTGCTTGTAATGTCATGCAATTACTAATTACTAGGGTAGATGATGAGACAACATTTCTCCAGTGTTCAGGAACTCGATGTATAGTTATGTCAAGCAGTAAGTAATGCTTCTTGAAGCCTGTTTCGTTATTCATGACTAGCAGATTCTAGCATGACTAGCATGATCATTTTGAGTAAGACAGTTGCTGAAGCAATAACATTACAACATCCAGGAGTTTTTCATCTCTTACTCCAAATCTTCACGTTGTGCTTTTTAAATAAATTGGAGTAACAGAAAATGACTTACAATTTCTGTTTGTTTCAGTTCACTAAAGATGCTATTTTTGTATGAATGTTTAAATCTTTAATACTTGCTTTCAGAAAGAGTATTACACGGTAAACCAAATTATTGAAGATGCTTGGAAAGACTATTTCAATTGACAAAAATTAAGACAAATATTTATTTGGCTACATTATAAACAAGTGAACTTAATTGTTCTACAAACTGTGGCAAGACATAAACTGATAATACCACTTCTTTGACACCAGTAAGTGCTGCAGTTCTATTTTAGTCCTTTTTCTGAAAACTTACCGTTACTTTCTAGAACACAGGTGTTTAAACACAAGGAATCTGATTTCTTTAAAATACAACATAAACTTTTGTGGACAGCAAGTTGGAAATAAAGTTGGTTGGTTGTGTGAATAATCACATTCAGAAGCTTAATTATGTGATTGTACTCTTATGTTTTTAGTCTTAATTCCAAGTAGCAGCATTTGAACCCAGGTTTTTCCAGTATGCAACATGGTGCTAACTTGAGGAAAATTAATCTAAAATCACTAAGAAAAAAAAAAGGTTTTGATCACCTCAACTTAATCATGTTATCAAACTTCCTCCTGAAGCCAGTACAATTTTTAAAGGATGCAGAACAAAAAAAGCTATAGCATTAAATTGCTTTATCACAAAGAATGAAGGGATGTCATCACAGGAACAGGAATGGCTGCTTTGTATGTTTATGTTTTGTGACCTAGATGGGAATTACTTCTGACAGTCACCTTTAGATGTGTACAGATGTAGTTATGCAGGAGACTGAAATTGCTTTCCCCCTGCCCCAAGATGTACAGTAATTGTGTGAGTAAGCAAAGCTATGAATTGATAGCCAGAGACACTGCTGCCAAAAAGCAAATATATTTGATGTCCAAAATAAGTATGTACATATACAATATATGCCTATATATATCTTCAAGCATATTTCTACAACTCTACAGAGTATTTTCTAAGATCCACTGAAGCTATGAACCAGCAATATATGGCCATAGGAATGGCTCTTCATATAAATTATTTTGTATACTATTGTCTTCTCAGTCTCTTTGTATCTGCTAGCATTTTGGAGCTGTCTATGAAGGAGCTAGCAACAGTTTTCTGAAAGTGCTGAACATTTTTAATTCACATTAGAAAAGTTGGTCCAAAAGAATTGGACAACCTCTGAGCTCACATAGGTATATGTGCAACCTCAAACACTCAGATAAAATACTTACATATACAGAGCTACCAGAGCAGATGAAGGGTAGGGTTTAGCAACATGTGCTATATGTATCAAAACGTGAAAATTTCTGGTGGCAAATTAATGTTCTTTGTTTTGGGGAAGAAGCGATTTGACTATTTATTAAAGAAAGACAAATTTATATTTTCAGATGGCTTTCCTGCACCAAATGGTTGCAGGTGATAAGTGAGACTGATTTGAAAATATAATGGAAGAGATTATTAAATAATGTATTAAAATGCATCCCAACAAATACATTTATTTTACATGAGAAGAGGTATTAGTATGTCTCAACTGTTATTATTTCACTTGCAATGCAACAGAGACTGAAGAGGCTAATCTGAGGTGGTTTATATTGTATTGGCATTTTCCTGTCAGAGGTCCTGATTTCAACAAATTTGTTAATATTGTACCAGAAGGAAACAGGGAAGGTAATTTTTGATATCTACTTATATGACAAATATGAAGTAAATAAGATTTTTGGAAACATCACAAGTTATTTGAAACCCATCATGTTTCCTCAAAAACATTTTCATGATATATAATGTTGAATTTTAAAATGAGCCAGAAAACCTTGTGCATTTCCTTTCTATTTAAACATTAAACTGTATTTCCTGTATTCTGATCTCTTAAAATTGCTAGTTTGATTCCTTATGCTTGTGCTTTTTTCTGGTGATACTTGACTGAAAAAGAAAAGTTTTGATGGTTTATTCTCATTGTGTTTACATTAACAGTTTGAATATTTTGTAGTATTCTGTAACAGCATTAAATTTTGGAAAAAGAGTCATATAAGCTTAAAAGAAGCATCACTGAAAAATTCTATGTTAGAAAAAGAAGAAATTAAAGGACATGTCAACTGTGCTGTGCTATTTCTTGTAGCCACATTTAAAGAGTTTTTATAGATTGTTGGAAATACAGAACTAAAATACATAAAGAATTAATAAAATGTGGAACATACCATGAATACACATCAGTGGAACTCTGGAAAATGTTAGAATGAATTATTTTTGTGCAACTTGGTGTGGCTTTTGCTTTGGAAATCAAGCATCAATTTTCTAGTTTTGACTGAAATAAGGACCACCCTGAAGCCAAGCTTAATTGAAATAAATCCCTTAGGAGGATCTATTTATCATTTTGTTATAAATCTGGAAGCCAAAAGGACATAACAAAATATGCAAATTAGAGATGGAATAACTTTTACATTAAAACAAACAGTTTTTGGTATTTTGAATTCATCACTGACAACTGATTCTTTAGGGAGAGAGAAAATTACTTTAAAATAGTTCTGAAAAATTGTCAGTCTTAACCAAGATACACGATACCAGGAGATGAGGGGCTTTAGTACACCAAATTTTAGTCATTCTTTCATAATGAAACACTTCTGGAGAGACATAAATATAATTAGAAGCCTAAGTCCATTAATATTTACCAACATGCATAACTCTTTTCATCTGTTTCCTTGTGTTGATAAAGGAGATACTCTACGAATAATTATCTTGTAGGAAAAAAATCATGACCTCATTATGTTTAGTATCTGCTGTTAAGAAGAGTTTTGAAATACTGAGCCAATCACTGTCAGGCAGTCTTTAGATTAGCAATTGATATGGAGTGTGATGTTAATCTCTGTCGGAATGCCTTTATAATGAATAATTGGAGTTTGAAACTGAAGGAAAATGTTATTAAAACTATGATATCACTCTGACTAAATATCAAGGCGATGTTAGTAATAAATCATTCCAACTTTTATATCAGGTCATCTAATGGATGACCACTGTTGAGAAAGGGTTCTTGCTGTTGTTGATACATGCTGTTGTTTTAAAAGCAAGTTATGAAAGCATTGAACCTTAGGAAGACAGTATTTTTAAAAATGAAATTTTACATTTTGTTTCCACGTGTCAGCAAAATTTTGTGGAGCTGAGTATCTTTTATTGATCATATATGCATTTACTATTTGCCTTTTGCCACCGCAAGTAGATGAACCAAGGCGTTCCCACATTTTACCTCTCACAAAGCAGTAGTATAACAACAAACTTGAGAGAATACATGCAAGTGAGTAAAAACAGACAGCTCAGGTTCTCTGATTCTGTTGTTCTCAACCTCAGAAAGGTATAGAAGATGCAGAAATTCCTGTTCTTCATTGCTCAATAGGAAGAGAAAATGCTGTTTCCATTCTGCGTTCAGCTTGTCATGAGGATGTACAGTAGTTTCTTCTACCTTTCCTTACTCATTTTTCAGAGGGATGTCATTGTTCTTGACAGCATTCTTAACGGTTATCTGACAGCTAATTGTTGGAATAGATTTTGTTGATCCACCAACCCCTTCTTGAAGATGTGTCAAATATGTAAATGGGTGGTCCATGTAGCAGTACTTAGGGTATCTCAAAATATTTTTGGTGTTTCTTGGCTCTGGCAGGATGCTGTATTTTTCTGCTATGTGCTCTGGTATATATTGTCATGTTTTGCACAAAGCTGTTTTTAGTAGCAATATGTACCTGCACATTTGCTTGCTTGCAAAGCACAAATTTTGCTTACAGTTTTGATCTATCAACCACATGGTTACCAAGTAAAAAAATGATCCTGTTCATGATTACTCCTATAAACTCGTACAGGGATTTAGTAGCTCAAGAAAGAAGAAGAAGTAAAGTTGGGAGAAAAAAAGAAAATTGTTGTTTTTACATGGTTGCTACATGCATAGCTGATACAAGTGCATTATAAATACAATTTGTAGTGCCAGGCAAAATAAGAATAGTCATAGGAACAAGCTGTTACAACAGATACAGTCATGGTCAAGATGGTAGTGGTCCTTGGTGTGAAGAATGATAACAGGTAAGGTTCTAAGTGTTTGAAATGACAAGTTGCTCCATGCTTGTCAGAGGCAGATAGGCAAAAATGGCCACCTTTATATTGTCCCTAAGAGACATCCATGGCATGATTGCATAAGGAGCTTGATTTATAAAACTCCCTTGAATACTGTGATTAATCAATTCAGTACCTTAACCTTTCGATGCAAACACTCCTATTTATGCTTGTGGTTTCACATTTAAGTACAGGAGGATCTAATTCGCAAAAAGAAATAACATTTGCACTTGATCAGACATTGCTCTGGAGGAAGAGCTGATACATGGAGGTTGGTCTGCTAGGGACAGGTTATTGTGAGTATAATGCATCTCCTGAGATGCGTGAAAAATAGCGTGGCGAGATGACATGCATTTTACAGCCTACTCTTGCAGCACCTTGCAGTTTCTGTGATATTTCATGGCCTTAATAAAATGGCAGGATTAAGGTGTTACATGCTTTTCATTTATTTCAGTATTTTAAAAGCGAAGTGCTACACATAGTAATATGTTCAAATTACTTACCTGAACAACCTCAGCCCCATAAGTTAAAATTCCATGCAGTCAAATAAAAACCATAGCTCTCATCTCTTTTAATGTGTAAGGGCATGAGAACTGGTAACTATTTATTCTTATGTATAATTTTATGCTTGAAAAAAAGAAATGTATTCCAGTGATATTAAAATTGTTCCAAGGCTTATACCCACTGAAATTATGGGAGCATTTTGAAGGAAGATGTTTTGAAATTTGAAGGAAGGTGGCTTGAGAATTTGCAGTCAGTTCATCACTGGAATACCCTGCATATATCACTTTTTGTTCTAGTGACAAAGAATGGCAGTTTATATCAGTGACAAGTTAAGTTCCTAAATAGGTGCACTGCACTGGCTGACAGCTGTTGTCCAGATAAATCAAGCAAACATGAGGGTGGGCTCTACTCCTTAGCCAAGTTAAAACAGAAGTCAATTTGTATCTGTAAACTTTGATCATTATTTTCCATTCCTACAATTCTACTAGAACTTTAATTTATTAAAGTCCAGACTTAGTAAGAAATAAAACTTTAAACAATTTGATGTAACTGTTTGTACCTAGCATCTTAAGGATGATCCTTGTTCGTTGCAAGGGAGTGAGATTGGTCAGGTCAAACAAATCCAAAAATGTCATCTTGCTACAGTTCTGCTAAGTGAAATCTTCCACTGAGATAGATTCTCAGGTGGAGAATGCAACTCAAAAAATAGCAGAGGAAGCCTGAAGTGTTTCTATATATTACACCATACACCATATAGTATTATTTAACTCCAGGTTTCTGATTCAGCAGAGCTCACTGAATGTGGGCTTGCATGATCAGACCAGGAAGAGTGCATCTGTATTTTACAGAGGCAGAATGTAAAAGTGAGTGGTATGTTTATAATGAGTATTAGTGGAAAAATGTTCTGTGCCCCCATGCTTAGCCAGTTAGTTACACTTGTTACTGTGTGCAACAGGAAGTTCCACAGTATTCTGTTCATTTCATACTATTTTAAGAATTCACATTGATAGACTATTTTCATACTCTACTCTTTTTTGATAAAGCAGATGGAATCCCAGGTTAAGAAATACTGATTTAAAAAAGGCGTAAAATGTTGGATCTTTGTCAGTTGGATCTGTGTGAACAGGCTTGTATTTATGGGGAACCGATTACGTGAACAATTCCATTATTTATTATTTCTGCATCTTTAAAATGCTGACTAGCCTGCAAGCTGTCTTCATGGAAATCCTAATTATAAAGTTATTCAGTCTGTTTATAACATGTTTTCAATTTTCACTACATATTCTACTGTCAAAAAATCCTCCGACATTTGGTTTTATGGAAATATTTAAATCATAACAGCAAGCTACTGCACTGGAACTCTGGCTTTTGGAGACAAGGATGGGCTGGTGAAATTGTTCTCTTGTAAGTGGGACGTTCAAAAGAATTCCCAATTGATTTCAATTACAGATGAGTTAAGTCTGTGTGGAGAGTATCTGAAATTCCATTGTATTTTAGTAGCATTCATAAAATGGAAGCAATGTATAAACATTCTGATGAGCAGCGTTCAGATACCGATCTAAATTGATGTTTTGATTTATTTGTTCAGAACTTAAGTATATCTTTATGACCCAGAATTTATTAAACTATTCCTGCTGCTTTAACGTAGTTGCTTTTCAAATATGTGTTAGCAGATCAATCTTTGGTTGTATTTTTTTTTTATATTTATATTTATAAGGCTAATTTTTGCTCACACAAAGTTTCAGTAGAAACCGCTAGAGAAATCCTTTTACTTTGTACTGCACATTGATCTGTGTTTTAGAATCATGCACGGTTTCTTTCCAGCTTCTTCTGACTTAAGCGTGTTTAGCAATAGCATGCAATAGCATTGACAGTGTCATTAAGTAAGGCCTTAAAAAAGGTGCCTACAGACGGACCAGGCTTGAGTACTCTCCTGAAATAGCATCTGTTACTACCACTGTTGAAAGCAGAACAGCGGGCTAGGTGGACCATTCTCTGACCCTGTAAAGCATTTCTTATTTTCTTGTGGTCTTACTGTGTTAGCAGCTCACTTTTGTTAACTACATCTGAAGTTCTTATAATCAAAGCCCTTAGCTTTTGCTACTGCTGACAGTGTGTGCTGCCCCTAGCCGCTTGAATTTTCCCCTCTAAAATCTTCTGAATATTTGTTCTGTTCAAGTCTAGAGTTGTCTGAGTCTTGACTGTCCTAAATAATTAGGTACATTGCTTGTGCTAACACCCCATCAGGATTTATAAAACAGTCATTGCTCTCTCTCTCCTGCCTGCAAGGCCTGAGAACTTACACTGTCATTGGCATGGAAGAAATGGCACCTCTTCCTTGTTGAGTTCTGCATAGTCTCTGGGACTGTAGGAGCACTTTTTCTCACTTAAAACAAGTATTTAAATGTTAATGCAAGGTGGAACAGGTTCAGTGCAAGAGAGCCTACAAACACTCAGACCTTAAAAGGCTCTGGTGATTAAAGGCTCTGGGATGTATAGGCTTGGAGAGAGAAAGAGAGATAAAGGGTTCTTCTGCTGCCTTTATCACATTTGTCAAATTGTTTCCTTTGTTCCAAAGACCTTCTGAATGAGAACATTCACTTCTACGTTTGTTTATATAATCTAGAGGTACAGTCTCCAGTCTTTTCTGTCACCGCTTGGGAAGAGTAGAACATTGGTGACCTGAGGAGCATGTTAAACGTTTCCCAAAAGCTTATAGGCTGAATACTTCAGAAAGTCTTAACTTCCAAAGAGTCTCACTGGTGTCCTGAATGACCAGACTTTTACTCCCATATCAGAATAATTCATGTAAATAACTTCCACTTCATCTCTTTCTTACTGATTTTGCAGTAACTTGCAAGGAGCAAGCACAAGCTAGCCACTGCATTTCCCGAGTGTCCCTTGGTCAGTATTGCATCACGTGACTAGAAATATATTCCAAATAACAGCCTGACTTATGTTCCTTCCTGGCCCATTGCGGAAAAGTGATGCCAAGAATGAATTTTCTCCAACTGTGTAAGACATGCAGGTGAAAGGTTGGGCTTTCTGATCTATGTATAATGATATGAACTTGGCACATGATGCTGTACTGTGCAATATGTTTTACTTCATACATAAGAAAATACAATTTTAATTCAAGACACTGCTTGAGTGGACTTGCACGATCAGAAGACTAATGATGATTGCATATGAAATGGCAGGAAGTGATTAATTAGCTTTACATGACAAATAAGATACCTACTTGTGTCTGTAGGTTTTTGTATGCATTTTTCTGCTTCATTAGATTTACTCACCCACTTCACATGCTATTCCTGTGTATAGTGATGCTAACTATTATTCTTCAGAAGTTTCCAGTGAGATTCCTGTGTTAAGTATACTATGAAAGCTAGACAACAAAAATCCTTATTGAATTTATGCCATACTTTCTACCCTATGTTTATTGTTCAACAATGCAAAATGCTAAATTGCAGTGATGTAAAGTATTACCGTTCATTTTGCTATTACATAGCCAGGAAAATATGTGGTAGATCGCTGTTATACAACATTGCAAGACTCTAGCCAAAATTCTGAGAACGTGTACTTCATGGATCTGACAATAATGATTTTCAATTAGAATATTCAATCATTTCCTCGTTAGTGTATGTAAAGAGCTCATAATCTCAATGGGTAGTTATATGGGTGATGTAGTGCTAACTCAAAGGCAGAGCAGTCAATACTAGCTTTTTCCATTTTTACCTTGTGAGATTTCCATTCTGGGGATCTTATGGTAACAAGGGCAATGTAAATTCACGGACAGGCAAGCAGACAACTCTATCTAAAATCCTGTTTTAATACTGTGCATTTCTTTGCATTCTTAATCTCAGATTTTTTTATCTGACCTTTTACTCCTTTCAGTTTATCTCTCACTGCTGAAGTCATTGCCACTAAAACTTTCCTCTGCCAGGTTTTATCTGATATTGCCCAAATAAATGTATTTAAGACTTATACCTGTGTAAAAAAAAAAAAGAAAGAAAATCAGGTTGTATATGTATATGCTCATTTGCCCGTTTTCCATTTTCATCTAATTTTCTAATAGCATTATGTTTCCATAACTGTGCCCTTTTCTCTTCAAATCTTGTAAAGCTTCAGATATTTACTTTAGATTCATGATGTGACAGTCTCACTGTTACTTCACAGAGTATTTTGGAGTAAAGGTTTGCTTACTCCAGATCATTTACATGAGTGGGACTTAAAACTATGAGCTCTGTAGGGCTGAAACATGTCTGTTTCTTTCAAAACCATCACACATCATAAAAAGGATGTTAAGGTACTAGAAAGTGTCCAGAGGAGGGCAACAAAGCTGGTAAAAGGGCTGGAAGGCATGTCCTCTGATGAGAGGCTGAGGACACATGGTTTGTCCAGTCAGGAGAAGAGGAGGCCAAGAGGCGACCTCACTGCTCTCTGTGACTTCCCAAGGAGGAGAAGCAGAGGGAGGTGCCGCTCTCTGCTCCCTGGTCACCGATGACAGGACGCACGGGAACAGCACAAAGGGGGGGTTCATATTGGCCATTAGGAAAAATTTCTTTGCCATGAGGCTGGTCAAACACTGGAACAGGCTTCCTGGAGAGGTGGCTGATGCCCCATGCCTGTCAGTGTTCAAGGGGCATTTGGTTAATGCCCTTATTAATATGCTTTAACTTTTGGTTGGCCCTGTAGTGGTCAGGTCAGATAAGATGATCTTTCTAGGTTTCTTCCAACCGAACTGTTCTGTTCTGTTCTATTCTATTCTATTCTATTCTACCACTTTTTTCAATTTAAAGATAATATCAATATGGAGAAAGATAGGGGCATAGCTGAACTGAATGTTTGAATGAAAATCAAGTATCCAAAAACTATACTATACTAAAATATTTTTAGAGTTATTGTCTTCTTGCAGGAGATGTTTTAAGACTTTTTCTAGTTCTGAGTTTTTCAAGTAATGAATAGGAATTACTTCCACTGAAAAGAGACTTTGGCAATCTGTAGCATAATGGGTCATAGTCAGTTTCTTATCATACTTTTTAGGACATTATCAGATTCATTCTCAGTAGAGAATACAGTTGGAAAGGTGTAGCCAAAACAGTGGAGGATGAGCACTTCCCGAGTAGTTCTGCCCCTGCCTTCTACCCCAAAAACTAATCAGCACCTGCACCCATGTTATCCAAGAGGAAGGTGTTTGCTGCTAGTGCTACTGTCTTCCCAAGGTAATGAAGAAATAGTACATAATTTTTACATACCAAATCTTTAAGTGGAGATCCCCCAGGCTGCCTTGTTGAGCAATTGCATCCCTTTAGATAACAGCTGATTTGGATTTCCTTAGAAATGTAGGCTGGTGGCATCCACCATATGCAGTTATTAAACTGTATCTACAAAAGCAGGGGGATTAATTGTGGCTAAGCTCCAGGTTAGGTTCGCCTGTCTGCATCCCCTTTTTAGTTTCAGTTAAGTTTGGTTCTTTACTTTGCTTCTTGTCTAAACTTTAAAAGTGTTTCTGAAGCTAACCACTGTTTAACAATTGCCACATTTCCTCCCACAGGCAGTTATGTTTCACTTGTGGTTTAAGTAATCCATAACATATTATTGGTTACTATGAGTTTGTCAAAGCATTAGTATTTTTTGAGTTACTAATATCACTGAGAGACAAAGAAAATCTCATTCATTTCCAAAACTGAGTACTACTGGCGTAGAAACTCACTAAATGCTAGTAGTTTCTCTATGGCAAGGGACTATTAAAAGAGAAGGATAGAGAAAAAGAAATATTGTTCTGGAACGAGATCCCATACTGCGTCACTGCTCTGGTATACCATCAGAGAGAAGCATAGCTAAAATACAAACAGAGACTGGGATTTTTAAAGAACTTTTGGCCACAATAAATTTGGTTTTGGAACTAAAAAAAAGAGGTGGAAAGAGAAGACATGCATGCCTAATACTGAAGGGGAACTTGTTTGTATCTAACATATTGGAGAAATTGTTTGAGAACAGTTCATTCTAGTGAAAATATTACTTTTGTAACACTGCCAAGATCAGTGTTTTCTCATTCATGAATCAGAGTTCTTTGCTCATTTGCGGTTGCTTTCTTCTCATCCTTTCTTTTCCTACTGTCTTTTTAGAGCAAAAAGCCATCTACAGCTGCCCAGCTAACCACTTGCTCAAGTAAATATCAATTGTGAGGGTCTATAGGACGAGTTAGCTGGGCCTCATCCATTTACACAAAAGCACTGATGTGCTCTTATTATTTGTGCGGTCTACACAGCCCTCTGATTTTGTGCAGATACACTAGGATTCTTTTGCAGTTACTTAGCTCTACTGCAGAAGAACTCGTATGTCTTCTGGTAAGAAGTGTGAGAAAGGTATTGAAAGGCTGTCCTTACTGCAAATGTGGGGGGTCCAGCACAAGCAAAAGCACAGTGTGGGCTTTAATTCCTGCCACCGACTGCAAGTTAAGCATAGGTTCAAAGAGCAGACGAGCATATACTTTAAGATGTGGAGGAACTGGGCAAAACCACAGAGGACTATACGGGTAACGCAGGTGTGGGTGTCTCTCTCTTAGTAACAGCTATGTAGTGCCTAAATGTCAGTATGGGTCTGTCACTACAGGTCCGTCGCTTCCTCTACTGAGGTGGATTTGCTGGTTCTATCTAGTTCTGTTCGTATGAAGCCTGGAGACTGCTGGTGATTGCATAGCTGTGGATGTTCTGTGCAGAAGAGTATTGGCCATTTCATTATAACAAATCCAACTAAAATAAAACGATAGTTGGGAAAGGAGTGAGGGAGGGAAGGGAAATGAAGGTATTATTCCTTACCGCAAAATGTTCCTCACTGTCTCTTCATCCCCTAAGCAAATTAACAGAGTAGGTCCTTTATACATGCAGGCCTGTGCAGGAAAGTTACTGAAGCACTGACACAGAAGGAAATCATACAAGATATTGTACCTGGCTCCAGTAACATTTGAGTGTGTGGGTGGCAAGGAGCTTAGTTCCATGCGCTTTCCACCCCACAGGCAGCTCCACAACTTCCTGTTGTGGAGGTTTCTCCTCTTTCATATGTGGCTTTGTGCAGTAGGCTTGCCTTTCCCTTGGTTGACGTATTTGCAGCCTGTGTACAGTAAGTAGCCTTGTGCAGTTTGCTCATCCAAAAAGGCTGCATATAAATTTGACTTATGAACTCTGTAGGGTGGTGTTATGAAGAATTATCTCAACTAAGAATAATTTTTCATTAGTTAAACAGGAGATGACATAGTGCGTGTTTTGTTTTGTTTTGTTTTATTTTTTTTTTTCCCCAGACTTTCAATATGTCCCATTCAGGAATCAGGACCAAAGACAATGTTATTTTAGTTCTTTTTGGAATATATTTCCTCACTCCCAATGTGTTCTGTCCTTTTTAAAATGACACATGTTTACTCAGAAAGGAGTATACTAATCACTGTAATGGTATATTTTCTGTTAGTATGAAGTGTTTTCTGGCAGCCTGAAAGAAAATTCTGAGATTAAAATCTGAGCTCACAGTCAAAGTAGTAGGTGCAGGCTTTGGTGATTTATAAGCAGAATTACATACCTACTCATTTTGCTTGTGAGTTTTCAAACTAAGGGTCACCCCGAGGTCAAACTGTATCTTGCTAGGCAAGTGTGACTGAACCATTACATTTATTCATTTTTGAGTCCTCTTGATTTATTAAGGGAGAACACCACAGAATGAATAGAAGTGTAGATCAGAGGTGAGATCTTCATCTTCATTGGGAATCAGATTTGGATAGCAAGGCAAATGTTTTGTGGTTGAATGACTGTCAAGGAGTAGCTGGGGAGATTAAGTAGCTCAATGTAATGCCCATTTAAGTAATTTTTTTAATGACTGGAAGTCTAAGTGTTCTGACTACTAAAATGAAGAGGTACAGAAGCCTGATAGATGTTGTAAGACATGGATAAAGAGGATGAGGGGCTTACAGCATTTTATGTTGGAAATATTTATCTTTCTCTATCTGTCAGTCATCATCAACAGGCATTCAAAATCTGTTGACACAGCAGTATTATAGTTGTTTCAGCTTCAGTAATGTGAGTTTACTTTACATTTCAAGGGATTTAGCTAAAAATTAGTAATGAAAACATAATACATATTCCCATTTACTGTTTTGGTTTGACTAATACAGGTCAAACAGCTTTGTATTCTATTGCCTTGAATGTGTAGAGTATACTGTTGGTGGGTTATTTCATGGTTAAGACAAACTAATGTTTTCCAAATTGAAGGCAATCACATTCAATTTTTTATGGTGTAAGTAGCATCAATAAAGCTTGAATAGGCACATATGTCAGTTGCTTGATGTACCAGACAGTTTAACCAGGGTACTCAAGTTAAATAACGGCTTGGCTGACTTTGAGGAAACTATTTCATAGGTCTAAAGAAGAAGTATACAGTCTTTCTGGGGAAACTATAGATATGATTTGAACACATAAACAGTATAGATTACATATTCTCTTTTACCATTTATTTTACTAGCAGAGTTTTTACTCTGCTAGTAAAAAATATCACTCTGCAATATAAAAAATATCAACCTGTGGTTTAATAGTGATACTGTGTTCTATGAAGTCTATTTATTTTTTGTCGATTAAGCCTTTATGTAGTTCAAGTAGGTCTTACATTAAATATTTTGGAAAGAATGAGAAAGTTTACAGATTTTGATCCTCAGTGCAAATCTGTTAGAATATTTTGTTTAGTCACAAAATAGATGCATTTGGTGGGTCCAAGTACCAGGCACATGAGTCCCATCTGGCTAATTTCTGTGGGAGTGTGGGTCTTGCATCTCCACACCTCATTCCAGGCCACTATTTTTTCCCTTTATCCAATCCTCAATGAGCAGCTGCATACACATTAATTAAGCTGCTGCTTGGAGAGCACACAAGTAGTCTTTCTGTTTCTACCATAAATGCCACTCAATGAACCAGCCACTAGGTCATGCTCAAGTGCAATGGAATCTTGTTTTTCCCTCCCAAAGATCTAGCATCACCTCCACTGTGACTTCAGCTTCTGTCAGGCCAATGAAGTTGTTTCACAAATACACTTATTGTGGTTGGTATAAAGAAAATTTTTATAGATGTGAATATATTAAACTTACAAACATTCACAGGAGAGGGATCTGGACATAATTGTGGAATTAACCTTTTTTTTTTTTTTTTTTCAAAAAGTTTTCTCACCTTTTAAAAATTTCTAATTTGTAAAATTAAACAATACTGTAAAAAGCCTCTTAAGATTCAGCTTATCTGAAACCACCTAAGGGACTATATCACCTAGTATTTTCTCTCTCATGAGGAAAACATCAATGAAATGTAAGATTCTTTGTGCATTTTCATCAAAAGAGATTAGTAGTTAACTTCAAATTTTGTTTAACTAGGTCCTTCTTCAGGATTATAGTTCAGAAAAAAAAATATTTAATGAAGATCGTTGTGTCTGAAAACAGATAAAAATATTCATTTTTCATATTTTCACTGTAAATATGAATTTTAATGGCAAAATGTAATCAAGAAAAGAAGTTACGAAAATGCTCTGAAACAAATTGCAGAAATTTATGGGAGATCCCCATGCAGTAGAAATTGTGGATTTTTTGGGAGCAGTTTCTGAGTTACTAGTATGAAAAGGGTCTTTTGTATAGAGAGGATCAGCAGACATATCAGACTGAAATGTAAATCCATTTACTATATATGTGTTTTTTTAACTTTGCCTACAGCCTTTCTGGAAATTAGAGAAGACATTTGCTTTTAAATAAGATTCTTTCTGATGGAAGACTTTTAAATCGGGAAAATGATGCCTTAGCATTTTAAACCTATTTGAAGTTTGTTTCCCATCTAAAATGACTGAGAAGCATTGGCTTAAACAGACATTACCTAACCCTGAAAAGTCTGTGTTTGTGGAATTTGATGAATATATGGAGAAATACATTCAGTGCAGCACTCTTTCCACTGGCTTAATCAGTCCTATGGAATGACCTCACCTTGATGACTCTTTCTCTAGCAGCTTCCTTTTGAAAAATTTCATTGCTTTTGGGCAATACAGCAATTGTGACAGTACCAATCTCTTCCGATCACTACTGCCTCTTTTTGTAGCTTGTACCACTCATTTGTAACCTGTTTACACTGTTCCACTTTGGATGCAATCTTGTAAACAGCAGAAAAGTTGAAAAAACAGTGAAACCAGTGTTTTCTGTTTAAGGCATGGTACAGAACTTACGCTCCAGATAAATTATGAAAGAGAGAGACAAGAAATAAATAAGTTCATCTAGCAAATCAGGTATAGAGCTAGGATTAGAATGTACAATCACAGAATCATAGAGTATCTTGAGTTGGAAGGGACCCACAACGATCATTGGGTCCAACTCCTGGCTCCACACAGGACCACCCAAACATCAGACCGTATGTCTGAGAGCATTGTCCAAACACACTTGAACTCTGGCAGGCTCAGTGCTGTGACCACTTCCCTGGGGAGCCTGTTCCAGTGCCCGACCACCCTCTTGATGAAGAACCTTTTCCTGATATCCAACCTGAACCTCCCCTGTTGCGGCTTCATGCCATTCCCTCGGGAATGTAAGTCTGAATCATGGTTTAGCTTTTTTTCATTGTATCATACTTCTTTTCTGAGTTCTGGCCAATCTTTATCAAATCTTATTACTGATGTGCAGCTACATTGCTAAGCATCTGGCAGCTGAACAAATGTACATTTGAAAGCAAGGTGAGAAGACTGTTAGGTGTGGTGAGTTAATCATGTATTTATACATAGGATTGTGGAAAATGAAACTTGCGGTTGGTATTTATCATTGAAAGTTTCCATAAAGTTGCTTGCTAGGAATCACCATGGAATGAATATTTGTCTGACTGCCAGCATTTGGTTGAGAAATGGCAGAATAGAATAGAGAGTTGCTACCCACAGGGAATTTTGCTGATCTCTATTGGAGGCTGCAGGAAAGAACTTTAAGAACACTAGGGACTCATCCATTAAGGATGTTAGACACTGGGCTACTAGGAAGATGATGCTGAAGAAAAAAGATGAAAGAGCATAAAACCCAGTAACTTCTGAGAAGGAGGATTAAACTGACATCTGCGATAAAACTTTTCTCTGTCCAAGAAGTTCAGAGGGAGATCTCCAACGAAATTTATCTAATCACGACTTCTGAGCTGTAAATAGTAAGTAAAAGTTCATTAACTCACTCTAAAGGGGATCCACAATGACAAACTGTGGCTGGAGACTGTCTTGAAATTAAATGCAGAATTAAAATGTATAAACTCATCTTGTGGCAGCAGCTACATGAGGCATGGACAGGAGAGACTTGGGTTGTTTTACATGATGTAAGAGGCAGTGCTTCTGTGGTGCTCTGAAATAACCATTTCCCTCTAAGCAGAGCTTTGTATACATATTTAAAGAGAATGGGGCGGAGGGGTATAGTTTTTCCAGCACCACCAATCAGTACAGCATCATGTGATAGACTCCACTGAGAGGTCAAGCTGTGCCCTTACATTCAGGTGGGGGCTTTA
This sequence comes from Anseranas semipalmata, assembly GCA_013399115.1. NCBI lineage: Eukaryota > Metazoa > Chordata > Aves > Anseriformes > Anseranatidae > Anseranas > Anseranas semipalmata. The sequence goes on along the minus strand of VXAA01005381.1, from coordinate 274,519 downwards.
CCGGTCCTTGTTCATAGGAAGCAGTATAGCAGGAAACAGCAATAGTGTTGGCTATTTTGGCTATTTTGTTGATGATAGGGAAGAAAAGTCATGTAAAAGTCAACTGACTTACTTTCTTTAATTGTAATTGGGGCAGTATTTTAATGTCTGTCTTCATGGTTTCGGGGAGATTGTAAAAGAAGCTACAAGGAGTTTTCTAGCTTTTTTTTTTTTTAATGAAGTCTGTTGCTCATTACTTTAATTGTTTATCAGTAATTACGATACAGGAATTTTGCTGAATGTGACCAGTAAGTTTGCTGTTCTTTTCTAGTGTACACAAGACCTATTTCACTACATTACAAGAAGGCAAAATATGATTTCCTTAATATTCTGAGCCTTGCTCTTCCCTTTTTCTGTGAATATGAATTCAGAAGAGAGATTCTTAAGACCTGTGTTGCAGTTCCATCTTATTCGCCATCTTTTTCCCCTTTGAAGAATCCATAGACCTTTGCTACTTACTCAAGAGGAGACATTCATATTGAAGGCTTATTATCTGAAAACATTGTCTGGACCCTGTCTGAATAAAGACCTACAGACTGATACAGGTATAGGGAACTACTTTCTGCTTTATTATTACAAAAACCTACCCACCTGCTGATTTGTTTTTGAGTCATAAACATGCAGCTAATTAACAGTTTATGCTTGGCAAAAAGACAATTGCTTTTTACTCTGCTTACCTATCAAGTCCCATTTCAACTTCAGAAAAAGCAATAAACTTTTTTCATTTTCCTGTGGGAAGACATCCACCGTCATGACTTCTGTGAAAGTAATGAGCTCATTCCAAACTCAGATTTGCATTGTCTTTGATTTATATATATATAAATTATCTCATATATGTATGTCTGAGGTAATTGTTGGAGGTGGCTGATCCCTGCAGGCGAGTCAGCAGCATTCTTTGGACATATTTTGAATTATAAGCCAAAACAAAATTAAATCATTTCAATATTGGATTAATTTCAAACATTGTGGAAGATAAGGCTAGTCATTCTGTTACTAGTATTTCAGAGTAGTATATTTTCTTTCCGATTTTACTCATTTTCTCCTTCTCGGAATGGATATCTCAAAAGACTAAGTTTCACTTGAAGTGTCTACAAAAGTTATAATGTGATTTTTTCTTTTTTCTTTGAGAATTTTTATAGATATTCCCATGGACCCAGGAGTTGGACTTGATGATCCTTGTGGGTCCCTTCCAACTCAGGATATTCTATGATTCTATGATTATATTTTTCTGCTTTAGCAAATATTCTATAGGCATTCTTTCTATTCTCAATTACACTGATTTCATTCTGCTTAAATTGGGGTCAAGGAAAATTTTGCCTATATTTTAAGTTTATTCATAGTGTTACCTAAGATTTCAGAGAGAGGTAGGATAAATCATCCTGTGTAAGTACTTGTCTCTCTGAATCTACTAGAAATTGAATTTAGATTGCAAGTTTAATCTAGATGCAGTTTTTAGAGTTAGGGGAGATGAATTCCATCCATAATATAATAACACTTTTTAGTAGGTATCAAAGGTTTATTGTTCTCATTTACTGGATTACAGTAGATGAGATCATATTCTGCTGATCTTGAGACCTTAGAGACAGGATCTTTGGTGTTTTGTTGTACATTCAGTACTGAATGTATACATGGTATTTAGTAAATACTATCAGAGTGTGATACCTCACATTATGTAACAGTTTAGTTGTTTTTCTTAGATTTATACAAATCACCCCTGAGTAAAATTAGGCAAATACATGTAATAATTGATAGAGCAGTTTGAGAAGGGAAAGTAACAGGAGATCAGTTGAAAATTACTGGTATTGATCTGTAACACAACTAAATGAAAAAGTGGGCTTGCATACTCTACCCTCAAAGCTTTTTCATCTGTTCATATAACTTTAACGTGCAATGATCCTTCCAGTTAGAAACTATGATATTGTTACTGCGCTTAAGCTTAGGCCTGCTGATGACATTTCATGATTGGGTTGTATTTTTTTCAGGTAAATTTATGGGACTTGTGGAGTAAATTGCAATTGTATTAGTAAGGCCTTTAGATTTTAGCCCAAACAGATTTAGTTGGGAAAAAACACGCACTTTGTTTGCTCTTTCTACAGCATTTCCCCTGGTCAGTTACTGTAAACATTTCAAACTCAGTACTTGTTTACTAGTTCCATTATTTTAAGTGCCTTGCTTAATGTGCTTTTTTGCATTATAGCAATATTAAGGTTAATGATGTTACTTTTGCATTCCATGCTTTCAAGTGACATTCAACGGGTTGTCTAGAAATAACAGATACATGTGGAGGTAACTCTTTTCACCACCTGCATTATGTTACGAGTACAATAGGGTACTCTGAATGCTTTGGCACTGAACATGAAAAAAAAAAACACCTTATCCTGAAAATACCATTATTTATTTTGAAATTGACACTGCTCAATTTTCAGGCTAACACCCAGATTTATCTGTGTATCTCAGATAATCCAACACATACACAAATCAGCCTAAAATGTCTTTTCCTTCACCTCTGTTCTATCCATTTAATTTTTGGAAAAGGTGAAGAAAACATAGATTGAGAAAAAGAAATCAACGAAGGAATTTTGTTTATTATGATTGGACAGCTGCAGTTGGTCCACTAAGGATCACTTTATGTTTTATTTTGATTGAGGAGATACCAGTCTGCCAACCATAATTTGTACAATGCTGCTGTTGCAGTTGAAAAGAGATGACCTTTTGCAGCAGACAGTGGTACTAATTAAGGTGTCATTGCTTGACAAAATTTTCTATACATGACATAATCAGTCGTGGGGTTTTTGTTTTGATTCCTGCATATTGTTATGTTGCCAGTTTCATCAGTTAGCCTTTGTGATGATATTTTGCCCCCTTAACTTGCATGACATTTAATTCTTATCTTCTTGCTCTGTTAATCACATGTTTAGTAAATGCTGCTGAATAACTTGCACATATGTTCAAAGTTAATTATTTTGCTGAATATACATATTTTTTCACTTAGTTGGAGAATGAATATTTGTCCAAACAATATATATATCTTTTAATTTTCTTAAGAAAATAAAGGTACTCTTTTTTCATATTACCATCTTCACAGAGTACATTTCTTGCACATCATATTCTTGGATCTGCAGTCTTTGCCCAGGTGTTTATGCACCTTTTCTAGCCTTTCTGCTGTCTTCTAATTCTGCGGGAAGACACAGTCATCCTATTCAGCTTCAATTTCTTTCTCATTTCATCCCAGTTTTTCCATCTCAGAAGACAAATACGGAACAAAATTATACTCTCTTGTCAAATTAATAGCCACTGAATCCAGTGATCATGTTTTTCTTTACCTGTGCCTCTACCTCTAATTATATTATTATTTTCTCTATAAAAGAGAAAAGCAAATCTCATTCTACAGCCATCGTGTAGATTATGCCTTGTGTCTGGATTATGCAAATTTATTTTGTACTGGAGAATGATTTCACTCAAATTAATGTCCATACATCTATTTAATTTAAGAAAAAACAACCAATACAACACTGGATGTCCAAGAAGAAAGTATTATACTAGTTTCAATTTATAAAGACCATGACTGCAGTTCTAGCACTTCTTATCCTTTGCTGATTTTCTCCGAATAACGGAGCATGTGAAAGAGATGTCCATTTGCTTTTCATCAAACAAGTCTCAGAACTGACAAAAGAGCAGGACCTAGCCTTTCATGAAGGAGATATCTGTTAGTGGCTTGAAGGATTCTGGTTCTGGAATTTGCCCAGATGGAGTTCAGATTTACTATTGTGTTGGGCATGCTCTAAAAACAATTGAAACATACGTTATGCATATGAGCAGTAATTGTATTTTGGAAAAAAAAAAGGACAGTAGGATAAGACAGGCATGGTGTAAGATACTCTCTAATGGGCTTTACTGATTGTCAGCTCTAAGATAATATTCTCTTTTTATAACACAAGTCTTTAAAAAAAATGCTGTACAGCATTTAGAGAGCAGCAGAGTAGCATTGTTGCAATTCTACATCCAGGCCATTTGAGAGGTAAAGCAAAAGTGCTCTCAGAAATCAAGTTCTGGATCACTGCGCTACTCTGTAGTGTTTCTCTACGAAATACATTTTAAAATATCCATGTTTTAGGTGCTGATAAAGCTTGTTCATCTAATTTTAACTACACTACTGAATTTGATAGACTTTTTCTTGTTTTTGTAGGATTTAATCTTTACTTTTACGTCAATAATTATTTCTTTTGAATTAAATCTTGAAGTACTTTTCGGTTTGTTTATTTTTTAAATTCCTGACTAGCAGAATTCTCACTTAGAACTGTGAGTTTTGTATCACTGAATACTTAGTAAAACAGGAAGATTTCAGAATCTCATTTTAAGGAAAAATAATACGAACTTCTGCTTCTTCATATAGGATGCTAATTTTTTCAGTGTACTAGATGTATTCGTTACCTGAAATACTTGCAATCAAATATAAAATAGGGATGCATGGTTTGGAGAATGAAATAGGGAAGAAATGCATGGCTTACAAACACAATCATATGATACTTTTATTTCTCGTATTTCATCTATCAGGTACTGGGCTATATGGACTTCAACACTGAAAGGTATTAAAAGATTGAAGACCTAGCGAAGTACTTCCTCTTCTTTACGCTATACTGCCCTGCCTCTGCATTTCCTGTGACTCCCTCAAATAGTTGTGTTTCCACCAAATGTATCAAAGGTCAGAAGTAATACTATTAGCTTCGATACTTTCCAGAGAAATAGCTAAGGTTCTCTCTTCAGCACTAACCAAGGCCATTTAATGAAGCATGTATGCAAGGATTGGATTAGCTCCACTGATGTCACTGAAATCAAGCCTATATTCACTTGCTTAACAGAACAGGCTTCTAAGGTAATGCTGATGTATTTAAATTTGCAATTTGGACAATTTAAAGGTAGTCTGTTTTTGAAGTGTTTGTTCCTGTGAAACAGCCCATTTCAATACAATTATTTAAAGTATATAGCTTGTAAAAATTCTCACCTCCATATCCCAGTTTTGGGGATAACTGAAATGGAACCACTGTCTCTCACTATTGTCTGTGCCGAATTGCAATGTATTGTAGATCATTTTACAATGAAGAATATAAGGAATTCCATTTTTATTGCCAATGTGCTTATAATTCCTGTAGTGCTAGGGCAACATGTCTCACATCTCACTTGTGCTTATTTTGAGAGATTATTTGCTACAATGCAACAAATAGAGCTGACACAATAATTTAAAATCAGTGACATGCCAGCGGTTTTACAACACACTAGGTCTAGGGTTGCCAGAAAAGTACAAAAAAGACATGCCATGCAGTGGTGAGATTTTCAAAGAGGAAAAGGCAGCTGTAGCTGGAAGCTTGCCAGAATGCTTTCTTCAAAGGACTGCATGTGTCATTGCCTGGACTGTTGTCCTTAGCTGCAGTATGTTGCAGGGACCATGACCGACTCAGTAAAGTATTTTAGGTTTACTGTTGCATTTGTGCAACCCATCAGTTTTCAAAAGTGGCTACAATTAGGTTGGAGCAAGACCAGGCCCTATGTCTTTATATGTTGGTTCAGTTCACTGCAACTAATTCCAGTAGGTTTTTGATGCAAGACGTGACGTAACAGGGAAAGTATTCAAATTACAGACTTTCTTGATCTTTCTTAGGAACGTGTTGATTTGCTTTGATTGTGTACTCTTAAGTCTAGTTGTGTAATCAATCAGTACTGTGTCTATTAAGTTTTGATGAAATACTTCATAGTCCTGACTTCTTTATCAAACTACTGGGGAAAAAAGGAGATGTGTGGATCTATACCTCAGCAACATTAACAAATTATTTCACACCATCGCTAAATTCACTCTTTAGCACTCAAAGAAATCTGCAAGATGACAGGGTTGGACAAGAACTCTGCATTTTGTTTGCATGATTTTGAAGAGAGATCTGGTCATAAATAGCATTTATGAAAGAAAGCAAGTTATCTGCGATTCAGAGGACAATGCAAATGAAATGACATACCAGTAAGGTGTGCTTTACAGGAAATAATAAGTTTTAAAATCCACCATGTCTGTGTGAAAAAAAAGAATCACGAGATTGACCACAATTACAGCTCATAAATTTGGCTGGAGACAAGGGGTTAAATTGTTCATTAGCAGGAGATTGATGGGTTGGTTTTGCTTTCAAGCAACACTGGTGTGATCTCTTCCCTTCCCTCTCTAATTATTTCATTGTACCTCTTAAATGTTGATACTGTGCTGGCTGGATGCTGTCCCAGGTCATCTAGGCGAAAGGCCATGGCATATCATGACAACTTATTTCTTCATTGTGTATGGCAGATATTGTCAACATACAGGATTTTTTCCTTCATATGAAGTAATAATGACTGCCACCGAGACATTGCATAGGAATAGCGAAAAAAAAATTAGATTCAATGAGACAAATCAAAAAGAGAAGAAAAAAGAGATTAATCATACCTAGAGTGAATTAAATCCATGTCTTGGATTTGATCATCTTTAGTAAACAGAACACTTAATGAAAAAAGTCCCCCATGATGTCCTTCTGCTGTTCGGGGAGTGCCTTTCTTCATCTCTCTGACTGAGCACCCCAACAGCACCGTGCACTTTTCCTTTTGAGACCACATGTCTCAGCACAACACTGAGAACAGAGGTTGAACCAGAAGTTTTTTAACAAACCCCTACTAACAACCCAAAGCAATGTACACACTGAAAATATCTACACTTCTAAAACCTTAAATATGACGAAAACTTAGGAATGAAGAGAGTACTCCAACTTGTTCCTGACTGCTGTTAGATCTATTATCATTCATTATTGCCCACCCAGTTTTCACTGTGCACTTGACAATTTCTTATTAATATTCATAGAACTACATGTGAAAGTCAAAACCACAGATTACTAGGATATTTATTAGGAAATTAGATTCTTGAATAAGAAATGTGATTCAAACAGTCTTCAAGCAATATATTATCATGACCTCTGCATATGCTTCTGCCAATTTTATGATGGAGCAATGTTAAATTGAGTGGGTGGTGTAAGCTAGGAAGGATTATGAGCCAGAGGGAATAGATTCTTTTAATGTTGAGTTCCAGATATTTCTAAGTTAAGGGTTTTCACAGGACAGCAGTTTTGGAACAGTACACACAGTACTTGTTTACAGCAGTTAGCTGGACTTCACTGAAACATATGTTCTATCTTCCCTCATTTTTCAATAAAGATTTCTGTATCTTCACCCGAGTTTGTGTAAAGAGGCACTAGATATGTAAAGTGAATTGTGTATAGGTTATGTGGGAAGACTCACACAGGGTTGTGTGAAGTCCTCTCTTTGAGGCCTTTCAAAGCAGGTTCTTCCAGAGGAGAATTGTGGTGGGTTGTGGGAACAAAGGATGGTGAAAGGGAGCTGGCAGACATATATTCACATGGAATATATTAAGCACATTCCAGTCACTCCTCTGGGTTTCCCCAATAGCTTGAACCTCTGCATCTGACTTGCTTGGTTTTATGACCTCCTTTTGCCCCTCATTTTGTGCTCTTGATGTTTCTTCTCCTTCATCTTGTCTTCGTCTGCTCACACAATTTGTTTCTGTAATGTGCTTCCTCTTTTTAGTAGTTGAAAGCAATGTGCTTTCCATCCACTTACCCTTAGTCCTCACCCCTTGTTCTCCACTGTTTTGCTAGCAGAATTTCAGCATATTAATGTATCATTGAATAGATATGCAGTGTTTTTATATTTAATGTCTTAACACACATTTGCCAGCCAATTCCTGAATTATCTTAGTGTGATTGTAAGTTATAAACTATAATGGACTTCCCTTTTGCCTTCTGAGTTGAACTCAGATATTCCCAGAGTCTTTCCCTGCTTTTATATTACTAGTTGTTTGGTTTTTTTTGTTGTTGTTGTTTTTTAAGAATACTGAGTAAACTAGTAATCCTGCTCCGCATCAGAACTGTGAGATGCATTTCAGAATACCGTTTGTAATTACGTTTGTCATTCCACAACATTTGGCGTGCTGCTGCTGGTGGCCTGGTTGTTGACAAGTAACAGATTTTGTGACAGGCCACACAGTATACCATAAAATACTGAGTATCAACACTGGACAATCAATCAAACCAGTTTAGTAACACAAAGATATTATTATTAGAGGCATACTAAGTATTCTTAGGACCTTACTCAGAGATGAAGGTGTCTTTGCTGACTCACACTGCCATTAGACCAAGCAGGCCTACTTGTTTCAATACAGGAGTAGAAAAGAACTTCTGGGTTTCTATCTTGTCAAGGTATATGGGGGAACCCCTCAGTAAGGGGATCAGGGACAAAAGTGGCTGGTCTAGCAATGAAAAAGCCTGTAGAGCAGCAAACTCAGAAGATAACTTGAACTTTGATTTAAACTTTGCAGCCACTGCTGTGTGAGTTTGTAAAAAAAGACAGGGCCCAGGGACGGAAATATTTGGACTATATTCACTGGATGTAGAAGCAGACTGGGAACTGAACACTCCTTTTTTTAAACCATTATTAAAGCAGAAAAGAAATGAATTGCAGTGTCTTAGCTAAGCTTCCATATGACTAATGTATCCCCAAAAGATACCATTTTTCAGGCAACTAGCTGACTTGAGAGCCAGCAAGACATCAATTTTAATTAAAACTTTATTTTCAAAGATTGTGTTTTTCATAATGATGATGTGCTAAGAACAGCCTCTTACACAACAGAAGTTCACTGGATCTTCTGAATAAAATGTTTGACAACTTGAATATGGTGCTGTGCTTGGAGTTATGTCTAAATTAGCCCTCATTGACTCCTTTGCTGCCATTTTTGGAGTGCTCACCCAAGCTTGTTTTAAGGTGAGCTCATGCATGTCTGCAGTGTAGTCAGTACCCTGTTTTGTAAGATAGCAAAAGATTTTTGCCTTTTCAAACAGTAAGTATTCAATAGAAAGTTCTAACCTGAAAGTTGATTAAAAACAAATTAAAAAATGTTGGAATGCACATGAATTGTGAGTTTGTGGATAAAGAGGCTGAATGATTCTGGGAATTTACTGTAGAAGTAGTCTCTGTGGAAAGAAGAGAAGTGTTAACCACGGAAGAGGATCACAATTAAAAAACGTCTGTTATTTAGTCTGAACTGTAAATGTCCGCGATGTTTTCGTGTTGGATACTACTACGACTCACTTTAAAATGGAGAGAAATGTACACACTGATGAGGAACTAGTCTGCAAACTCCTTTTAGCAGCAGTATGGAAATAGCCAACACCTAGTTGGAATCATTAGCTGCCTTGCCTGATTTTCCAGAGGTTATTCAGCACGACCAACAGCTCTGAAGAAATAAATTGGGCTTTACTCATGCTGCCATGAACACCTACCATGTCATAATTCTCATGCTACCTGAGTATGCACCTATAAGGGTAGCCTTAGGCATCTCTACCTATTGGTACCAGTTCTGGTGAAATGGTTTAGTGTGCTAGGGGTATGTGAAACAGACTGTGAGAAAGCGTACAGTATTTCAGACACCAGTGGCTGGGTGCACAAATATTGCAGTTTACTATTTTTCTTCTGACAATCCAAAAGCGATATGGCCGTTTTGTAGGAACTAAAACCTTGGTTAAAGAGCCTGTGAGAGTTACTCTTGTTTAGCCAGGGGTGCATGACAGTTTGCAGAGGAGGGTGTGGATATTGGGTTCAATGCAAATTGCTACCCAGAGCCTACTAACGGTGGTGTCTGTGAGTGGAAAGGGGGTGACAGTCTGGCCAAGGATGAAGAGGCCCAGATTCTCATTACACAGTGGTCTTTTATATGTCCCATGGTATTGTCCACACAGAGCCCCAGCTTTTATTGTGATGTAGTAGAGTCCCTTTCCATTAACATCATTATTGTCCTTTGGGAACTTGTAGACATATAGAGGCACAAAAGTGTTAGGGAGAACTGGTGAACCCAAATGGAGCCCTGCAGAATTATTATGGGGATGCAGCTGATATGATAGACACGTAAAGCCTGGTGATACGGAAGCTATTGGTTCAAGCCAGTGAACATGAGCCTGAAGTCTGACACAGCTACTAAAAGAAATAGAACTGTAGCCAAGAAGATCCTTTAATGTCTCCATTTAGACTCAATACTAAACTTTGGACAGAAAACAATTTCCTAGTTTTTTTTTTTTTTTTTTCTTCACAGTTCTTTTTAACAGCATTCAAATAGAAGTTTTAGAGAATTGGTGTCTTTGGTTGCTAGCTGTCTAGGTTAAGATTTATGGTTCAAACTAAGCCCAGATAAATAATTATCAGTGGGAGTTGCTGCCTGGCCATGTTTTAATTTTAGATTCATTTAGAGGTGACCAAGAAGCAGGACATTTGTACCACAGGCAATTTGAATAGTTCAACATCTTTCTTTCAAATCTGACTGAAAAGTACCTGTTTTGCTTCTGTGCTTAATTAGAGTGGATTAGAGCTCTCAGTGAGAAAACCTTTATGAAATTTCTGTTTCTACAAAAATACTATGTGTTAAGCGATTTGAAAACTCAGCTCCTTAATATATAATGTTGCCTTCTTATCTTCATGGAATTTCTGCTTCAGTTTTCACTGAAGTTCAAGCAGTATCTCCTAAGGGGGAAAAGAAGGTCTGACTCATGGGTACTTTCATGCTAGCCAAAATCTTGGGGTGTTGAAAAATTTTCAAAGAATATTATTTATTATATATATTTTAAATAATTTTTATGCCAGTATGAACCTACCTTAATAAATGTGTGGCAGTTGGTATGGAAAAAGTCAGTTCTATTGCAATTACATTCACTCGGTATTATTAATACATGCTAGCTTTGAATAGAAGAACTCTTCAATCTTGTTTTTAAAGAAAGAGCTCTAAAAATATTGACTGGGATGTTAATACTGTGAGGAAGGTGTGTGCTTACTGTGATCTTGACGACATGTTTTAGAAAGCCTAAATCTGGCGATTAAAATCTGGCTACCAGACCATCAGGTTTATGGTGAGTGTCTTCTATTCTCATCTCATTTACAGATTAGCACTACAGACCTTGTTATGCTAGTGTGATGGTGTTTGCCTTTTCCTGAACTACTGCTGTGAGAAGTGGGACTGGGTTTGTCCTTGCCATTTCACTAGGCAGTCATCTGTTAGTAGAGAAAACAGAGGTCACCTATGGGAAGGAACATAATAATAGCCTGTAGCAAAAAGAGATTTGGAGGTTGGAGATGCTGAAAGATAATTCTTTTAACTACGTGTTTGCATTTACATTGAAGCTTTATGAAATGGAGCTGCTAATGTGGGTTTCTCCCTATTATTTGATCTTATGCTATGGGATTATTTTGTTTCTTAAAAGGCCCAATTTTAGAATTTTTACTTCATCAGCCAATTAAAGGATTTACTTGTAAATATCCAGAAAACAGGCTCTCAAAGAATAAGTGCTATCATTCCATAAAGCATTTTTAAGGAGGAAAGTGGTTACTTTAAGAACAGAAATCAAGTCAGCACTACTGTAATCAACTAGTAGACACACGACTTCAATCTCATTAATCAAGATGCAGTTTTTCTAGCCTGACACTTGAAGGTATGTGTTTACTTCTGTAAACAGTGTACATGAAACCAATACATGTCTGGCAACAAAAAATACTACTCTGAATATGTCACAATAGGAGATTTAACTTTTGTGTTTCCAAATCATGATAAAAAGTCATACTTTTAGATTCCTTAAAGTGGTTGACTCTTTGAGATAGTAGGGATAATTAATACAGCAATACATTGATTAATTAATTAATACATTAATAAGGACTAGCAGGTATATATCAGAGAAGAAGAAACCGTCAATGCTAAAATAAAGTTTCATACAGGGGTCCCAACAGAAGCCCCTGGGAAATGTGTCACTATTTTCCCACTTTGTCTTTTTTATTTTCTTCATTGAGGTGCTTTAAACCAGTTGCAAAGATTATTTTATTTAGTAGGCATAGGAATTACTACTCCTTTTGCTGGTAGACAGGTTCAGCAATGCAATATTAAAATTAGCCAGAAAACACTGTTAATAATTTCAAAGCTTTAGAAGGTTTTTCATAGCACATAACAAGAAGAGGAGCTCTCAGTATGTATTATGAATGAACACAGGAGAGTGATCCATACCAAACCAGCTATTCACTAGGCCTCTGACATGATAGACACTCGAGTTTGAGTTGTTTTCTCAATGAAAACATGAGCATAACTTTGGAGTTCTTTCAGGCTAAGAGATCTCCTGTGCTACTAGTCCATATCTTTTTTTTTTTTTTTTTTTATTCCATGTGTCCTAACGAGTATTTGCTTTTTCCAGAAACATTGAAATAATTTTGCCAGGAAGGAATGATTTGGTGTCCCTGTAGTTAGGATGTTCTGCTGGGAAATCAAAGTTATGTTCTTGCTTCAAATTCAGCAAAGCAGAAACTTGAGTCTGTGTGTCTCACATCCTGTCTTAGTGCCATAACCTTCATGGTAGGTACAAATACGATGTTTCTGACCTTAGATTTGACTGGTAATTTCTGCCTGGCCAGCACAGAACTTCCTGGGGAAAGTCTGGTACAATTCCATGACAAATTTTTGTTTCGGTGTGTGGATATTCTGGGTTAGAAGACCAAAATTTATGGGAGGCAAGGGGAAGGAAGAGGAGGGGAGGAAAAAGGAAATCTTGACTGGTTCTATGCAGTATTTATCTCAGTGTGATTATTTAGGGCATTTGTCCTAGCGGAGCATGCTATATTCTTCACCATGGCGAATCCTTAGTCCTAATAAGAGATTGTACCCCATCTTGTGTGGTACTTCCAGATGTGGTGATTCAGAGAACATAGCTTGGCCTGGCTACAGGAGTGGAGAAAATAATTTTTAAAATTTGCAAATCTCCAGTTTTATTTAAAAATCTGGAATGACTAAATGGTTCCTGTAAAATGCTAGTGGTGCTAGTGGGGAAGAAGGTAGCAGTTCAGGCTTTCAGGGTAAACTGGATTTATACCTTGAAATAGCTACCAATGCTTGGCAGTAACATTTGACATTTCAGTTAAATTACTACTGACTCCTCATCTTAGTGCCAAAAAATTGTAGAGTGCTTTCCCAAATGGAGATGAAGACATTTACAGACTACTGTTCTTGAGACTTTTTTTTTCCTTTAAGATTATAGGACATGCTCTCATCACTTGTGGCCTCTTGATTAAAAGTAATTGGACTTTGGCAATTTTACTTTTCCTCTTTCTTGGACTGCTGGGTGTTTTGCATGCTTGCGCGGGTTATCCGCGGGAGGTTAGCACAGTAGGTTATTTTGTTGCCTGATGCCTGTACACCAGGGGTGGCCAAACTTTTTTGACGTGTTGGCTGCACAGTGATTTACAGATTAAGGCTCTGGTCTGCAACGGTGCCAGCAAGGCTGCTGTTCTCTCTCGCTGACACATTGCACTGCTTTAAGCCGCAAACTCTTTGCTTACCCTTTCAGTCTTATTATAGTTCTTACCCCACATTTCCTTTTGGCACAAAACACTCCTTTATTTCTGCTTTGTGCAAGGCTCCACTCCTATCTCTGTCTCAAGTAACTCATGAAAATGACCCAACAAATAGAAGCAGCTGACTGCGGCCTACCTGTCTTGCAAGGGGACCCTAGATGGGACTATTTCTGCTGTGGTATGGAGCACAAAACAGGGCCAGATGCTGTCCTCAGTGAATGCTGGCCATCTGTGCAGAGTTGTTTTTAAAACAGGTGTTCTTAAAGGAATACATCAGTGTTTTTCTCTCAAAGATTGAATGGGTAGATAGGCTTACATTTAGTTTACAAATAAAAAATAATTTTTAAAAGTCATGTGAAAGCATCAGCATTTCTGTGGGTGTAGTAGCTTTGAGTTTCTTGAAGGAAGACCTGGTACTCTAAGAAAACCTGAAATGAGAGGGAAAGTGTCTTACCACTTTTTTTCTTGTACTCTGTTAAGTGCTAAGAACAGGTGAACAAGTTCAAAGCAAAGGATCCATCTGGTCTCGTATTGTCTTTCAACAGAAGTAATTATTTCAGCAGTATTGTGTTTTTGTCAGCCATAAGATAGCGCCTAGGGAAGAGTAGCAACAGGAACAGTAGAAACAGATGAGATTCTTTCCCTCTAATACTTTTTCAGCCACCAGTAGTTTTCAGGTCAGAGGATTTTGTGAGCCTGATGTGAATCATGTTTAGTTACCTGCAATAGATCTTTCTTTCAAGTACTTATCCAGTCTTCCTTTGAGTCCATGTAAACATTTTGCATTTATATCCTTTGGCAAGGAGTTGTATTGAATTACTACTTAGCATAAAACGTAACCTCATTTTGTTTTTTTGCTTTTTGAACCTGGCTCCTACTCACTTTTTTTTACCTAACAATTTATGTACCCGACATTTGGGATTAAACATAAGTTGGCTTTTAGTTTATTTTGATTATTTTTCAGGCCAGGGAGGACTGTGGGCTATGCTCATTATTGCCATCATTTCTCTCAGTAGTTACCTTTCAGTTATTCTTAACCTTTCAGAATGAATCTAAGTTCAGGTATCCATGTAATGAAGGCAGAGTTATCACAGGGGTTTGTAAGAACTAATTAATGCATTGAGGATACATATGGGGAATAATTTACTATTGAATTAATTCATCTCTTGCTGAAGGCAAATAGAAATAATAATAATTTTTACAAGTTCCAAATAACTCTTTCTGGTTTTCTGAATGAAAAACGTGCAGAGCGTGTGGGCATGGTCCTGGGTGAGACTGATCAGGGCTATTAAAGCCTATTAGTGCACTTGGAGACCTGCTGTATCACATGCACGGTATGGCTGATGTATGAAACACTATTGCAGAGGTAACTCTCCAAAGACTTTTTTGTCTTAAGTGAATTAGGAAAGGGCGAACTGATTTAGAAAAACAAACAAACCCCGTCTGTTGTTTTAAAATGTTTACAGACTGATTCCAAGCCTTTTTCAAATGTTTGCATTGATTCAGAATTGTTTCTTTATTTTATTTTGCTCTGTCCCTTCTGTTTGGGTCTCTTGTACTGCTCTGGTGGTCTTATGTTGGTGGCAAGAAACAGTATAATATCCACCACCGCGTCTGTCAGCCTACCTCTGCCTCTTCAGTGTTCCTGCTGAGTTCCTGGGCTCTTTTTAAGTTACTACAGGAACTGCAGTAAAGTAAAACCATTGAAACTTTATCAGCAGGATGCGTAGGTTTTTGGGAGCATCTTCCACCCAGATGAATATTCAAATTTAATCTAAATTTTCTACTAGCTTGAAGTGTGTCTGGTTACAACCAGAAATAAGAATGTCTCCTTCTCCAGCAAGCAAAAAGAAAATCCCTTCAAAATATTATCAAGGGTTCACAGAAGACAGTGGCAGCAGCTAGACAAGTGAAGGCACCACCTACGAACAGTTGTGCTTATCATTAGGTATTGAAGGTAAAGCACTGCTTATACTTTTGAATTTTCTCTTGTGCATCCATCTGGTTGCATTAAGGCTGCTCCAGAGTTCTGTATAGGGCCTTAAGGCATGACAAAGTTAGAGACTTCAAACGAACATTTAAACCATATTGTAGTGTGAAGTTTGCTCAATATTTTGTCTGTACCCATTAAAAAAGGTCCCTGGCTTTAGCTCATCATGTGGCTAAAGCCACAAAGAATCAGTCGATAAGTAGTAACTTCTGAGCACATTAGAAAGGGATGTTCTTGTCTTAAAAGTGGCTGTGAATTGTATTTATTTGGAAATTCTGTTTCCTGATTAGTAACAAAGGAATTGGTTTTCAGTAGAATAATTTAAATTTGTATCCACTGTATCTAATGTGCAGTTTCTGAAATTCCTCCAGAAGAAAACAAGAGTGAATCAAGTAACTGGAAAGCTAATAAAGACTCCAGGAGGTCCTGAAATACCAGAAGGACTGTAAACTATAAGTGATTAGCAAGTGCTGACTTAAAGCTACTGAAGATATAATAGGTTTAAATTTACTGTTAGGAATGATAAAGTGTAGAAGGTCTGGCTTTGATGTATGGCCAGAACCACCAGTATGATAATTCCTGCTACTTTGATGTGGGTGCCTGTGCTACCGATTTTGGAATTCTGTGTGGTTTTAGTCAACCCAGTTTCTGCCAGGGCCAAAACTGGAGGGGAAATGTGCTATCCATAAAAGTCAACCACGGAAAGAGTCAACCACAGAAAAACTAGTCAAATAACATTAAGAGTCTCAATTAGCCCATGAATGTCAATACACGTAGCATGAGATTACATCCTCGACCTGATTTGTTGGTCTTAAGTGTAATACTCTAACATGATTTGTAGGAAGTTTCCTTGAGTGCAACAAAAAAATGATGGCCACTGACACATTGCTTAGTCTGAGCCATCTTAATGGAGGCTGCTACCGTTCTGATAGGAGGAAAACGGTGGTTTATGGGTCCGGTTGTTCCTCTTTGAGTATTGTATCTTTGGAGCTCTTGTGGGACACAAGAAGTAATTGCAGCAAACTAAAAGATCATTGTAAAACTGTTGATTTGTAAGTTTCTATACAGGTCATTCTTGAAACATAAAAAGCAGAATAGAAGTCAGTATAGATTTTTTATAGAAGCGTGTGCTCAGGGATGCTAGTCAGGATTTCTAAGTCCTAAGTAACTGTATCATTTACAATGCAATATTGTAAGTTAAATGTTACTCAGTAGTGCTTACATGATGCTGGCTCACAACTCACAGTTGCATCTAAATAAAGAGTCATAGCTGAAAGTTCTCTGAAATCATCATCTTAGCATGCAGCAGCAGCCAAAACAAGCCAGTAAATTGCTGCCATTATCAGGAAGGGCATTGAGAACAGGACAGAGAGCCAAATTATGTAAAACCCAGATGTGCCCCCGTGCTGAGTACTGTGTGTACTTCTGATCTCTGCGTCCAAGAGGGTATAGTGGAGTTAAAGAAGGTTCATAGGAGGGCGACTAAATGATAAAGGGGATGGAGCATCTGCTTTCTGAAGAGCAACTACAACTGCTGGGACTGTATTATAGTCAAGGTTTACAAAAACATGAAGGTGGTAAATAAGGTGAATAAAAATGTTAATTAGCTGCTAACATGGCAGTTGTTAGAATTAGAAGGCACTTGTAGAAACTAATAAGATATCCATTTAAAACAGATAATACTTTCTTGCATGGCAGACACCTAATTTTGGTATGTGTTTCCACAAAAGGTTATGGAGACAGTGTCAGTGAGTTCAGAAGGGTTTAAACAAATCCATGGGTGTCTGGTCCATAAACAGACACTAAACAAAATAAAAGATTTGTTTGTTAGAGTATGAGGGGAGTGACCCCAGATAGAGACCAGGCTTGTGTATTCCTAGTTAGCATCTCCTGTTGTCACTGTTCAGGATACCAGGCAAAGATGGACCATGGGTCTGAATCAGTATGACATTTCCTGGGTTCCCATACTTTAAATGTAAATGTTAGTAATGAATAATGGAAAACCTGCAATAATGCATTACAAATTATAGGCACTGTCTATGGTTAAATTACGTATTTCCCAAAATTAATTTAAGAAGTTAGGTCGCTAACCAGAATGCTCCATCTATGTCAAATAACTGGAGTCGAAAAGGGTTTTCAGAAGAATTCAAGACATTACATGTCACTTATTAATAGTATGTGTGCATTTGCTATAGAATATTAGTGATTTGCAACAAATGTCACTCCCATTGTATCCAGTGGGATGCAATTACAGTTACCAATTTTAGCTGCTCTTTAATTGTTATTGTGGTTATACTACTCCTGAGTACAGAGGAGAAAAATGTTCACAGAATAACAGAGTAGTTTTGGTTGTTCTTGTAACTCCAGAGTTGGAGGGGGAAAAATGGTTGCTTATTTGAACTCCTAACCTTTTGCTCTGGATTTCTTGCATCAGGGTGTTTCACGAGAATTCTGGCTTCAGACATGTCAGAAATATCACTGAGATAGTCTGTCCTGCAGATATTTGATACTTCCACTTCCAACTGAGATCTGAAACCGTGGAGAAGTGTGATTTTTTGCTTGTTTGTTTCAGTTAACCAAAGTCTTTGAAAGCTTGGAAGCAAAGCCTGTTTTTCACTCAGCTTTGTGCCGTTAGAACAGTTGGCATTATACAAACTTTAAAGTGCCAGTCCAGGTAATACTAAGGTTTTAACATTTTTGTTTTATCCAGACTGGTTTGTTATACTTTAGTAACAGAGACTGACAGTAGCACTACATGATGCGGGAAGTAGCAGAGAAACACATCTGTTGACTTTTATATTTATAAATGGTTTGTGGAATTTCTGTAACAGAGTCATTTGAAAGATGTTTTTACAATGCAGCCAGTAATTGCCTGCGTGACATTTTTGTCTGTTGGAAATATCTTCATTGACTTTGTGGGTTTCATACTAGACTTAGCAAGAATAAGCAAACTAAATTTGTATTGATAAAGATTAGCTTACTTCACCTGCAGGTGTTCCATAGAAAGCTTACAAACTAAACATCACAGACAGAGTTTGGGGATGGTAGAATATGGACTTATAATATTAGCCAATATTTATTGCCCAGTGGTGTGAATATCTTCCCAAAAAGTATGTGCTGTGGAAGTAACAAAATTGAATACTGCCATTGGTAATATATTACTTACATGTTGCCTTACAGCACTGCTTGCCCTATGGTACTGCTGGTATTCTCTGATCATGGTGTGCAAAAGCCTGACTTGACTTCATGACTAGAATGCAAATATTTTTAATACTGAGCTTCCCATCTTCTAATTTATTCAGGCGTTTATTCATGAGAAGTGAAAGGAACAAGATAAACAGTAGGAAGTGCAAGAGCCATTTCTGTCAGTCTCGTTGCTGGCTCCGCAGATTTTTTAAGTTACTACATGATCTCTCCACCATATGCAAGAAATGAGTTTCTAATTTAAAGCACTTCTGTATCTAAACTGTCAGTTTGAGGTTTCTGCTGGAGAAGTAGTTCCCAACAAGAAGTGAGTTAGCTTTGCTACTGTGTGAATTTCAAAAAAGATAGTTGGGCTTTTATGGGAAGAAATAATTTGAAAGCATTAAAATAAGAGTAGTTATTTAGAAGCATTAAAATAATGAAAAGCCTTTTCTTTCTATTTTCTGCTAAAAGAAGCTGTTTCCCTTTTCCCCCCAGTTATAAGAATCTGTGATTTTTGTCTTCTGACAGAGCATGGCATTAAATTGCCCATTCAAATGGGGGGTAATTCTTGATCACTACCTTTTTGTGCATTGGCACAGAAGGTGGAAATTTGTTTTATATGATACTGTGACAAGCCAGGGATTAAAATATTTTTATTTGGTTTGTATGCAAAGGTCTTTTTCAAAGAAAGTTGGTGAGTTTTGTCTCTCAGCTAGACTATCATCCACAGGTTCTTCTCCCTCCTTCCACTACCCCAGCAGGGTGCTGATCTTCCCGGAGGTTATCCTGTACGTGCCTGAAAAAGATTAAGGTAGTCTGCAGGGGTGAGAGACATTTCATCAGAACTTACTACTGTTCAAAGCCACCATAATGGTTTCCGCTTAGCTCTTTAGCGTTAAAGCCCATGAAAACTGCTAATACTGTGACAAGTTAGAAATGTTGTGGGTGTTTTTCATGCAGTATTCCAAGAAAGATCATGAAGAACCAGCAGCTGAAAACTTGGTTAACTTGCTTTTAGTCTTTTGCCATATTGAAGCTAGGTCATAACTTGTTTTGTGCAAGGCAGAGGTAAACTATAGGTCTACATACTTTCTGCTGCTGTCAGTTAGCATGGCTTATCTTAATTGAGCGCTCTTTCTCTGGTTTTCCTCCACCTAAGGGAATGACTCAATATAAGATATCAAGGAGCTCAAGAAGGCAACTCAATTATAGGATTTTTAAATAAACTTTAGAAAGTAAAAGGAACTACTTTCTCAGAAAACACGACACGGATAGCTGTTGCATTTGTCTCACCACTAAATATTTGTACTGTACCTTTTGGAGTGCAGTCCAGCTTCTTTTAACTCTTCCTGAGTATATTAACCAGTCGTAAAAGGTATTTAAGCTATTACTAAATACTACAGTCAAAAACTCTGGAAAGGCCACAGTGGTGCTGAATTCTTTTTGATGCAAGCACGTTAGTTCCTCTCACCTCCAAAGGGAACAGTCCAAGGTAACTGTAAGGTATACTTTTGTTTAATGCAGTTGTACTCAGGACCTGCGCAGCATTCCCTGACTGCCCATGAAAAACTGATTGTTAAGGTTATTCCCCTCCCATTGTTCAGTGCCACGTGAAAGAGTATGACCTCTCTCTGCAAAGCCACAAGGAAATTTATGTTTTTATTCTTGCTGCCAGCTCTCCACCCACTGGAAGTTGATAATGCTAAAGTATATTGCTTCAGAGACCTGACAGATGAACAGTCTCGCTTCAGGCGAAGGAATAGGTTTGTCCAGGTGGCCACTCTAAGCTTGCATTGAGCACCAGGCTAAAAAAAGACAGCTGCCAGGGACTGAGAATTAATGTTGCCGGGTTGTTTGCTTTCTGAAAAAAAGGGATTGCTACAGATAGTAGTGAGTGACTGAGTCATGCAAGATCTCTGGGTGAATGACTGTCTCTTCAAAGATATTATGAAAGTATCACTTCAAGGTCAAAGGATGTAGATATTTGTAATTAACCGTAAGTGAGGGGAGCTTCCAGCACTCTTATCTAAGTAAACTAGGACTTGATGGGAAATGGCTTCCTGTCCTATAAAATGCTGATATTATTGGAGAGAAATTTTTCCTGTTCTGTATCTTGGCAGGGTAAAACAGCTGAGGTCTGTGCTTCCAAGGCTAGATTGTTGCTGTTACCTAAACTAGCTTCTTTTAGCCTGACTGTTGTTGTATCATAGTCTACTTAGTCAGAGTTCATTGTGAGTAAAGAAATTAAAGGGCCCTGACACAGAATGAATCAGTATGTCAGATTCTAACAAAGAAAATCTATGCTCAAGGATTTCACTCTTCTGCTTGGTGCTGCAAGAGTTTCTCCTGACTGAATACTGTAGTCTCTTAGTCACTGAATCAGGAGGCAGTAAGCAAGTTGTCCGTACTGTAGCAGTAAATAGTGGGGCATAAGACAGATACCCTCAGCCTGCCAGGCTGCTGGGAAGCTTGTCTGCAGCGTGAGCCACTCTGGTTCAAATGCTTGTGAGAACTTTGATGTTTTACGTGCTAGGCAAAAGCCTTAGCCACTAGGGTATTGTCCATTTTCATGAAGATACATATTTCTTCCTCACCATTTTTGGTCAGAAATTCTGGTCAGGACCTGAGATATCTTCTGCCTTTTCAGTATCATAGCTCCGCTCGTCTACAGGCTAGCCTTACTTTTATGTCTATATTTCTCTCTCCTGTTTCTATTGGGAAATTGCAGATAAAGTCCGAGCTATCCTACTTATTTAAAGAAATAGGCAGTTTTAATTTTCTTTTGCCCATTTTTGCTAAAAGATTCTGTAATGCCAGATTGCAGGTTCCAGTGTGGGTATGGAGTTGTTTAGTTAAAAGGGAGTATACTGCTAATCCCTAGAATTAAGAAGTAAGTGCAACCTCTTCCCCAACCCCACTCCCTACCTCCCGATTAATGCACGTTTGTGGGTGTTTTTTAATTAATAAGCTAATGTTCATTCAACAAGTTTAGCAGGAGAGAGAAGTAAAACATTGAAAACGTTGAAAAAGATTCACAGCAACAGGAGTCACCACTGCAATGCCATGTATCAACCATTAGCTGTTGTTCATACTTGTCTTTATTTCTGTGTTTTGTTTGTTTTCCTGGCTAAGTCAAGTAATGCCGAAGTCAGTGGGACTTACCAGTGGCACAAAGAGCGCATTTGTTCACTTCAGGATCCCATTCCGATGTCGCTGTGCAAAGTAGCGGTAAGATTCTGGCTTCAGGAGTGTTGCCAAGACACCACGTGTGACTGTCATTTGGAGAAAGGTAGCATATTACCCAAGAGAGTCATCTGCAGTCATTTAGAAAACTGACTGCTGACTCTAATTCAGATAGGTTTGTCATTTCGTTTTCTGAATCTCTGTCAGTTTGCTTGGCCATTTTCAACAAGGCTGGTTGTTTTCTGTGTATCATGTGTGAGCTGAGGGGAATGCTGGCAGATAATTATTTGGTGCGAACCACTGAGAGAGCACATTCAATATGTTTTTTGGTTTTGTTTTTGTTTCTGTTTTAATGATCTTGTTGTGGGTATTTTCTGGGATTTTCCCCAGTTATTAATTTTGGAGAAAATATTTTCCATATAAATTATAATAATTTACGCAGTAATGTATGGTGATAGAGTAGCAAATATTAGGCCGTCTACAATGTGTCAGCTTCAAGAAACATACTATTTGCAATTGGATCTTCTTTATTTCTGGCTGTTGTTGGCAGTTTCAAAGGTATGAACACATCAAAACCAATTTTAGGAACAGGTGGAGTAACCTGTGCAAATCAAGGTACTTTCATTAATCTTCTAAACAGGTAGAAACTGAGGACCTCAGGTTGGTGTTGAAAACAGCAATCCCATTTTTTGCACTTTGTTGCATATCTGAATACACCTATTTCTCTGAAGTTCATGTAGCAGGTATTCTTTGTATCAGGCATCAACTCACTTGAGAGAATGCTCAGAGTGAGAGCGAGAGAACCTGTGAGGGCAAGCTGTGTATCTTTCATATTATCATCTTTAAGTTGTGAATCAGGTGCTTAAGTCTCCTAGGTAAACCAAGAGATTCTCTTCTCAGTTATGCTAGAAGGAAACATGAAATCTATCTCAACTGAAAGTCAGTCTGGAAGACCAGTGGAGCATGATGATACTATAATTTACCATTTAATGGCTTCCTACAGGATAACCAAAATATTTGAAAATCATTTAGTAAAAACTCTGCTTTTTCTCAGACATAGATGACTGGAAGAATGTTCTCATAAACAAGGAGTAGCTGTCTGTTTCTTCATCCTAAAATGATACTCAGTGATGAATATCTTTTTTCTGGCTTAAGTATTCTCCAAATCTTTGTTAACTCCCATCTGTTTTTACTGGATTCTGTATATTCTAAAGAATTCTTCAAGTGCCACAAAACCAGGCTTTAATGGACAAATATTTTAAACCTGTTAATAACTAGGCATATGCCTTACACACTTCCAGTGCTTACTCACTTAGCCAAGAATACTAAGTGTTAGATTGGCTAAGAAATGTTTTACAATACTTAAGACATGTTCTTCGGCAATGCAGGCTATAATAAGGGCAATAAATCCAAAACATTTATAGAACTTTTTAAAAGAGGTTTTTATAGTAGGTGCCATCTACCTTGCCATCTTATCCAGAAAAAAAACAAGTAATGCTAATATCAATTTAAATATGTAAATAGGTCTCTTTCAAATATATATACTAAAAAAATAATTAATATTGTAGTGAAAAAAACGTGGTGCAGCATTTGAGGAAGCTCTACATAGGCCTCGGGATGGGTATAGTTTGGCAAAATCCGAGTTTTTCTGTAATTCAAAATGATTTCACTGGAATGTAAAGCTTCTTATAGCTGACAGTTTGCCTGTCATTCGCACCAAACAGATCTTACACTGGAAAGAGGTATCCCTTTGCATATAGGTATGCCTGCAGTCTCAGTCTGCTTTTCCTTGAATGAAACAAATTGCACAGGTGTGGTGTACATCTTCATAATGTCTGAGTGTCTTCCTTTTCTGGCGTAACAAATTTATTAATCTTTCTGCATTAAATAAAAATGTTTAGCAGTGGAATGGTCTCCCATGCTACTTTTACTGCATAGTTACACCCAGAAGTGACTTTCGCAGCTTTGGATGTAGTCTCTTTAGTTAGGTTTTCAATAGCAATGTTGCATGGCTGCATGTATCTCCAGGACCATTCTAAGCCCTGTAGGTGGTAAGGAACAGCATCACCATCATGGCCTTTTGTTTTGAGCCCGTACCCATGAGAATGCTAGGCTGCTGTACCAGGTATGGCACTTTCTTGAATACTGTAAGATCTTTGCATTAAGTTTGAGCCAAACAATCTGTAAATAATAGATGTGTATGGTGAAATTCATACCCAAACATATGCATTTTTATGTTTTTCAGTTGTTGCATGAATCTCACAAAGATAATACAAGTCTTGCTCAGGAAAGAAGTCCTATTTGCATTTTACGTACAGTCTTTCAGAGACTGAACCATTACAATGAACTATTGATCTGAAGTAGAGTTACTAGTTCTTTGTAATATCCTGCTTGACATCAGTTGTTTGTTGAAGTAGAAATTTCTCAACAGAGGACCCATCTCTTTCTTTGTACTCACTCTCCTGTTAATACTCAATATAAACATTTTCCAAAGGCTTCCATTTGCTACACATTGCACTTTGGTTGAATAGTAAGCTACCCTTGTGACTTCAAGGAATCCTCACACAGCATCCAGCATTCTACTACATTCTACTAAAGACTGCTACTTTAACATGGAGAAGAGAACACTTCCTATTAATGTTAATTTATTGTTCTGAAATTCTGCTTTTGAATATACTGCACAAGAAAGTGAAATGAAGTTCACTCAGTATTGTAACATGCAAGCTAAAGGAATCCCTAAATTGGATTCTTCTATCTAAACAAAGTTGTGCTTTTATGGCTCATTTTCCTTAAATTCATTTGCTGTTGTCAAGACTGAAATAATTTGCAATTATATGCATATTTTTATAAACCTATTTTATAAATGAACCCGGAGATTTAAAGCAGGATCTTTCTGAAGCTTCTTAAAGAGCCCATGGAACATTTTCCGAAGATAGCTCCAGATTCTGTGTGCCTTGCTTGTACAGGTGACATTGGTACAAAAAGGACGACTGAATAAAATGGACAAACTTAGAGAGTTTTAATTTCATTGCCAAGTGAATGACAAAATTCCTATCAGTTCAGTAGTGCCAAGATTTCATCCTCTTATGCTTCCTAGAGGAGCTGGCAAACCATTTCTTTTAGAACATTGACAGCATAAGCCCCTCTTAAATTCAGGGTATTAAAAGCTTAGGGTTTCTAGTGATACACCTGCTCAGTAAAGTTTGGCTCTTGATCCAGCTTTTGCATGAGTTCACAAGGGTGTCTCTGAAGTTCTAATTTCAGGTCTTGTCTGCTTATAATTTGTATAGTAATAGCTATAATGCCTTAAGGGACACTTTAAGGGGCTTAGGAAAGTGGACAGAGTAATAATTGCTGGGTTGTCTTTTATGATGGTTAACAATGACAAAACAGTTTAATCAATGATCAATAATAGTGAAGAATATTATGCTGAAACAGTTAAAATGGGGGAGAGGGGTTATGGCCAATAAAATTTTCTTGAGATGTGTGCATCAAAATTTGGTATCAGTGTATACGTGGATAAGATTGTAGAGTATTTTAGTCTGAATGCTGTCAAATCCTGCTCTAAAGAGGGCCAGCTTCTCTGTTGGGTCAGGTTGCTCCATGCCTTGCCCAGTAAAGCTCTGAATACCTTGGAGGGCAGGCATTTCACAGCCTCTCTAAGCAGCCTGTTCACCGCATAGCCATCTTCTTTTCAACATTTTTTGACTTACATGCAATCAGAATTTCATGATCCTTGCCTTTGTTCTTGTACTCTACATTTCTGCAAAAAGCCCGACTGTTCTCAATATAGGTGCACACCAGCTAGCCAAAGGCACCAGTTAGAACCCCAAGACTTGTCTTCACAGACAGAGGCTCTCAGCCTCTTCTGTTACTTCATCTGCTCCAGACACCAGACCAGTTTAGTGGTCCTCCTCTGGACTCGCTCCAGTTTGTCAGTCTCTCTTTTACTGGGGGCCCAGGATTGTGTGTGGAGTGTATTTTTTGTCTCTATAAACTGTTCAAAATAGAACATACTTTCTGCATTAATAGGCTTTGAAACAGGACTTTTCATCTTTAAATCGTTATACAAAAGAGAAGTTGTAAATTTTCCTCTGCGAGATGATTTTTAATTCCCATTTGAGAAATAACTAAACTAAAGTAAATGACTATATAAAGGTTGCTAATCAGGATAATGGCAGATCTGAAATTAAGTTAGAAGTCCTGCTGCTTATTTTCCCATCCAACAACTGAGTAAAATTATTTATTTTCCTTTTTGGTCCCTGAAAAACTATCTCAGTGTCCTTGTGTTTATATTCAAGGAAGTTCAAAGGCACCTGTATAATTTCTAGTTTTTTGTACCTTTGCCATTTTCTGGGTCTCTTTTGGCACTTGACTTCTTCTCTCTTAGTGCAACAAAAAAAAGGCTAACTTTTGCTTCTTTCAGAACATTCGGCTTATTCTCCTTTATCTATATCTTTCTCTGCCTCTTAATTTGCAAAACTTTCCTCATTGTGATTGACTTACCTCTGTGCATCATTCAAAATGTGCTGCACCCACAAGCATACTTAAAGGTAACTACAGGACTGAGGTCATTATGAGTTACTGTTCACGTGCAAAGTCTTCATAAATCATTTTTCAACTAACTTAGGCCCTCTCCTTCGCTGCAGTCCCAAAGTGATAAGATGCTGTGCTAAAGAAGGCCCCAGTACTACTTGTTGGCTTTAGAAGGTTGATTTCAATAGGGGTTGGCTGTATTAAAGAGCCATTTACACTTTGTTGTCAAGGAGAACTTGCCAGGGGACCTAAAGGGTCATTAGCCTCCACTTAGCACCATAGAGTGCAGCAGATGCTTCATGACATGTCACAAGGAAGGGCTTTAATGGAGTGTCAAGAAATCCCAGCCTCATCAGCTTTTTTCTTTTTATTTATCTGCTGCTGGCTAGCAATGAGTTGCCATTTTATTGGTAGGTGGGCGTTTATTTAGATGAGTCAGTGATGACAGCAGGAGGAAATTAAGGAAGCAGTGACATTGCGTATTTTACTCCTGCTTTAGTAACTCATCCTTCTGTGTAGAGTGATTTGGTCCTTAGACAAGAATTAAACCTAGAAATGTAAATTCCGTGAGCTTTTAAAATTCCACTTGACCTGAAAATAGTGAATGCAGACAAGCCACCCGTTTATTTTAGAAAATAACCTAGCATTACAAGTAGTAACATAATTGTCAACTCCTTTGTGCTCTACGGTTCCTGCAGGGTTATGATCCACAGGTTTCAGATGTGACCTACATACAGTTTTAGGACCCCTTCTCTGTAGTAGAAGAATACAGAGTATTCTAGTGTACTTGTTACAGAGAATGTTCTCTTGTAGTTGTTGTAATCTTTTTTGTATAAGTATTTTTCAAATACACAAAGCATGTGATCTGAGGAAATACAAACTACAGCACAGCTTGCCTGAAGAGATTGTAGGTAACGTTAAAAACACCAAAAACCCTAGCAAAGTGGAAGCCCTTAGAAAGATGTTGGCTAGTTAGACAGTATGTGAGTATGTCAGGTTTTAAGTGGTAAACAGGGCAATTTTGTAAGAGAGTTGAATTTGGCCACTCTTTTAACCATCATGGTGGCCTTACAGTGTGATTTTCCTTCCTCTCTCTTGTTTAGACAATTATGTCTTCAGCACTATATAAATCATCTGAGTTAATCTGAGAAGTGAAAGTTTCCAAGTAAGAGTAGCCACACCCTGAAAGCAATGGCATGTGAGACATTATGCCTTCTATTTTAGCAATTCTTCCTTTCATCCAGAGAAAATCTCTCAAGAAGTCATACCTAAGCAGTAAGGGCCCCCCAAATAAATAGGAACTTACTATGTCGTCTTGTCACTAAAAAATACTAATCTCCATTCCGTCTAACTGGGGTTACGCAGTAGCTGGTGGAACTTTGTGTCCAGGGTGGACAAATGGATTTCACTACCATGCAATAGCCAAGGAGAGGCCCTTTGTCCCAGGGAGAACATCTATGCCTGTTTCTTCTTTACTCTATTTGAATGAGGTAATTTTATTAGTATTTACACTGTGAGAGAATGGAAACCTCTGAAATTGCTCAGAGGAAAAAAAGGAGTAACAAAATAAACTAAGATTAAAATGCCCTCTCAGGGAACATTTTCATGAGGATCACTGGGATTTTGCTAAACAAGGTATTCAAGATTACTGATACCTCTGTCTGACTCTTTCTGCACAGAAGTCTTTGCATAGGTGTAAAGTAGTCCATGTGTGGAGAGCGCAAGAAGGCCAACTGGTATTGGATCAACTGCATGCGTACTGCCCAGGCAGTTCATGCAGATGCAGACCAGGTCTACAGCTAAGGCTTCCTTTTTCTTCTGGCTGTCTGTAAATCCCTGACCGAATCATCAGAGTCCATTTTGTCTGCGCAGGCAAAGTTTACAGCTGGAAAAAGGATGTCGTGGCTGGGAGAACTATAGGAAAATAAAGCAGAAATCAGCACCATTTTTTATAGACGGGAGAGTGGCCATTGTACCACAAAAAAGTGAAATAATGGAAAGTCATTTAACTTTTTTTTAAAAAAAATCTGTTTCTTTCAAACTGTATTTATTTACAAAACATGATTCAGTCTCTATGAAAGTGCTTACAATTCGTGGTACATTGTCCTATCTCAAGGCTCCCCACCATTTTAGTGTAGATCACATCTAAATACAGAGGTGATCGTATAGAATACTTCTTTATGTTTGCAGTCACACCAGGTGTGTTTGTTCCGATTCTTGATCACAGTGGGACTCTCCAGTTCGCAGCTGTGCAGGCAGGATCTTCTGTTTTAACAGTATTTAACCATGGTTTGGTAGATAGGAACAATGAGGGCTTAGTGTTACTGACCAGAATTTTTGTGACTCGTGAGACAAAGATCTGTGAGTTAGCAGTGCTCATGAGCCACACTTTGGAACCTGTCAGTATAGTTCTATTCAGTGTAATATTTTTCATAGTCTTTTTTTGAGGACATGGGGTCACTTGACGATTTCAAAGCAAATTGTCAAAAATGAGACCCAAAGAAGACTGAAACAGAACGTTTCTTTTAGTAGTGTATTACTTATTTAAGAGCACTGTATTCCTATTCATTTTGATATATGTATATTTAAGTATCTTGAAATCTAAAGCATATGAATATATAAAGTATCTTTGGATGTATCTAAGGGAGGTCTCCTAACATATATTTTTGAAGTAATGTACCCTTGTGAAATTTCTAGAAATGTTTATCTTTCTCATAGACAGGATCAATAAAATTACTCATGCCACTGCCTGTTTATTCTTGTCTCAATCAAACGGCTTTGCTTTAAAAATAGACAAAAATAAATGAAAAGAACACCAGGTCATTACCTGTTATTAAAATATCCAGGTTTTCATAATCTCACTGAAAGTTCCATTATATATCGCTTTAGGGGGGTGAAGGTTGAAATAGACATACCATTTGAAGAATGAGAACTTTTAGGACATATTTTCATGTTTCCTTGCACAAATATGCCTTCAACCCCATCCTTGCCCTGTTTTTATTCCAGTTCTGAAGTGAAATTCTGGCCTGGGTAAAACAAGTATTTTTACTGTTTAATTCACTGGTGTCAGGACTTGGCTGTTATCACTTCAACCAAGACTGGCTGTCTGTAGAGCTGTTCTGTGATGGAAGCGAGTGTTCACCATGAAGCAGGAAAAATCCAGTGATTTATTACAAGGTTCTGGTGGAGGACAGTAACTTCTTGCAAATACAGATAAACTTTTTAATAAAAAAAGAAACACTATGCATGAAAGAATGAAGGAGCCATTCTCATTATAGGCATCTGTAACATAATTAGAAGGGAGAAAATCTGCTGTGTAGAGAAGCAGCAACAAAAAGAGGAAAAATCAATAAATCAGAAGGTAATGGGATCTGAACAGGCTACAGAGTCGTATCTAACAACTGCCAGCAATGGAATGTTTGAGAATATTGTAGCTGTTACCTGGTAAATCATAAGAAATCTGAGAAATGAAAAGATCAAAATGCAACAGCTCGGAGTAATGCCAAGTGCCATACTGTGTGTATCTGCCTCAACAACAAAAATGTAGAACACTAATCCATTAAAAGCTCCCATAATGATAATAACCTAAATTAGGGCAATGATTTCTGAACTTTGGCATAAACCCCGGAGCCTAGTAGATCTCAGAATATGAGAATGGGCTTGAGCTGCAAACTGAGCATCCAGACGTTGAACACATGATTTTCTGGACCACCTCCATTTCAGCTATTGGAGTAGCGTGCAGGAAGCAGAGAATAGACCCCCTTAGAATAATATTCACTAGGGAAGCAGAAGCAAAGTCAAAATAGATGTATTTTGTAGTTTTCTCCTCTGAGGCCTCCCACAGTAGAAGAAAACAGGGAAAAATCATGGCTGGTACTCCATCCAGCTGACAAAAAGTCCCCAGGGTGTGTTGTCAGATGACATATGTTTTCTTATTACCTAGGGTTTTAGCTTTTGTTTGGGTTTGATGATTTTTTTATTTGTTTGCTTTTTGCTCTGGAATGCAGAAGTAATTTAAAAACTGTTTTAAAGAAAAGGGGAGAGTACAGCTGAATTATTTGAATTTTTCTTTCCTCTCTGCAAGAAAACCTACGGAATTTGGCATCTTAACCCAGCCTTGCCTGATCTGATCACAAACACAGTCAAATTTTTATTAAAATGTTTTGAATCTTTCAAACATGATATTGATAACTGAAATGGAGCAAAGAGACAGTAGCATCTGGTTTTAATGAATGTGGTCTGCTTATACTTGAAAGCAAAACCATGCAGGAAAAGACTGGAAATTCTTGTTCAGAGAATCAAAGTGCAATAGTGTTTTCCAATACCTGACATCTGTATGCTTAGAATGACCTGGGTGACTTCACTCAGCCAGTTGTTCATATTTTTTAGATTAAAATGTCATATCTGAATCTGAAATATATTTGGTGCTTTTTTTTTTTTTTTAGCCTGTTGTACGCTTCTTTACGCTCCTGCAATCTTAACAGAGCACTTTGCTTTGAGCACTGTCATACCTTTTCAACTTGGCTACCTTCTTGCATGTAGTATATATCAAACTATTTTTTGTACAGAAGTGTCTGTATTCCAATCACTATTGTAGTCTGGATAAATTGGGGGATCCTTTCTTGAGATAGTTTTCTCCCATACATATTAATATCTGAAAGAAAAGAGTAACATGAAACACCCTCATAAACTGCAGAACCATGTGAAAAACAACTTCAGACATACCCTGTATTTCGGGGGGAAAAAAAGTGAGGACATTGTCAAAACAAATGTGCAGTAGGCCACCCTGTCTACTACCTTCAGCTCAAGTTTATTAGTATTTCAGCCCATGCCCTTCACGGGGAACCTGTACACCATTAGACTGTCTTCTAGCAAGTAGCAGTAGTAGACTAGACTAATAAAGCTTCCTACATCTTTTCTAGGAACTCATATTTCTTACGTGAGGTGGACAAACTTGTTTTGAAATACAGCCTAGATATCTGTTTAGGTTTTATACTTTGAGTTCCACCCAGTCAAGATGGTGATTTTGAATTTTTATTACCCGACCTCTTTTTCTGTTGTTGTCTTCACAGCCTAAATGTCTCTCTCTTGGATTCAAAGAAGCAGTCGCCTAGCACAACCATGTAAGGCTGTGAATAATCACAGAAAAGATCTTGCGGACACTTCCCATACCATGGAGGATTTTCATGCATGGTGAATGCATCTAGTAGTAAAGAATACACCAGGTGCATGAAAATGGTAATTTAAATTCCAGTGTATATATTTCAGCATAGTACTGTCCTTGAACTAGTATTTGAATTAAGAGTAAAGGTTTAGAAAAGAACAAATGCATTTGACTGTAAGCACCTACCTATTGCCTGTATTTGAAGTTTTAACTCATTTTTTTCACATGAAAGACAGAGGATAAGCACCCCAATTAGTTAGCAGTATCTACTACATTCCCAAAGTTTCCAGCTTTTAAAGCTGTATTAAGTGGCTTTCAGTTACTGCTAATAGCTTCTTTGAATCCTTTTGTTACAATCCCAAAGCTGAGAAATCAATGAGGTTGGCCAGTTTGATTAAATAGTTTTCTTAAGTCAAACTATTGTAAAGTTAGCCTTTAAAAACAAATATGCTGCATTGCCTTTGACCATTTACAGTTTTTCTTTGGCTCCACCAAGCATGTGGACGTCTAATCAGGGGATTATCAAGTAGACTAGAGAAATATAACAAAGTTCTGTGCTCCAGTAAATATTTGTATAGCACAAGCCTGGAGAAAGTCCATGTTATATTTTACTGTTGATAATTTAATAACTCTATGGCACGCCTGAAACTGTACAGTAAATGTCAGGATGTGTCAAATGCGGTATCTTGTAAAAATTTAATAAGTTTGTACGTAAGATGAGGTGCGCGCATGGGTGAGTTACACTGTCATTGGAAAATGCATTTTGTAATAATGTTTAGGGCAATCATTTGAATTTTGCCAGGAAATAAAGTGAGCAATAGCCATCCAGCTTATAATTAATAACAATGACAACATAAGTGGCAAACCAAATAACTCATGCAGAAGTCGTCCAGTCTATCAAATGATGATGAGTCCAACCGACAGATTTCATGTAACAATCAAAAGATCTGTGATTTCCTCTTGCTACAGAAAATAGACCATAGTGTAAACAATTGATTAAATTAACTGAATCTGTGTTCCGTGTGCTTAAGGGATAGCATACAGCATGCTGTCTGCCACAGTAGTTTGTTTGCACTGAAATTAAGCAATAATGATTGAGGCACAGAGCATTTCCTGGGGATTAATGACCGCCTGAGAGGAGCTGATGGCCCAAAGAACAGCTCCTGGCCATTAACCCCAGCCAGTCATTAATCCAAAGGAAATGCCCTGCCCTAAGGTCTTTATTACTCCTAGAAAATGAAAACAAAGAAAAACAAACCCATAAGGACCTAGGTATTTGGTCTGTTTGGTGAAGTTTCAAATCGTGGTGAAGTTTCAAATCATTCTGTGTGTGCAGATTTTGATAAAACAAATACCTTACCAATTATTTAGCTGGAGTGCTTGGTTCTCTCTAAAGCATCTTGATATCATCTAGACCTACAGAGTTGACAAGAGGCTAACTGGAGAAACATGATCTTCTTTCCACCTTTATTAATCTGTTTCTCAGTATGGAATGCAACTTATGTTTAAATCTAATGTGATTTAAGCAAGGTGAATGTGTACTTTAAATAAGTATCTTTAAGTAGTCTGTATTGTGTAAAGTATTTAGATTAAGTGCTGGCAAAACACCAAACAGATGTAGATACTGTTCTTATTATGTTTAAACCCTACTTTTCCTAATTTTGGAATCAATGGACCATCTATGCCTTTATAAGCAAAAAAAGTTGTAAATGTGAAAAGAACACAGTAAACTGTAATGTAGCGAGTATGTGTATTGGATTTCTTGAGGTAAGTTGTCGTTCTTGGATGTTCATGTTTCTTCTGTACTTTCTGAAGCTGAAGAGCACTTCAGAAAGTTTAAAAAAAAGATGGTTGTTCTTCAGATAGAAATTTACTTTGTTCTCTACTGTGAAGCAGGATAGCCTCTGCTTTACAGCATTCAGGAAATCTGTAAAACTTCTGTTTTCAGAAAACTTGCAACCCAATTTCCATATGAATAGCCATTTGCAACGAGGTTATAGTGATATGCATTCATTAAATAAATTGATTCAATGTTAACATAAAATGTGAACTTAAGTTACTCATTTAGAGATATAAATGTTGCTTTCTAAACTATGCTATCAATAAGATTAATTTATTCAGCTTATTCTTCATGCTTGTAGTATTGGTGAATCTGGGGAACTTAGATCAGTTGGAACTGATGAGAGTTAATGATCTACCTCTAGCCACCTCCAAAGGGAGAAGAGAAGCTGGGTTAAAAGTTGCCATGAGGGAACTTAGTTTCATGTCATATACTAACCTGTACAGGCCATTTGTTATAAAATTTTCCTTTTTTTTTTTTGTAGAGAGATGCTACAGCACTATTGAATAAGGGAAGATTTTTTCTTGTTTTATTAAAAGGCAAAATTATGTAGTCCATATAGTTAATAGCAAATAATTAATTTGCAAATAAATCTCTGTTTAGGTGAACATTAAGAGTACGGCAAGAATTCAAGGA
The DNA here is from genome assembly GCA_013399115.1 of Anseranas semipalmata. Taxonomy (NCBI): domain Eukaryota; kingdom Metazoa; phylum Chordata; class Aves; order Anseriformes; family Anseranatidae; genus Anseranas; species Anseranas semipalmata. The sequence goes on along the minus strand of VXAA01005381.1, from coordinate 240,493 downwards.
AAATAAGTTGATGAAGACAAAGGTTCACAAAGAAGTTGAGGTAAGATGCCTTTTTAAAAGTTTTTTCTTTGTACCTTCAATACAGTCCAAAGGAATTTGTTGCCAATGTATGTTGTGCTTTCCATGTGTCATTCATTTTACACCAAAGTAATATGTATGATGTATTATTTTCAAAAGTGAATGTAAAACTATACTTAGCTATAGCTGTGGGAGGATGTCCTCAGGGACTACAGTGACAGTGGCTTACTGCCAATCAGACAGAAAACTGAAATTCTATTCTTGCCTTTTCACCCATATAAGTATCTATATGTGGAACAGAAAACTTCTAATAAAGAGCTCTTCGTTCTGGCAGAAGTTAGAAGTCAGTACAATTGATAGCTTAGCTAGAAAAATCTTGACTTCAATCAAGATGTTATTTTGAGTAGAGAAAGTAATTAACCTTTGGAATAGTGCACAGACAGAACAGTTGTGATAGATTGTCGTGACTTTTTAAATTATACTCCTGATACTTATATCCATATATTTCTAGAAGGTATGCTTTATTTTAAACAAGGTAAACTCTGGAGAGTCCTTGACCAGTGTTATTCATGAGATCAGACGGGATGATTGTGGTTTATTGTGGCCAAATAACCTGTTCTTAGCTTGTTGTATGATACTAAGAAAATTGCTTTCTCTTTATTCTGTACTATCTCCATTTCTTAAAAAAAAAAAACTTGTAAGTACTTCTATTTTATTTTGAATTCTTCAAAGGAAAACAGACAGATAATGTGGTAAGATTTTGATAAAATAACTGTTGTATATGTCATTGATGCAAGGATTTAACTGTTAGTCAAACAGTGCTAAGAAAACTCATAAACTTAAGTGATTATAGTACTGAAACTATGGAAAACCGTTTTCACATAAACATATTTGTCAGGTTAGCAGAACTCACAGTGACTTTACTGGGAGCAGGAATAAGGGTTTACAATGTTGTACCTGAATATACTTGTCATCTTCCATTTACATGGAAGAGAACACCCAAATCATTGTAAAGGTGTTAGGACCTGGTTCAAAACCGACCGAATTTGCCCTGTTTATTGAGGGGGTGCTGTCTTTCAGCTAAACTCACTGGGATTTGGATCAAGATCCTGTTTTGGAATCTGTATTCTAGTTTTAAAGGAAGTCTCAAAATACTACAGATTACTGCAGAATTCTTTGTGGTGCCTGCTTTCTACTGACTATGAAAGGAATTATTTCTGTTTGGATACTTGACATCCCCATTATTCCCTTTAGAACAAGAGCTACTGTAGATATAGAAAACTACATAAATCAAGATTGTAATAAATACAGTATAAACCATCATGTTGTGTAATGCAACGTGGAACAAATAGTATAATCGTTCTAGCAAAAATAAAAATAAAAACCAACAACAAAAAACAGCCTGCTTATTTATTTGAAGAGGAAACAACTGGCTTCATTTTAAGCTCTTCTTCCTCTCCTATTCAGGATACTATTTATTAGGAAAAAGTAGTGCTAAAACCAGGAAGTATATAGGGAATGATCGCTTGGCACTTGCAAATCTAAACAGGATGAGCTATGTTTCAAAAAACACACACGTACTGAGGTACAAGCAATGTCATTCCATACTAAGGGCCAAATCTAAAAAAGTGGCCAGAGCTCACTATTCCATCCTGCCTTTCTGGTGTTCTGCAATGTGGTCTTTTATATATCTGGCCAGCACATTAGACTTAAAACAGTAATGTTATGTATAGGGAGAGAAAGGCCCTGGGAGGCACCAGAGCCACTGAACATCTATCTATCCACAATTCAGTAGAGAACAGTGAAGGCAGAGGTGAATGTTGAATCCTGCCTCAAGAAGTTTGAGAGAGAACCACTTTCTTCTGTTAGCACTTTGCAGAGGAAGTCCCTCTCCCAGTATAACTTCTGATTCTTTACAGAATCAAGTTCAGTAGTAGTTGTTTTTTTAATTTTTCCAGTGGTCATGAACATCTCCCAGACAATTAAGTGCTTTTCTTTTGAATCTGAACTACTGTAGGTAAACTACCTGAAGTAAATAGAAGCAAAGTTGTCAGACTTGGTGATTAAGCCTTCAATGGAAAAGGGGGAGACCCTAGGGCCCCACCAGTGGTAGAATCATCTTGTTTATGCACTCATGCAAATTTTTTCCATGTAAAGTATATACACTGTTTTTGAAGCATGAGTCAAAACTGTAGTTTCTCACCTTTTCTTGTTGTGTTCTAGTCTTGGAACAGAAACCTTGAAACCTTGAGGTTTCAAGAACAGCTTCAGCATAATGCTTCTTGTTGCTCTCCACACATACATGTGCTTTTCTTTTGCACCGTGCAGTGTTAACTTCCCTTGCAAGTGAGCAATCAGAGTTTGAATCCTTTTAGGCAGAGGATGGAGCTGAACCTCTACCACCTTCATATATGGAAGATTCTGTAAACTCTGAACTATTTATAAAAGGAATTAGTAACCTAACCCCTTGCTATGTCTTTAAAAAACAAAACAAAACAAAACCAAGAAGCTGTAGTTACTGTTGCATTGTTTTTGGAACCTGAGCTAGAAGGTCTACAAACTGCATTGTCAGAGATCATCACGAAGCTGTTGGTTAGTTAGGAACTGAGGTCTGAGCTGCTGTGCTCTGTGGTAACTGGTGTGTTTAAAGGCAGGCATGGAAGCAGCAATCAAGGCACTCAGCAATCTTAAAAATGAAAGCTAAGGTGTTTTAGGGTTTGATTATTTTTGGTGATAGCTGAATAGTCTTTTCAGGATTGCCTAAATTCTACCTAAATTTCAGTTAGATTCCTGCATCCCTTTTTTGCATCTGACCGTGGCTGTTTGCTGAATAAAGATCAAAAGCACACCTTGCACAGTCACCATATATGGTCAAAATCCACTGCTTTTGATTTTCCTTTTAACATCAAAGCGCTAGATGGAGCATCTTCCCTGAGTTCACTGATGTTCTTTAACAGGGTGGTCTGTAAATTGTCTAAAGCTTTGCTTACTATATTAAAGTACAAGACTTGCATCACTTGCATACAGTCTATTTCTTCTCTTAATTGAGAATTGCAACATAGTTTGGAAAAGATGGGAAATTTAATTTACCAGGTAATGATTTTCATCTCAGAATGAAAAGCAACAAGTATGAGCTATACCTATCTGTACAGAACATACTGACCTGAAACAGTTTGTCGCTTTGTCTTCAACATAATAAAAGAGATTTTTAAACCATGTTGCTGTTTTCCAAATAGGTCTCATTTATATCAGCCATGCAGACAAGGCAACTATAAACCAGAACAAAAAGAGACCAGAGCAGTGTGAAAAACATGTATTCTGCATACACAAAGGATACTGGAAGTGTCATCTTTGAAAAAAGACATTTCACTATGTGTATAAGGGAAAGTTGAGACAGTCTTAGGAAGCAGCAGCTCACACGCTGACCTTTTTGCACCTTGAGACAAAGATGCATTGCATTAATTTTAGGTCAGTGAGATAAAGACCCAAAAGTTGTATTAAAATATGCTCCAACTATTTATCAGGGCTAGAATAGTGGTAAAATGCTGTTGGATTTTTCTCTCAGATAAACTCTCTCTCCTCATCATATAAAACATTTACAGGGACTGAATTTACAGCCATAAATGTGCTCCTGTGTTCAAACGTAGCTACCCTTTAGAACCAACTCAAGATACTTCTGTCTAACCCCCAGTTTTCAAATTGTGATGGGTGTTAGGAAACACAAGGCTATCTCTTCCTATATAGATTCATGTAACGTAATTCTGTTAGATGGCACGCATTTACTCATGGGTTAAGATTATAATTGCATTTCAAAGCAGTTCTCTCGAAACATTCTAAAACAGATTATGTTCTTAAAAACTCTGTTCTTTACTTTGCATGTTTTAGTACCACATCCCATTAAAGCTGTGTTTGAAGTTACTAGGATTTGTTAAAAATTTGATAATGCCTAAGCAGATAAGAGATTATATGCTTTATGTATATATTTGAAGGATTTGTTCCAGCTTGCATACAGTGTATTAATTGGCCACCTACAGTGAACAGCAGTGTTTAATATTTAGAACCCTTTTCCTCATTGTTTTCCAGGCAGAAGAGCATGTAAGTATTCTTTTAAGTAAATTTGCTAACTTTCTGGAACACATTTAAACAATGTGTGCTACTTGTGTCATATTACATTAACTTCACTTCTACAGACAGGTTGTATACATATGTAATAAATAGCCCCGCAGGGATCAGATCTAGATTAACTGAGAAAAACGTACTCTGCTGTACGTTAAGTAATTTACAATATCTCAGTAAACATTAGAAAAGACATGTTTGTCTCACCAGAACAGGTTAACAGTGCCTGCAGACTCAGTAATGATTGTAGAATGTTAAACTATCAAGTGGAAAGTTATAATTGCTTTAAATAGTCTAATTTTTCCCCCTAAAACCTCAGACTATCTGGAGTTTGATACCATGATGTCTGTAATAACACTGCATGTTTATGATACAGAATGAAAGTAGTAAAGAAAGACACCAGTTCTGCAAAGGATCTAGACAGCGTGACTTAAAACTGAGAGAGAAAAGCTTGGGGAGAATACTTGTTTAAGTGGGTAATCTTTTATTTAAATATTATTCCTTTTTAACTAAATTACAATATCTCCAATTGCAGAAGAAGCACGTGTTAGGCATGCTAGTTTTATTTACATATCGCAAAATCCCTGTAGCCTCTCTTATGTCTATCAGCCCACTCCTGTCTGGTAATTATTTAAATACAGGTATGGCAACTGTGGTATTGCTGGCTTTGGTTTTTATTGTCCCAGTCTAAATCTAATTAACAAAGTGTTCTAAGTAAGCCTACAGAAGTTATTTCAGAAGAGTTCAGATGCTTGGACATTCATCACAACTCTAGAACTTATTTGTTAGATTTCCAGCTATAGAGGAAAGGAACATATAGTACAGCAAGAAGTAAATATTATCATGTAAAACTGATGCATCTGTTGGGTGCATTAATTGACTGTGTAGATGTAAGTTTTCCCAAACCCTAAGAAAATAGCACTTACCACATAGCACTCATACAAGCTTAGGATAAACCATTAAATATAAGAAGTGCAGTGATTTCAGGATTTAGCCTAGCTGCCTTGTCTTTGATACATAGAAGGGGATAGAAAGTAGGCTAAACTCCAAATGAGGAAGCATGTTTAGAATTCTGTCTTAATTGATCATTTAAGGACAATCATCTTAATTGTTTAATTACATTATTTAACTGTCTTAAAAGTCAGGCAAGGGGCCCACCAGCATGGAGAAATAACAAACTGTAGTAGGAGAGTGGCTGGAGCAGAGGGCCATAAGCCCTGGATTCTGGAGAAGCCATTTAACACTGTTTGCTTGTCCTGAACTAGAAATAATAAATACTTCATTATACTCGATTATTGGAGATCCTAAGATAAGAAGCACTGTATTACAAATAATCATTATTATTTTGTTATATATTAGCTTTGCAGCAAAAACAACTGAAGACTTTTGTACATGGAGTAAAGATAATTTAATATACATTACATAGGAATGACTTAAGATATGTATTAATTGCCTACAAGAATGTTAAAGTAACGGAAAAGCAATTGATGCAAACGTTCATAAACATTGTGGCAATCTGTAGAAGAGATATAATTAAGTTAGAAGCCATGGTGTCATATTTACTTAGTCTTACAGTATAGGCACAGCTTGATTCATTGTACATTGTTTGGAGGGAGAGAAAAAATATTCTTACAAAGACAAAAGTAAGAGTCAAGAGGACTGAGGGAGGGCCAGATTTCAAGTTCAGAGCATGGAAGGACTGATGAGGTGTAATCCCATAAAAGTGATATCTGTTGGGGTTGGAATCACTGAGTACGGTTTGTTTCAGGTAGAACTGACTATATGCTGTTCTGTTCCATTTATCTGTAAACAGTAATGGAAAAGGCATAATCATTTGTTTTTTCAGTTGAGGACCTGTCATACTGACAGATGTGTCAGGCTCTGAGAGAAGCCTGAAAACTGAGTTCAGTGGAATTTACCTACCAATTATGCTTTGTACTTACTCTGCAGATGAGTGAATTCTGTGCTCTCCTTGTTTAAAACTCCTTTCTGTCCGGGGAATAACTGGAATCTAAGGCACAAGTGTCATGCATTGCCAATAGTCCAACATACAGGTTCATCTGTAATTAAATATTGTGCCTTTATTTTTTTTTAAAGAGAGAGGGAAAGAGAAAAGATTTCCTTTTAGAAAGAAATCAGTAACTTTAAATAATGACATTGATTTTTAAAGGGTACTGAGTTGTATTGTATCATACCAAAAATAAGAATGTAAGTTAAAAACCTACCATGAACTCAAGAATTATGTGGACACAATCCCTGTTACTTTAAAGTGAGATATAAATCCAGAGATTTCTCATGCCATCATTTTGTAAATAATTACAGTTCTGCTGAATCTGTTGTATAAAGTTTACATGGGAGGTTCAGTGCACCCTCGCTCTTGTTTAGAACATTCGGAACCACCAGAGAGATGTTGACATATGGCTGCACTGTTTTAGTGCACGAGACATCTACTACATGGGAGCATAATAAACAGGAGCATAAAGACAGGTTTGTGCAAGCAGTTTGGATTGACCTTTTTGGCAGCTGAAATCCATCTTGAGTACATGGTGCTGATGTGGACAGACATGTAAACTTCGTCTTGTTACCACAACTACTAGTTTTACAAATATACTCCAATGCTCAAAATGTATATCATTCTAAGTAAAGTGATTTTAAATGGGACAGGGGATACAGCAGCAACAATTCATAATAAGACACAGCAGAAACTGTTGCTTCAGTTTGTGGCAATATACCTATTGATAAATAGTTACGTAAGTATGTCTTATACCAGTAGGATTTCTCATGATAATTTCAGGGAGATAGCTTATCTCGTGTATTTTTCCCCAGCAAAATCTTTGACCAACTGGTACAGTATTTTAATTTTAGCATTTGAAAAGAATAATGTGCTGTCCTTTCAATGAGCAGTTCTTACATCAGAATTCTCAAAAAGTAGGAGTATTTGTATAAACACCTTTTACTTTTAAATAAGAATCTGAGAATCTGGTCTACATTAGTATTCTTAGAAACTGAATGAGTCCAATTGCATTGTATTTTTGAAGAAACAGTTTTAAAAACTTAACATTTTCTACCTTTTGACAAGTATCTAAGGGATAATCAAATCTGATCTTGTTTTATCAAGTCCTAGTCTACTATTGCATACCAAGGCCTCTGTGCATATACAGTGCTATACAATGGGAATCAATGCAAATGTTCTAGGTGTTGTAAGCTGTAACCCTTGCTATCTCAACCATTTCTGTTTTCCTGTCAGTACATCTGGAGACAGAGGCCTGGTACTATGTTGCTAGTATCACGTATTATTGATTTAACCATTTCCCCATCTCTTTGTTTGCAGAAGGGCAAAAATACATGAGAATTTCTGTATTCTGGGAATGGCAGAGCTAAACTCAGTTGTAAGCTTCAACTGAGCTATGCTCACTCTTTCCCGAGTATGGCACTCAGACAGAAGGGGAAAGTGAGGGGGGAAAATTACCTTTTATTGCTCACCTGAACATTTTAGACGTGTAACAGCTGCAGAGCACTTTCCCTTCTGCTTGCCTTGAGAAAGCCTTTCTTCCCTTCCTTTACACATGCTGTGTCACCCTATGCTGTGCTCATGTACCCATGCCAGATTCTGGAGAGAAAATTTGGCCTCACAATATTTGCATTGTGTTTGCTCATTACAAGTAAGGGTGCTTTGAAAGTAGCCAAGTTCAACTCTGTAGCTATCCTTGTATTACACAGGCTTATGAAATGTTTTATGTTGCTTGTGTTCATACACATTTGGACAAAACAAGTATATTTGTATGGTTTTCATTTTAAAATTATTGAAGTGGTATGCTTGGTTCTTGCTGCTAGTAGAGTTTAATATTGCTGTCCTCACTCAAGCAAATCTCCCAGTGAGATCAACACAAGTTTTGCCTGAGGAAAAGTTTAAAAATTTGGCTTATAATGGCCAGAAGGAGAAGGGAGTTGTGCTTCACTCAGCTTCTTTTGGTAAATGCATTGGTTTGAAATCTCAAGTATTACAGATCTTTTGAGCACTCCACTTTCAGGAAGGATGCTCTATATAACCTGTCTAGGAATATTTGTTACTTTTACTGGTGTGGAAAATGTGTATGAAGATGTTAAATTCTAGCTGTTTCACTGGTATGAGTGAAATCCTAAATTTTATGCAGCTCTACATTTTTCCACTGAGGGATTTTTATTTATTGTTATTCTGGTTAAAGTGGTACTTAATCCATCAGTAAGAATTCCATGATAAAATTCAGGTTATGCCTTGGGTGACCTGTCAGAAACTATATATCTTATTGCTAGGAATCTTTTGAGACCTGAGACTTGATTTTTCCCCTGCATGTATATGAGATGTCTTTGGCAAAGGTCACACAAGTTTTAACCCACAATATTAAGTCACAAATGAAATAGATTTAAGTGGTCTTGCCCTACTCCCTTGTGAGTGCTTGCTCACATCTCAAAACCACCGTATAATTTGTCACAATTCAACATGATTATCTGTCTTTACTCAGGAGGACTATAATAGCTAAAGGGTAAGTTATATTGCAGGTAAGGATTTAGGATTACTGGTAGAGCTGATTGAAGGAGCTTTCAAAACTCTGGCCTGAGCCTATCTGACCCTAGCTGGTGCTTACTTTCTTTTATTTCCTCTTTTTTTTTTTTTTTGGATCTATTCTCCTTTGGGCTTTTTTGGTTTGTTTTTATTTTTTTTCTCGTATGCTTTTTTTTGTTCTGCTAAAAAATATCCTAGATTGCATCTAAAATGCCAACACAAAATAGGGTAGCGAACAAAAGTTCAGCTGACAGTGCGTAAATAGACCCAGCAATCTTTGATTCAGCTGTCCTTCCTGCTCAAAAAAGTTTTTCAGCATGTAGACAGTGAAGCATGTAAATGTTATTTTCTAAACACTGCATGTCCAAATGATCTAGACGGGATCATGGAACAGAACATAGNTGTGTTCTTTGAAAAACGGGGCATGTTCTAGTTGCCAATCAAGCTGTTATGTAAAGTCTCTCTAAAGTTCAGTGCACTTTTAAAAATATTTCGGGGTTTGTTACATTTAAAAGAAATGCTTAAGAAAGGCTCCGTAGCATAATGAACTGTGCATATCTTCTTCATGTTCATTAGTTGCATGTTAATGGCTATGTTTAAAATTCCTTCTTATCTTATTTCCTGATTGATGGGAACTTGAACCAACCTCTAGACTTCCAGACCTTGCTCAGTTACTGTCATTTTCATTGCAGAATAAATCATTTGATGTGAAAAATACTGTACACTATCTTGATTCTCTGTTCAACCCTGTTCTAATCAACATCTATTTTGTTTTACGTTGGTATCTGATGAACTCCTACATTGCATGACAGCCTCTATTATTTAGCAAAGTACCAGGAATTTTTACCTTCTGCTGTTGCAGCATAGGACAAAGGAATCGCATGCCGCTCTTTTTATTTTTCTCTGCTTTTATTCTTCACTGTAGCTGCTTGGGTTAAAAGACAAACAAACAAACAAATCTCTGTGGACTTCAAAGAGATCAAATTAAAAAAGGCAAATAATTTCTTAAAGCTAGGCTGTTTTGCTGTGTTTCTCTCCTGTTTTTCTTTTCTTCCTTTTTTTTTTTTTTTTAATTCTGAAAAGAAATAGCAGGCTGTAGGCACTGCCTGTGGCTTGCTAGCCTTGCTTCTTGTGTGGTCTGTGCAGACTTTATGATTTATTCAGCTAATGGGAAAGGAGCATGACCCCCAGTGGCCACAGAAAGAGAGCTGCATGTGGGTTTAATGCTTTCACCACAAAAATGTCTGCTATGACTAAGCTGTGTGGCTGAAGTCACTGTCTGAATGGTGCTAAAAAGGAACTTAGGCATTAAGTGTGCACTATTTACTATAGATTGGCTCTTGGGATTAGGCCAAGGGTTTCTTACTCAGTTTCAAAGAATAGCATGGAAGCTGCTAGGAAAATTAGAGCTGTGCAATTTATTTTTACCAGTCTCCCCAGTGAGTGACCCAGTGAAGGATTTGCCTCATAACACTTTTTTTTTCATCGGTTACCAAAGAGCAATTCAAAATGTACTGGTTTGTTCATGAGTTTTATGGGGCTTATTGTTTACATTTTCCCATCTCCTACTTTTCTTCATGTTAACATGACTTTATAATACTGTTTTTCTTTATATATTGCATACAGCTATAAAGGAAATCTGGTTTGAACAAAATTTAAGCGTCATTGGTTGAGACTGGTTACACTACTATCTCTGATTTACAGGATGAAACTGTGGGCTAGATTAGGAGTCTGCCTCTGTTCTTATTCAGTACAATGGCAAAAACACATACTCTTCATTTGAAAGAAATGGAGATCAGTCTGTTTTATTATGGCAGCATTGCCACTAGTTTTACTTGATTTTGCTGACTTCTAAGGGCAGGTTATGGTACTGTGTTTGCCTACTGACAGGTAACTTTATTTACACGGTTATATTAAACAAAAACAAAACCCACCAACCTATGCTGAGAGAAAAAAAAAATCAAGGTGTTTTGTAGTGTTTAAAATGCATTTAGAAATTCTGTGTTCCCAGCACTAATATTTTTCCTCGTGCTATGTAAGAAGACCAGTGGAACATTAAAAAATAATCACAAACATTTTGCTAGTGGCTTGTTCTTTATAAGGCAGTGAAGACTCCTTTTAGAAAAGACATCTAGAAGATTAAAAAAAAAAGATACAGAGCTTTAAGAACTGACATTCCAGATTCCTTCCATCCCTCCATTGTTAAATCTCAGTCAGCTCCAGGAAGTTTAAGGGAATCCAATATAACTGAAAGCAAGATTTGGTGTTAGGATTTATTTTAGCTAATGAATTATTGACAAACATGTAGAGAAAGACTTAACAACCAAACCAAAAAAAAGTGTATGTTATATCCCTTTGGCAGCAAATATTTGACAAAGCAAAGCCAGCCATTTTTTGCCACCTAAGTTTTGGAAAAAATGAAATTTAACAGATTTTATGTAAATAACAATACTTTATGTGTATGTCTTTGCATTTTGTCATACACTCTTGTGACCTTTTGTCTTGTAGCCAAAGTTTTAAAATCTAGATGACAAGTGCTGGGGTCCTAAGTCCATATTTACACACACAAGGCATCGATTTCTGTGTATGCTAAGAACCCGCAAAACAGAAATGGGTGAAGTGAGAGAGAGCTGTTTTGTAGTTTTGATATTTAGGCCGTTTTTACTTGGAAATATTATTGGAAAAATTTCATGTGACAGTTTAATTTACAGAAAGCCAAATTTGTACATCAAATGAGAGATACTATATACATGGGCAAATATGGTGTATTATTTGCTGAAAAATACTTTGTTGAAAAAGTCCAATTATATTATTTTGTCATTTATTAAAAGAAAATACTTCAGCTTTGCGTTTTGAAACAATCTTGTGTATGTGTAATACTTGTTTTATTTTTAATGAATTCAAAAACATCAGTGGCATCTTGTCAAATAAAACACCTGAAAATAAGTTGCTAAACGGTTTTTAAAAATCCTTTTTACCTTTAGACATGAACAGAAGAACATTTTCATTCAATTCATACAATTATATTTCATAATATTAAGACATAGAGATTTGAAATTTTTGCTTGACTTTGGTTTGAAGTTTATCCATCCTGTTCTGTTTTCTGGGACATCTGAAACAGGCTTAGAAATCTCAAGGTGGAAGATGTTTTGTTGTCCTTAGTTATTCCTGGTTCTTGCACAACCAGGAAGAAAAAATGCAAATAAATCAGCAGTGATGCTGTTATCCAAGTACAGAAATTTGAAAAAACGTAGTGAGGGTGTCCTGAAGTAGAAGATAAGGCCTGCTTTTACTCTTATAACTGTCTGTATTTCCTGATTAGAGGAGGGCTCTGACTTTATGCTGCCCTGTAACCCAACACTAGAATGATGTAGCGATGGTACCGTATAAGAATTTGGAAAGTCACTGCTTTGGGATATAAGGAGTATTTTTGCTGGGCTGCTATACCTCATGGAGAACTTCCCGTCTTCAGAATATGGGGGATGGTAGGAAGAACTGTACAAGAGCAGTGGGAATAATAATAGTGAAAGGCTACTTAGCTGTCTTGCAGAGATCCTTTACCTACAGCATGCAAACTGGTGTGTGTGGTGTGCAGCACAGATGCCTTGTCAGCAAGAGGCATGGGAGAGGACAGCTGTATGTGTCTGGCATGCAGGTGTTTCAGCTGGTATTCACACTGTCTACTGGCAAACAGATTTTCTTTTTTTTTTTTTTTTTCCTGGTGGAGGAGGAAGAGACAGTGGGAGGTAAAGAAAGAAGAGGGATCACCCACAGTCATTTCCCAGAATGGAAGGGGAGAGGAGCAACACATCAGCTCAACCCCTGTTTACACATACAACTGGCTCAGCTTTCCTTTGCAAGTATAAATCAAATGGTACGGACTTGGGATGTTTTTCTCTCTCCTGTGAAGACAGCCTCTTCGTTTTTGACTTATGGGGATTGTGTTAGTATGCCAGGAATTGTAGGGTCCAAGCTATAAACTTGACTCTGGGCTTTCTTGACTCAAAAACTCAACTTTCTCTCCAGTAGGGATGCTGTTTCCCTGGTAAGTCTCATAGTGATTTCTTGTCACTGTGAACTGCTTTGGGGACATGAAGTGGCTATACATTCAGTAGCTTTAGATCTCCCTTGGGAACATCTTTTCTGAAGGTAATATTTTCCAGGTATCATGACTGCATCTGCCTTCTGTGGCTAACAATGCGGAGGGCATGGAGAAGTTCTTTGAACTTCTGAAATTCTTTGTAGTGATTGACAACTGGTAAAAGCTAGAGTAACTCTTGGGATCTTCTCACCTAAGTCAAGATACAGACCAACTCAGAGAAAGTTGTAAGCGGTTGTGTTCTTTGATCTGCTGGCTTAACTTCACTTTTTTTGTGCAATTTAGGCTTTTGATAATGAGGTCCTAGGATAAGTTACTGGGGTCTGCCAGTAGCCACATAAATACTACAGATAAAAGCTGGTTTTCCTCATATTTTTCTCCTCATATAAATGTAACAGTTGGGAATAAAGTTTTACATCTATATTGGACGCAGGCCATTTAGTCCTACATCTGTTCTCTGACAGTAGCCAGTTTCAGAGGCCTTAGAGGGGAGTATATAGAAATCTAAATTATTATTACTGTTATTTTATTTGCTACAGTACAGTATTAGTACCAGATGCCACATGGGGGTTGAATCTATCCTCATTTGGGATCAGTGTTACACTGAAATCTCATCAGACATTTTTTGGTTTTGTCAAGGCTGCACTGGAATCATAACACCCCAGTGCTTGCTCATGGAGGCTATAGAACCGGGTAAATATGTTCACAGCACACGGAATTCATATGGCAAAACGAAAGAAATCTTACCAATTTCATCAGCTAGTGGCTCTTTCCTGTCACTTCATGTAACCCATACGCTGGCTTGATTACAGTTAGGTGGTTCACTTTACTAACTGCCAGCTCCTACTGCCAGTCTCACTAAATGTTCAGTTTGCTTTTTCTGTTTGTACAGTGATAGCTATCACTTAGAGCTGAGAAGATTATAACATTCCTCTTTTGTTTGCTCTCCTTTTGTTCCTATTCTGGCAGCATCATTTCCAATAAAGCTTGGTTTTGCTCTTGAGTCATAGGGCAGAGTTTCCTCATGATTCCCTGTTAGCTAGTCATAAGATCTGAAAAATTTTGATTTTTTTTTTTTTTTATGGGAACATTTTCTTTGACTTCCATGTCACCAAAACCTACAGTCAGATGCCTTTGCTTTCTGGAATTCCTGATACAGTTTTAGGGTGTTTAGTATAGTTATAGTATTACAGCTGAAGTCAGGCTTTAACCTGTTTCTTCATCTTCGAGGCAAACTTTCCTTGCCCAGAGAGCTGTTTTATTAGTACCATACAGTAGTTTGTTGAACATGCTTAGTGGGCAGTCTCATAGATCATTAAATGCATCTTCTTGGACCAAACTACTGTTAGTAGTATGTTACATAAGTCAGTGATGCCGCTGTCCAGGAGAAGGTTTTCTAAACAAGTTTTGCCTTTCACCAATCGATATGATGAAATATTTAATCATATAGATGTTATTGACTATCATATAATTGCTTGAATTTGTGTAGGTATTCAAGAGGCAGGTGATTCAAGTTTTATTTTTGGTTCTGCCATAGAATATTCTTGAGTAAGTCACATTCTGGTTGATATTTATTTTTTTCTCATTTAAATGCATATATGAATATTCCCTAAATAGTCAAGTGAGCTGTGTGTCTTAATTCCTTCCTATGTGCCAAATAATTTGAGATCCTGAGATGACAGTCACCATGAAAACTAGTATCTGTGGATTTTTACCTAGTTGAAAATTACTTATTTTCACATTTAGAATCAATCTTTAACACCAGCAAATGCTAGATGGAGACCCCAGCCCTGTACTTTCCACATATAGCTTATCGCTTCTTTTCTGCTTTTTTTTATATATATATATATATTTTTTTTTTCTATTCATTACGCTAACTTGTCTTCATCTGTATTTTTGTATGTAGACATTTATGACCTATATGGAGATTTACCAAATGCATTCTGCAGTCTCAGGACAGGATGATCACTTTATTTCCCCTGTCTGCCCTTTTGAGACTCTGTGTTCAGCAATACACAACAGTCAAGCTCAGTCTGTGAAAAATATATGATAAATACTCTTTGGGAAAAATGTTCTAAGAATTCAGCTTGAGGCTGTTTAGATCTTACTGTCTAAGAAAACCACAGTTGGGGTGGAGGTTTGACGCTCAGAAAATTCTCTGTTGAATCAGTCCTTCTAATCAATACCATCTTTCTTTGCCAAAATATTTTACAAGAAATTGTGTCATGCCTACATGTCAGCTGATCCTCATATTTGTCTTTAATTCTGAATCCTTTCTTGCCTCATTGATTTACCTGTTGCTCACTTACTTGCTACTTGCCATTTTATCTCATCTGATGTAACTGCCCGCTGCTGGTTGCCACCAGAGAAGGAGGTGCTCCTGTCGTCCTCCTTTTACTCCTAGCCAGAAGTTCATTCTCCTCAACATTAGGTCTAGCACTTTGTGCCACTGGCAGGGTGTCAGTTCAGCAAACATTTTTGGATGGGGAGAGAAATGAGTTTTCCACTGGAGCAGCTCACTGAACGGATTGAGCCCGAGGCCTCTGGACCATTACTTCCAAATGGAAGTAAGGGGAGGGGAAGAGCATTCGGCTCATGGGCTGGGGGGTAGGGAGCAGGATTTCCCCTTTTGGCAGCCACCTGCAGCTAGACCAGATTATGCGTAATGTCAGGCCACATTCTTAAACAACTCACAGCGTTTCTGATCTAGTGAGACTAAAGTGTTTGATGTGCTTAGTGGAGATCTGACTTTTCAAATAGGTCTGGCAGCAAGTACTAAAAAGCAGGTGTCCTCCAGATTGATGTATGACTTATATAGCCAAGAGAAGGCTTCACAGAAGAGCAGCTACTAGAAAAAAAAAAGTCATAAAACAAATAAGACACCATTAGTTTAAATGGGCAAAAGTTCACAAAGGAAAGGACCTGGCAGCTGACACCAATATTATTATTGGCTGAAAAGACATATGAACTTTTTGGCAACAACAAATGTCAGAGTGTTGGATTTGAACAGGTGAAATTTATTATAACCTTTACATACAAGGAGTCAGAGAAAATCATTGTGGGTGTTCAAGTGATGAGGAGTATCTGCAGCAGTAGGTAAAGAAGAGGCTTAGAGTATATAAAGCAGTCATTGCTAGAAACTACAGGCAAGAACTGAAGTTTTCCTGAGAATATGTGCCACAGAAAATCAGTGGGAATCGGGTGCCTTCTTTTGAAAAGGCTCCAGCCAAGCTCCCTGAAATGACACCAATAAGGAAATGTGATTTTTCTCAGGTCTTCTGAATGTAGACCTGTTCAAAGCACAGGGAAGTCACGTTTTTCAAGATCTTAAGGGAGGTGGAGGAGGACAACTACAAAAAAAGAAGTAAAAAGTTTAAGGAGAGAGATTGCTATTGTGCTCAGTAGATGTGAACCTTGGGTTTACAGCATTCATGGCAAACTGTAATCTGAGGCTTTGATATCACATTTGCTCTTACTCCATCTAGAAACTTAAGAAGGCAGTGGCACGATTTGTAAGAAGAAATCTTTGCCTATTTTTCTTTGTTGAAAACTGTTGCTATGTTGTATTGAAATGTGTCATGTATAAGCCATGGTTCCTCCCATTCTTCGCTTCAAAATGGAAAATATCAAAGCCATTTTACAGAATTATATTCGTTACACTTGATATATCTACTAAATATGCTCTGCACCCAATCTCAGTAAGAATATTTGATAATTAATGTGTATGGTCATACAAGCTCATATATTGTATAGAAGAACATAAGATATTGCACTAAATATAATATGTTCCAGCTGGCCAGGATTTACAGTTTCTGTTCTCAAGAAAATACGGTGTGCAGCTGTTTTTAACATGTTTTCTGTGTTGAAATACACAATGATACATATTCCTGCCTTGCTTTTTTCCTGCCCTAGGACATCATTGGAGATAAAAGACTTTATCTCAATGGACCATTTCCTATTAAAGTATTTTAAATAAATAAAGGAAAAGAATTGCTTGTGTGTAGGCGCCTAGGTACTCCCATTTGTATATGCTTAATAAATAGTCACTCACAGTTTTTAATTCAAAATTTTTGGAGTGGAAGAGAGATTATCATAAATGGTCTGCTTTTGAAATAGAGATTTTTTTTTTTTCTGGAAGAAAGGAGCTTGGCTTGGATAGACTCTGCTTAGTAATAGCAAGCGACAAGACAACAGGCAATGGGCACCAATTAAACACGTGAACATGAGCCTCCGTCTGAATGCAAGAAAACTTTTTATTTGTTGTTGTTGTTACTGTGGTGTGGTCAAACTCTGGCACAGGTTGCCTGGAGAGGTTGTGGAGTCTCCATCCTTGGAGATAATCAAAACCTATGATGACATGATCCTGGGCAACCAGCTCTAGGTGACCCTGCTTGAGCAGGGGTATCTCCAGTGGTCTCTTCCAAGCTCAGCAATTCTGAGACTTTTACCTGGAGACATGTCTGTTTATTTTGTTTGTTTGTTTGTTTGTTTTTAGCTGGATGTATGTACAGAGAGAAAAATATGTTAAGAAACGTAGGGTCTTATGAAGAGTTAAATAGCTGAAAAATGGCAGAAGGAAATGGAAATCAACAATGTGCATCCTCTTGTGCTGACAGTTGATGGGCAGGGTAGCAGTGAGAGCCTGCAAAGGCAAAAGCACACACTGGCAAGGAGCTCTTTCCAGTATAGTGAAAGGGTTCAAAAATGATTCATAATGAAGAAAATGTTCAGCAATAATATCTTTGTTTAGTTTTTTATTTAGTTTTCTCTGATTTAAGATTTTTCAAGGATATTTCTTTCAACATCATCGAGTTTTCTCAGTTTTACCAGAGAGTGAGACCTGTTTTTCTTAAATGCTGAAAATGCTACTGTACATGGATTACTGATATTTCCAAAGCTGCTGACAGTCTCCGACTTGCACAGATCCGTTGAGTGAGTCATAAAACCCAGTCAGCTTTATCTTTTGCTTGTTCATAGGTGAGATTTTGTGTGTACTGAGTTTGTAGACTTTGAAATCTGGCCAGGACCTTTGCCAAAAAACAATCTGAATGTTGCTGCTAAGAATCCAAAAATAAAGCAACATTAAAAAAATATTTCATACCCTAAAATCTGTTTTCTTCTGCAAACAGGTGGAATTATATTGTCAGGAAAGCCCTTTCAGTAGTATATGGTGAGATTTGCAATGGGCAGAAGGCTGCCTTTTGAAGTAGTATTGCAATGGCATGCCTGCAAATATATTTAAATCTATATGTATAGTTAATTATACATGTAATAATAACAAAGTGTTCTATATAAGTAAATTTCAGAGTAATCTATTATATATTTGCCTCATAAATTTTCTTCTACCAGCCTGGATATGTGACCCATTGCTATAGTCTTTGGCAATGTATTTTAATCTTCTGTAGAAAAACTCAGTTACAAAGCCTTTATTTTTTTGTTCTTTAGAATGACCAGAATATGCAATGGGAGAAGACTTATAATCATCCCTTAAGAAATCTATGGGTCAGCTTGGATTGAGTTGTATCATGCAATCTGAGTACTTTTTTTTTTTTTCCATGTCTGCAACTATGCTACTAGGGATTTGGTTGGAAACATCTTAAAAGATTTTTTTCTTTGACAGTAGAGTAGGAACCTGGGTAAGTCAGTTAGTATAGTTAATATACTTCCCACGGGTACGAATTTATTCTGCTAGGAGTATATTCTGTTTCTTTAGAGCAAATGGATGGACTGTGTATTGCTTGTAAATGGAGAGGAACTTAAGATGTCCCTATATAAATTTTGTAGTGTTAACAGTCTTTCTGAAAGGCTACAGTTCAGAGGATCCGAAACAGAGTTTTGAAACCTTTCAAATGGCTTTCTATGCTTTTAATCTTTGCTGTATATGTCTTTTTTCCTTTTGTTTGAGTTCCAAATTTACTTGCAAATATTTTACACTTTGGAAAAATTACTGAAGATTAAAAGATAACTGCTTAGAATTAGGAACTTCATGCTGCAGCTGGCAGAGCTTTGTTTCTTTGAACTATTAAGTTGTGATAGGCCTGATTCTTACTTGCAAAAATAACCTGCATTTTTCAAATTTTGGGGATCTACTAGGTTTTTGAAAAAAAACTGAACAAGCAAAGTTCTGAACTCCCATTGAGATCAATTTGAGTTAATCCCTAATCTACAGTCCTGCAAAGCAGCTATTTGTGTAACTGGACAAAACTTTAGATATTACATTTTAGATATTATGATAGTATGACTCTGGTACACCAAGACATAGTAATGAAGCTATAGATCGGTGTTACAAGGGAGAGAAAGAGGATACTAATGTAAATGAAAATCAAACAGTTATTTCTTCAGTAGTCTTTGTTATTCTTTGAAAATGCCTTTTAATAACTGTCTGGATGTCACCTACACATACCAATAGTTTCTGGATGCCAAATACTTCAGGATAAAAATGCGGGAGATGGCCAAAGGTTCAAGGTCAAGTGCAAAATGGGACAGGGGAGGGAGGACACCATTTTTGAGTGCCTCTTGGTAAAATAACCAGAGAAGACAGTAAGCCATTCATAAGGATTAAGGCTAATGGGTGAAAGTAAATTGTTTTAATTAGGTTTCTGAGTTTTAATCCAAAACAAAACTTGCAAGAGGCATATTGTAGATATCAGCATTTGATCTTACCCTATTAAATACATTTTCAGCATCTCAAGAAAAAGCAGCAATGGGATCGTCATCATCTCTCACCTCTCATAATATCTGTAGCACTCTTCTTAAATTATCAGCTGCCTCTCTGCCTGGCATGAAACTGCCTTGATCTTGATTTACAATGGTGGTAATGCTTTTGTTTAGTCTCGTGGTTAGCCATTTAGTAAATATTTTTAAGACCACATTTAACTAAGATACAGAATTATAGTCCTTACATTTACTGTGACTTTATCAGGTTTCAGAGTGAATAGATTCTACTTCACTCTTCCTTGATAATGGTACTGCACCTTTACCTGTTTTTGTGCAAGGCATTTTGGAGGCACTGCTTTAGGATAATGTACAGTTTCTGACATATATCCCCTGCTATTAGCCACCCTGTTCAATCCAATTGCCAGACTGCAAGTTCTTTACTATGCTTGTCATTTAATTCAATATGTACAAGTACATTTTCATTTCATTTTGGTAAAATATATGGCAGCAGGTAACCATGCCCCAATTGAGTTTAGAGACATGCAGGTAGTAACCATAAAATTTGGCAGAGCAGGCAAAAGAAACCCGTGTAATTTTTTACGACTTTCTGTAGTGGTTCTAAATACAGTATAGGCATAGATGGAACTTTTACCCTACTGGTATTGCCAAGGAACTGTTTATGTGGCTAAAAGAGAAGATATGGATGAGGACAGGGGTATGAATTTAGCATTTTTCCATACCTACAGACGAGTTGTCCACTACCTAAAAAACAACAGAGGTTTCCTGACGTGTGCAGTCCTTGAGACTCCTGGAAAAAAACAAGGATTTATTCATCTTCTCTTCCTGTATATCATTATTCAATGACACTTGGATTAGTTTTGTTTGCTCTCAGTTCTGTGACATTTAGACCAAACTTCAAATATGCATGTTCTTAAGCTCGATTAAAAAGTCAGCATTAAAGAAGTATAAAGTGAGTAGAAAAACTTCTAAACATTTTTTATAACAATTTTTAATGAAAGTGCCATTGCTTCTTCCAGGGCAAATGGATGTAAAAAGTGGTGGTCAAACTAGTTATCGTAACTATACATTGACAGATTCAAATTTTTACTGTCCAAAGTCCAGTTCTGAAAAAATGTAGAACATTTTGTTGAGGGAACAATAGCTTATGCATCTAAATTTTGATATAATTATAGAGCATTTTTAATGGCTAAAGGCCTGTTAATAGAACTCGGTCACTTGTGATGGATCTTACTGTCTGAAGTGCATCTGCTTTTTGAGTCATACAGAAGCTGTGTCAATTCACCAAACAAGAGAAGTATGAAATATCTTCTTAAACTTGGAGAGATAATATTGAAAATTGCAAGTGTAGTCTTTCTATCTTTATTGAAATGATCATTTGAAACTAGGGTTCCCATAAGCAGGGTGATTTAAAGCTAAGCAAACACAACGCTACTGTAAGTACCCTTTAGGACTTCATCCTGGGGATGATCCTGCAGTTACTAATTCTTCGAAGAGTTAGTTTGCCTCTGTTGAGAAGACAAAGGGGTAACATATGCTTTTAGAGTAATTTCTTATCTTTCAGCAGTATTAAGAGAAAGTAAGTGGGATAATACATAATGATTTTGGATGCGAAGAAGCTAACGGGAAGCTTCCTTAACTTTGGCGCTCTTCCTCCCAGCCCACACAGCAGCTCCAACTTTCTCTTCCTTGGCAGGAAGGAGAACAGAAGAAGAAAAGCAGTGGATTCCTCAGCATAACTTCCTCTGTTCCTTGAAGTTTAGCCACTGGTCTAATCTCTGAAAGTTTTTCCTGGCTGGCATTAACTTTTTGCTTGGACAATGAGCACTATTTTAACCTGTCAGGAGCTGAATTGCTTGGCCTGCCATTGGGTTGACAGTATGCTGCTGTTTCTGAGATGCAAAGCTGACACAAATTTGTACAAGGGCTGATTTTGTGAGTGCCCCAGTGGAATCCCCTTCAACCGCTGTCTAGTTAGTAAGGTTCAGTCGATACTCAAGGGGAAGCTCCTTGGCACCAGATTTTGCCTTTTGCAGGAATTTTGTGTTGGAATTTTTAGCATAGGATGGCTCTGTTGGACTGTGTGTGCTTTTAAAAAAAATCGCTCAGCTTGCAGTTAAGTCTTGTTTATGTTTCTGCAGTTGTTTAAAGTTGTTCCTTATCTGTTGACTATGCCCTTTATCATTTGTAGGTCTGAGGAAGATAGAGAAGACCTGCTGTTTAAATTAACCCATCTCACATAGATGGGAACAGGCTGGAGGGATCAGATGAGCATCTCTGCTGACCTATCTTAGGGTCTAATTTGACTCCTTCAGGGGGCAGTGATGAGAAGCTGAGAGCTCCTCAGCTGGCTCAGTGGAGACTGGGGAGGGCTTTGTATACATAACCTCAGCATTATTGGTTGTATCTGCATGTTTCTATTAGCCTTCTAGGTCAAGCTACCAAACACCAGGGACTGGGGGCAGGGGAAGAGAGAGGCAGGCAGGCAAGCCAGGAGTGGAGGCAAAGGTAGGGCCTGTGCTTAGGAGTGATTGTGGATTGGCTATATAGAGAGTGACATTTCCTTTTTACTCTTTTATCTGCAATAAATGTGCTCCCTATTGCAGTGTGTTCAACCAGAACTGCACGCATATATGCATTGTGTGTGTGTGTTTGTGTGTGTGTGTGTGTGTAGAAATACAGACTTCGTGACTTTAAGGACAGTGTATACTGATCTGGTTTCAGAGGTTGAACATCACCCCCGGTATACCTGCACTCAGAAGATTATGTGACACTGCACTGTAACATGATTAATTTATTGCACCACTAGACAGATGGACATCAAAACCAGATCAGGACTATCCCAAGCAATGCACACAGGCCTCATCTGCATCTGAGAGTGTTGCATAGAAAGTGACATGCATAATAATTCCTTGTAGTAGTTGCTTTGCATTAAGCTTGTTGGCTCCAATCAGCATCTGGACCTCATTGTGTTTAGCATTTTCCAAACACACAGGAAAATCTGAGCTCTCAAAATTTTATGTAACAGTATTTGGATTTTCTTCTCATGTTTATATGTACTTTGGTTTTGAAGTTTTTTTTAAAGCTTTCTTTTGGTCTGTCAGGAACAATATTTTGTCATATCTGTAGTAGGGCTGAGAAGATCACTTTTCCAAAAGGTGTGGCTGTTGTGATATTTGCCTCACACTTACTGTTTGATTTCCTATTTGACTGATAACTAGTGGTTTTTTTAAGACCATATTGTAAAGGAAGGTTGGGCTCATAATGCTGTTTTAACTTGTGTCTGGAACACCTTCCATTTCCCATTAGGTGGTAGCTTGCAGATTGGGCCCATGCTGAAGAATTTACACAAAAAGCTCAATCAGATTTGCTGGGCACAATAGTGAAAACTGTTCAGTATATCCTGTTTTCTAAATGTCAGCTTTTTTTTTCCTTTCATAGTGGGTGGGCTGACTAAACAGAGACTTTTTTACATGGTACTTTGCTGTTTTCTAAACAGAGCAACTATGTATGCTATCTAGTTTATATACA